>CM033689.1:5620159-6015755 GCA_019514585.1 Dendrobium officinale
ATATTTCACATCAAATAATCTCTTAGAACTTTCCTTAATGACTTCTAAAACCAAGGATAATGCTAGGCTTCACCCATCTCTGCCATTTTAGAATTTTGAAAATGTCACCTTTTAATGGAATTAATCAATTCCATCTTATTTTCTAGCTAGAATTATATCATCAAGTTTTAAAGATTTTTATAAAATCCATTTTATACTGTTTATAAATACACCACTTGGCCCTTTTTTTACATCAAAATCCTTCTTCTAAGTTGGCAATCTGAAATTTGATATTCCACGGTCATGAAATGCTCAGTTCAAATCATATATAACTTATAAATGTACAACCTTTTTACTTCTAACCCTAACAACACGTTAAGGTTTTATCTATAAAATTTCATTGTCGAGCACATTTAAAAAAAAAAAAAACAGTTTTAATTTTTACATTTATTTTATATAGCTCAAGATCTACATAAAATAAGTAGATCCACTCTGAAACATATTTTATCCTCATATTCTTCAATTCCTTAAGGAAAGCCTTCGCCACCAAGCAAGCCTCGATAATGAGTATGAAAATCCAATTAGCTGACATTTAATTTAAGAAAACCACTCATTAATATTTTCCAACTAGAGGTTTTTGAGATGTGGGGGGGCAAAGTCAATCCAAAGTCCAAACTGGTTAACTTTCATAGATTGCATACTTTTTTGCATCGCTGCAGTCTATTATTCCTAATTATGAAGGAATTAAAATCATCATGCATATATTCCTAGCACGCTTGTTCTATTGAATCTTATTGGGATTACCAATGACGCCTTCCCACTATTTAGAATGTATTAATTCAAGTAATTAAACCATGAATGTCCATGCATTGATGATCTTCTAAATCAGCTTCTCATTGAACTTGATTCTAAATCCGACTAAATTCTCATTATCCACGATTAGGTAAAGCTTCAAGCAACCTCAACTAATTTCACTTTGGGTCAATATTGACGTGATCATTCAACTTCATAGAACTATATAGATATCTGTAGAGACCAATCACCCTTCGGAGGGAAGTCATCTGCTATGAAGTCAACATCCCGAAGGAACTAACCATGTGAAGACAACCATTCCAAGGAACTATTGATGTGATCATTTAACCCAGGTTCCCTAAACTTTTTTTTCTAGATTTAATTGAGAATTTGACTCTTATAGGACTTGATGGAGAAAAATGAATTATGTAGTCGTATCTCACTTGGTGGGATAAAAACAAGACCTTTTTAATATTTTATTTTTGGGGTTGTTGAAGGTTTATATACCAATGAAAAGGAATTATTTTAATATATCTAGTAATTTGGGGTGTCCATATATAGCATGAAGTTTGCAAATAGCTCGTGTTTCAGCCTCCTCATGCAATTCATGCTTGGCTTGTTCATTAACTAATAAACCGAACATGAGCACAAAAATTTTGGCTTGATTTCTCAATGAATTGAACACAAACAAATCTTCATTTGTATATGTCTGGCTCTCTAGGATATATTCTATTAAAATATTAATTTTGTAGAAATTTTTTGGTGGTGAAATAATGCTAAAATTAAATAATAGTTTAGAGGTTGCATATGGTGTTAAGTATGGTGTTCTTGTATAATGAGGCTGATACGTCAAGGGGCCCACCTTGTGGGGCCCAGGGGAAGATATTTAGAAAAGGTTTCATAAATTATTTTTTTAATTGCTTAGGAATGCTTTTTAAATATCATATTTAATTGTTTAGAAAAGTTTCCTAAATTATATTTTGATAATATTTAAGAAGTATTTAATTTGTTTAGGATTGTTTTCCTGAATTATGCTTAATTTCTTAGGAAGGTTGTCCTAAATTTATATTTAATTGTTTAGGAAGGTTTTCGAAATCATGGTTAATTGTTTAGGAAGGTACTATTTGTCTTATGGTGGCTAGGGCTACTTAAGAGGGAGTTGTCTAGGGTTTAAATCATGCTATTGATGAGCTTTTTGGGTGTTTGTTATAATTCTTTTTTTAGGGCTTCCTAGCAGCGTCTAGGTTGATTGGGAGAGCCGATCTGCCTCTCGAATTCTAGATCACCTGTATCTTGTTTTCTCTTATTAAAGTTTTTAATAAAAAAAATTCGCACACTGTTTTGATTTTTCACTGCATTTTTTATATTGTTGCTTGTTGTTTTTGCTTCTAAGGCGTATCAAATGGTATCAGAGCACATTCCTGGACCCAAAATATGGGGTTTTGTTGCTGATTTTCACAGCGATCTTCCTTGCCAAGTTTCGTTGAACTTTGCTGTTTGGAGGCTAGAGTCACGTCAAAGTTGCTGCTTTTTTCTATTAAAGCCTTGATCCGAGTACTGATGGTCGGAAGAAGAGTTGAGTTGTTGGAAGAAGCGTTGGAATGGGGAAGTAGGGAAACTAAACGAGTGGACGTGGGATCGATGAATGAACATATTTCAACGATAGAAGAAAGGTTTGAGAATTTGGAAGATATGATGAAAAAAATGATCAAGATGTAGTCGAAAGCTTCACAGAGTGATTTCTTGGGTTGAACCAAAAGGAAAAGAAAACTCTTGAGGAGATGATGAAAAAGCTCATGGAGATGCGATCCAAAACCCCACCGACGGTTCCAATTGTTAACCTTAATCAAGATTTAATTTTGATTCCCTTTGTTATATCTAAAGGGAAAGAGGTCAGATGGGAAGAGTTCGGCGAAAAGAGCTCCTTTCATCAAGAGCCATCTTCTAGGGCTCCGAGAAGGGGAAAATAGGGTTTTCTGAGGGGGGGGGGGGACATAGGAAGGGAGTTTTATTGTGAAGGTGGTGGAGTGGTCAACCACTATGGGAGGTTTTTTTTGGAAAGGAGAGTGGAACGATCGGAGGAGGACGGGCTGAGCCATGGGGATCAGGTCATGTGAAGCGGATGGAAGAAAGATGGGAGTCCCACCCTCGATACACGGGGGAAAACATGGAGAGATCCTGACAACCGCTACACTGGAGGAGGAAGAAGTTGTTGGGGTAGTGGTCATCCTAGGGTGAAAAAGTTGAAGATGCAAATAATTGAGGAGAAGAATGAGAAGTTCAATAAGTGATACACAAGTTTCTTCCGAGGATAAGTAGATCAGACAAAGGGAAAGATGTGAATGAAGAGGGGAAAGAAATAAACTTGCAAAGCCAAGATGATGGTGCTGATCAAGAAATCTACTACATCAAATTTCCTGGAGTAGCAAAGATTTAGTGAAGGTCGAGCCAGAAAAAAATCAAACCATGCAGTTGTCTTTACCAGAGGGGAGGCTCTTCAGGCAATTGATGTGAACCAGGATAACTATTTGGAAGAGGCTTTGATAATGAGGAATCTTTTGGAGGAATTCAATGAAGATCATGGACTGCGCCCATCAACCCATTCTTGGTGTACATGGCACATTTTTACAGGAAGTATTTCATCTTTGGGATGATTTATGTCAAACTGAGAAACAAGTTTTGTGACAATTGGACAAAGAGTTCTGACTACTCCACTAAAGGCCTAAGTTCCTGCTACTTCATAAGGAATTCAATGCATATGCATTTGACATGGTTTTTCACATTATTAGAGGTGAAATTAGCAAGGTTTCTCATGGAATCAACCTAAGTGAGGATATCTCTGCAGGATTCAACTCGACATTAAGGCAATGAAATATTACCCACAATGAGTATATATTCAGGTTGGGAAAGGTCGTGATGTTGGACTCAACCAAATCTCCAGGTTTGAAGCAAAGGTTGCTTGCAGCAATGGATAACAAATACTTAGTAGAGATATCTATCACTTGGGCCATCGATTTGACTTCTTCTGCATGCTTTCTTACTACTTCATGATTGTAGGATTTTTATGTTAGCTCAATGATGATTGTTATCATAGTTGTCCTTTTCCTCTATGGCAAGCCTTTACTTGTAATTAAGTAGGCTTGAGTCTGCCATTATGAAGCAGGCACTGATGAGAGGAAATAATCCTTTGAAGGCTACTATGGCATCTCAATCTGTCGTCTAGATTGGTCTATTGATGGCATTATCCATGGTTATGAAGATTGGGCTGAAAAGGGGATTTAGAATTGCATAAGGCGACATAAGCATCATGTAAACTTCAATTTGTACATAGTGTTCTTTACATTATTGCTTGGAACAAAATCCTATTACTTTGGACGGACAATCCTATACGGCGGAACAAAAGTATAGAGCTACTGGACAAGGATTTGTTGGGTGACATGTAAAGTTTGCAGAGAATTACAAGATGTACTCAAGAAGTCATTTTACAAAAGGTATGGAATTTATGCTTCCATTAATTACTTATTAAATCTACGGATTTGCAACTACTGATTCAACAACCTTTATGCTTCTCATTGCATCCATATGGTTCCTTGTTGTCACCTGGTTTTTTGTGCCATTTCATTTTTACCTTTCTGGCTTTGAGTGGAAAAAAATAGTTGATGACTGGGATGACTGTAGCAAGGGAATAAAAAAGTAAAGGCATTGGCAAAGATGTTAAACTGTTAAAAAATGGTGGTACATTCTCTAGAGTGAAGTACGAGAAGATAGTGAAGGATATATAATTGGATCATGTGCTAAAGTGGTTCTTGACAGGAAGCAGATTTTGTTGTTAAAACATATTGATCAGGAGGTAGTTCCCTTACACCTTGAGGACATGGTGGTCTGCTCTTTTGAGAGGGGAGTATTGATGTGTCAAGGGGCCCACCTTGTGGGGCCTAGGGGAAAATATTTAGAAAGATTTTCTAAATTATGTTTAATTGTTTAGGAAGGTTTTTTTTAAATCATATTTGATTGTTTAAGAAAGTTTCCTAAGTTATGTTTTTATACTATTTTGGAAGTATTTAATTATTTAAGAATGTTTCCATAATTATGTTTAATTGTTTAGGAAGATTTTCTAAATTATGTTTATTTGTTTATGAAATATTCTATTGGTATTATGGTGGTTAGTGCTATTTAAAGGGGTGGGTGTCTAGAGTTTAAAATCATGCTATTTGATGAGTTTTTGTGGGTGTTTGATATAGTTATTTTTTTTAATAAGGCTTTCTAGCAGCGTCTAGGTTGATTGGGAGAGCCGACTACCTCTTGAATTGTAGACATGTAGCTTATTTTATCTTATTGAAGTTTTTAATAAAAAAAACCACCACCACCGACTGTTTTTAGTTTTATTAAAAAAACCTGTTTCTATATTGTTGTTTGATGTTTTTGCTTCTAAGGGCATATCAGAGGTCTTCGAGTTTTTTTTCTTTATTATCTTTTTATTTATTCAGACTAAAGAATATCACTTATTTGGTCGATATATTTGTTTGTGTTCATTATATCCACAACAAATCAAATACTATCAAACCAAAACATAAATATAGAGAAATGTCAAATATTAACGAACACAAACTAACTATACAACAACAACAACATCAAGCCTTTATCCCACTACGTGGGGTCGGCTACATGAATTCTTTTTCTCCATTGTGTCCTATTAAAAGTCAAATTCTCGTTTAAATCTAATAAACAAAGGTCATTCCTAATATTTTCTAACCAAGTATTTTTAGGTCTACCCCTACCTTTCTTAACATAAGTCAAATCTAATACCTCTACTCTCCTAACCGGGTCATAGGAAGGCTGCCGTTTTATGTGACCAAACCATCTAAGGCGACTCTCTCTAATCTTATCTTCTACTGGAGCTACTCCAACCTTTTCACGTATATGCTCATTTCATAACCTATCTCTAAGGGTAAAGCCGCTCATCATCACTTGAGCATCCTCATCTCTGCCACACTTAACTTAGTATTATGCTTCTCTTTTAATGGCCAACATTAGGCACCATAAAGCATTGCAGGCCTCACTACCATCTTATAGAATTTTTCCTTAAGTTTGTGGGGCACATTTCTATCACATAACAAACCCGATGCATTCCCCCACTTCAACCATCCAACTTGAATTCTGCTGATAATATCCCCATCTATTTCACCATCACTCTGAACAATATATCCAAGATATCTAAAGCGTATACTCTTATTAATGACTTGATCGCCCAAAGTCACAATCCCTTCACTAGGTCTATTACTACTAAAATTACACTCTATATATTCCGTTTTAAATCTACTCAAGCAACAACCTTTAGACTCTAAGGTTGACCTCCATAATTCAAGTTTACCTTCAACTCCCTCTCTAATCTTATCAACAAGAAGAATATCATCAGCAAAAAGCATACACCAAGGTACATCATCTTGCAAATGTCTAGTGAGAACATCCATGACTAAAGCAAAAAGATATGGGCTTAAGGCTGATCCTTGATGTAACCCAACCGAAATAGGGAAATACTTGGTCAATCAATCCACCTTGTGTTTGAACACAAGTAATAGCTCCTGCATACATATCTTTAATGATTTGAATATAAGCATTATTGACTCATTTCTTTTCAAGAACTCTCCATAGCACTTCTCTTGGAACTTTATCATATGCTTTTTCTAAATTAATAAATATCATATGTAGATCCTCCTTATTTTCTCTATATTTCTCCATCAAACCTCTTAATAAATGTATGGCTTCCATAGTTGACCTACCCGGCATGAATCCAAATTGATTTTGAGAAACATTAGTATCACGGCGCAACTTATGCTCCATAACTCGCTCCCATAGTTTTTAAAGTATGACACATTAACTTAATACCTCTATAATTTGCACAATCTTGTGCATCACCTTTATTCTTAAAAAAAAGAATTAACACGCTCATTCTCCACTCATCTGACATCTTTTTAGTTTTCAAAAGTGTTAAAAAATTTAGTAAGCCATGAAATTCTTTCATCTCCTAAGCATTTTCACACATCTATTGGAATATCATCAGGTCCAACAGCTTTTTTTCACCCTTCATTTTCTTTAAAGCCTCTATAACTTCAGTTTTACTAATACGCCGATAAAAATAAAAATCTTTATTTTCATTTAGGGTGCTAAGGTCACTATAGTCAATCTTATTTTCACAATCTTCATTAAAAAGTTTAGCAAAATATCTCATCTACCTTTGTTGAATATCATCTTCTAAGAAAAGTATTTTTTGATCTTCATCCTTAATACACTTCATTTGAACTAAATCCTTACTACTCCTATATCTTTGTTTGGCTAACTTATACATATATCTTTCTCCCTCTTTAGTATCTAATCTATTATATAAATCACTAAAAGCTAATTTCTTTGCATCGCATATTACTTTCTTAGCATCCTTATGAGCCACTTTATATATTTCCCAATTATCAGAATTTTTAAAATTAAACCAATTTTTATAACAAAACTTCTTATTTTTAATCTTTTCTTGCACATTTGGATTCCAACACCAACTATTTTTACTATTAGGAGATTTTTTCTTTGATACTCCAATGACATCTTTTGCAATATTCTTAATATCACTGGCCATTTTTTTCATATATAACATTAGCATCCTCATGCACAGACAAAATCTTAAGATCTAAAATCTTATTCTCAAAAATATTTTTGTTAATATTATTCTTTAAATGCCCTCATCTAAAATCTTACAAAATTATTTTACTTTATTTTTATATTTTTATGCCCCATTATCTTAAAGTTCACAAAACTAATAATCGATGTTGGGTACATAAATTTTCACTCGAAAATAACTTTTACAATCTTTGCAATCTAAACGATTTAATTTTCTAATAAGAAAATAGTCAATCTGGATTGTACTATATCAATTTTTTATAAGTAATGAGATGCTCATTCTTTTTCTTCTAAATAAGGTATTAGCAATTGAAAAATCATAAGCTAAACAAAAATCCAATATGGTCTTGCCACCTTCATTCATCGTTCCAAATCCATGGCCATCATGAATTCTTTTAAAATCATCTATCTCTCTACCAACATGTTCATTTAAATCTCCTCTAATAAGAAACTCTTTCTTCAAGAGGTATCTTTTGTATTAATTCTTCTAAGTCATTCAAAAAAATTAATTTAGAACTCATATTTTAAACCTACTCGAGGAGCATAAACACTTATAATATTAACAATCTTATCATCAATAATAATCTTTAAAGCTATAATTATATCTCCAATCCTATTAATTTTTATAATATTATCCTTTAAACTCTTATCTATAATAATTCCTACACTATTTCTAGTACGACCCCTACCCGAATACCAAAGTTTAAATCCTAAACTATCAATTTTCTTAGCATTCTCTTCAACCCATTTAGCTTCCTGAATGCACAAAATATTTAACTTCCTATAAATCATAATATCTATTAATTCCATTAATTTTCCTGTAAGGGAACCTATATTCCAAGTTCATATCTTAATTTTAGTTTCATGGACTAGCTTCTTTGCCCACATCCGTCCTTGATGTGGGAACCCTTGCCTATTTAACACTGCACCCGGGCGCCGGTGCAGCGGCCCTTGCACACTTGTCACTGTATTCAGGCCATACAGCGCGTCGCTTCCAGGGGACGCCCTAGCATTAATACAATTTCTTAAAGGATTCATGTCATTATTGTTCGACAAGTTTTACGCTGGTTGTCGACTACCTGAAGCAACCCTCCACTTTTCTCATCAAGGACTTGGGACCTGGCAACGGCAGTGTTAAACACAAACTAACTATAAACAGTGAAAATAAATTAATGAACCAAACTCCAAAAAAGCTTCCTTTATATGTGACTCATTTATATTTCTTTTAGTATCTAACATAATCTACATGTATTGTACTTTTTAATAATTGTATTTTCTCTTTAATTAATTTAAGAAATCAACTTGATGAAGAACTCTCTTTCACAATTATTCAAATGTTCAAATCAATTCTAATTTTGACATCAAAATAAGATGTAACTTTAATTATTGATTTAATTTAATATGCTATATGTTCGAACTAATCACTAAGTGTTCGAATACTTCGTAAAGTTTTAAACTAATTGTTCATTAAGTTTAATTTTAAGCATTCAAGCTTCTTAATTTGACATATTGTCAAATCATATAAATTTATCAATTTATCTTTCTTTTTAGATGATTTGTATTATTATAAAAAGTAGTAGTCCCATGTAATAAATTAGAGAATACAAATTTATCGATCTTCTTAAAATGATTATATAACACCTATATCCAAGGTTTTGAAAACCGGACCGGACAACAGACTGGAAGAAGGAGAGGTTCACGGTTTGATCGAAACCGGGGTCGAACTGGATGACGTAATAAATAATAATAATATTATTAACCAAAACAAATGTAGAAGGGAATTCACAGAAGAAAAAGAAACATCAATCAATAACTCAAAACTAGCAAGCAGCAACATAACATTCAATTTAAAGGAACCAATTCTACATATTCGATTAACACCATAAATTATACAAAGAAAAAGAGAAGATAAATTTTATGACAAAGATCTAAGAAAAAGAAATTAAAAAAAAATACTGACCTAAGATTACTGCCTTAACAAATCGTGTGTATTTGAGAAACTGAGGCCAACTGCTAAGTCCACGAGAGAGGCTGCAACTGCAACATGTAAAAGAGGAAGGAGAGGACAATTTTTTTCCTGTTAGAGAGAGCTGACATCTCTAGAACACTAACGAGATGAACTATTATTGAAGCCGAAATCTCCTAACCTTACGATGATTCCTTTCGTAGAAACACTTTAATCTTCTCTTCAAAGAAATCTTTCTTGCCTGTTTACTTTCTTCTTGTCCTTGCTTTCTTCGGCTAGTTCGTGAATGATCCGAGCACCGACGGAAGAGCTGCAACGACGAAGGAGTAGGAGCGGAGGAGAGGCGTAGCTTCGGGAGTTACCGCACGAATGCACGATTGAAGTCAACTAGGTTTTCCTTCACATACTTATTTACTTATTTCTCAAGTACCGCACGATTGGAATCAAACGGCTGAGAGAAGCATCTGTTTAACTGGGCAGTTCGAGTCCGGTTCACGGTTTGCCGGTTTCACGGTCCGACCGGTGGTCCGACTGGTTCAAATCTGGTTGCTTGCTTTGCCGGTTTTAGTGTTAAAACGAACCGGCGGTACCCGGCCTGAACCGGCCGGTCCGGTCCGGTTTTTGAAACGTTGTCTATATCCCTATAATTATTATTGCAGCATTTTATTCTCCCTTGCCTTGCTTTGGATTGCTCTCTTGTGCTAGATATGGTAAGATGATTCACTATTATTGTTCATACATGTATAATTTGAATGAGTGGTATTGCCTTTAATCTCTAACGTGGAGGAGGATCAAGTTTCAACCCCTTGCCAAAAAAACAAAAAAAACTATACTTTTTAGTCTGGTCATCATATGCATCTATTGCGTAATTTTTTCTGTCTACATGAATAATTTCTATCCATTGCCTTTTAATGCAGTGAAACTATTGCTTGAGTTTTTTCTACATGAATAATTTCCGTCCATTGCCTTTTTATGCAGCTTCACTGGAAGAATTTACTATAAGCACCTGCTTCTTTTAGCATATCAAAGTTTTGGTGTAGTATATGGTGATTTAGCTACTTGTCCTCTGTATGTCTATAAAAGTACTTTTTATGGGAGGGCTTCATGATTTTCAAGACGAAGAGACAATATTTGGTGCATTTTCCTTGATATTCTGGACTTTCACTATGATTCCTTTGCTAAAATATGTATTCATTGTGTTTGAGTGCGGATGATAATGGTGAAGGTGAGTTTTAAGGTGCCTTTTCATTCTTCTAAAGGGTGGTCATCGATTCATTGTTTATATCTTTATTTTACTCTTATTATTGAGGGTTTTTTACAGGGGGAACATTTGCTCTGTACTCTGTCCTTTGCAGGCATGCAAAGTTCAGTCTGTTACCGAATCAGCAGGCGGCTGATGAGGAGTTATCTACATATTACAGGCCTGGTTATGCATCTCGGAGTATCGCATTATCTCCATTGAAAAGATTTCTTGAGAAACATAAGAAGACACGGACTGCTTTACTACTTGTAGTTTTATTTGGCGCTTGTATGGTTATAGGTGATGGTGTTCTCACACCGGCAATTTCTGGTAAAAATCTGATTAATCGTTTTCCATAGCTTGGAAGAGCTTGCTGCAGTATTCTATATATTTATTTCATGTTCTTCTTTTCATACATTTTAATAAACTTGAACTGCCAACTATCATTTGCTTCACTACTAAATTAATTCTTGATCACCTGCAGTTCTATCATCAGTATCTGGATTGCAAGTTCGTGCCGAGGGTTTAAGTAATGGTTAGTCACTCTGTTTTCTTCTTTCATAGTATGCTGTGTACTTTTGACTTTCATAGATCATATCTGCAACTTGTTTTATGAGCAATCCAATGCCCCTCTGAAATTATTTTCCCTACTCCAGGTTCCATTTGTCTTAGTACCATCTAATTGGTCATATCATTTTAGTTAGTAATTTTCTTTTCCTATCCAAAGCATTCAACTGAAATTATCATAATATATGAGTGTTTGAAAGTTGAGGATTAATGCGGAATTAGAATAATTTATTACTTTTTCTAGATTTAAGACTTTTTCATAAAGGATAAACAGTTCGTAATTTAGCAACCATCAACTAATTGACATTGTAAGCTGGAAGGATTGCATTGTTCTTGAGATGACACTAAGACATTTTCACACACATTAACCTTATCTTGTGATCATTAGACAGTAAGTGTATTAGCAATTGGCTTGTCATGATTATTTCACGAGCTTTGAAGTTATTTTGATAATCTTTTTTATACGAGTTATTTTTCAGGTTAGATTCTTTTTGGTGCAATTCTTCATGCAATGCTCATCAGAAACGTGTAGTAAAAATTGTTTTATAATGCCGCCACAAATAGTTGGCATCAAAGTTAATTATCATGATCATAATGAGATTTTTATACAGATATGTGGGAATTCTCCATATATATATATATATATATATATATATATATATATATATATATATATATATATATATATATATATATATATATATATATATATATATATATATATATATATATATATATGCATTGATGATTTAAAATGTTATTTTGAATCTTTTGATACCCAAAATTTCATATTATTCCAAGAGGATCCCTCTCCAACTGCAGCAGCCTAGCTCTCTCTCGAAGGTGTGTATACTTATCCTACAAAACATAACATAAGATTAATCATCATATAATCGTTACTTACAATATTTCTGTAAGTATGAAGTCCTTATATACTTACATATGGTCTCCTTGCTCGCTTATACACCCACGGCTAGCCCACCCATTACTAGCCCTCCTGGCGCTTATCAGTGTGACTGTGTAACTCAACTGCAATGGGTTATCTACAAAGCATCTCCTTGTGCAATATACTTAGATTAGCATGCATTCACAAATAAATTATTAAAATCTATTCAAATTTTTACCAATCATCTTCTATACTCAGTGTGTGGAACTGAGCCCCCAGCATGGAGGGAGATTTCCAGGCTCCTGACGTTAGAAGCTCGATTTTGTTTGTTCTGCTCCCTATTCATTGTAAAATTTGGGATGCCCCAAGCACTATTGAGCTCTGCCCGCCCATACATCCTCTCCAATCTCAAGCGGTATCTTGTCAGCCCTCCTAATACGAGTGAACATGTTTCACAAGCGAGTTGCTTCGTGTTTCTCAAAATTTGTTATGATTCGAGTACCATGCTCAGGCAACCAATAGAAATAGTGCTGTATACAATAATTAGAAAAACATATTTTTTAATAGCTTAATAAAATACGAAGATATTTTAATAATATTGCAATTTACTAATCTCAAATTTCCTGAACCACATGTGGCACACTTCCTTCGGGATTTTCTTCTAAGAGACATATGGAACATCAAACCTGCTCCTTATGATATCTCGTATCATGTGAGTGGGTTGCTTTGATGGATAAAACATACACAAAATATTTAGTTGAAGAATTTTATTTCTCAAATATATGTGTAATATAAAACATACACATTTATGTACGTGTCACCCTCAAGCTGAATATGCATGCGTCCTTCTAAAGTTGGTGCTGTGGCAGCTTGCGTGGAAGGTCCAACTGCTTTCAGGGTGGAAGGTCCAGTTGCATAGGGCTGAGGTGGTGGTGTGTAGTAAAATGAATGAACGTATGGTGGATAGGGATAAGTAGCAGGGAATCCCTGAGAAGATGGTGGAGGGTAGTACAAGTAAAAAGGTGCCATCTGCGTAGGGTCTGGTGACGGAAAGCGAGGTCTGCGGAGTAAAACGGAGAACTCCCTGCAAGAGGTGTAGGTACAGGGGGGTTAGGTTGGGTATGAGTGGTAGGCTGTGAAGAGGAGGTCCCCTCAGTTTTTCTACCCCCCGACTGGATCCTTCATTGGTATTCTTCTTGCACCTGAAAATATTTGAGATCGATTGCCTATGGGACTCATCACCTCCAAAAGATATCTGCAAAAAATAAAAGAAACAATTAGGTATGATCTGTGTATATTTATAAAAATGCAGGAAATAAGTAAATTAAATGCAGGAAAAGGAACTACTGTTGTAAGCTAACATGTAAAAAAAATCTACTGTGTATACTAACATGTAAAAAAAAGAATTACTGTATGTATGCTAACATGTAAAAAAAATTATTGGGCAATTCACATTTATCTCATAATTATTAATCACTAGTTGATTCGCTTTCATCTGATGAGATCAAATCCTCACTACTAACATCTTCCATGTTCTTCTCAATTTTTTAAGTCTACCTTCTCTAACTGCAACTCAATTTTATTAGCTACAATATGATCATCTACATAATTAGCAGGCTCTTTAAAATTTGACATACACTCCTCTTAATGTGCTACTGGTATTGATGCAATATTCTTAATAACCCCCTTAGGTTTAGTATTGATGATTACAAGACAATCTGGCTCACGCCGTAGTCTACCTAGATACTTAGCAATGAATATTTGGGTAGCCTGGCTAGCAAAGACAAATGGGTCGTATTTTTCATATCTTCTACCCCGCTTTACTTCTGTAATACCATAAAGTGGATGCACTATTGTCCCTCTATTTTGCAATGGATTAAATTAATCACAATTAAAACGATATAAGTTGTTCCTTTCACCAGGATATTCCAACTGTAGTACTTCCTGTAAGATCCCATAATACTCACAATCATCACCTATATGATTGTTCCCTTTCACACATACACCACAACTTTATGTTTTTCGACCTTCACACCAAACTTTGGTTTTGAAATCTATAATCGTTGACAATAAAAATTGGTTACCATTTTATTGCTCTCATATGCCCCCAAGCTAGATTCATTAGTCTTTGCCCTTCCAAATCTTTGGCTTCGTTGTGGACCTAATTGGTGTAGAAATTATAGTTATGTTATTATCATTTTCACTAAGTTAATTAAAACTTATATATAAGGTTGAAGTGACTTGTTGAAAATATATATTGTTTCTTTGCACCAATTTGAAAATTCAGATTCCACTCTCTTTTCCTGATCTAATAGTGATGTTATAGTCAGACCATTAACGAACTTTCTGCAAAAGTTTTGAAGTTAGAGTTGCTATGCACGAGTCTATAAAATTTACATAATCTTATCTTAAACTTACTCAAGATATAGCTCAACTTCAGCACAATTAAGCAGTGTGTACAACAAGGCAACTCTCATTTCCTTATCTATCAAATAACGCACAATACAAGCGCTTACTTCCTCGCCACATCCGTTGAATACTGATCTGTTACTGGTAGATCAACATACATCTGTATTATCCAAATTTTGAGGTACAATATTCCTTGTTGATTGTAACTCTATGTCAAAGTAGTATGAGCAAAATTGAGTAGTTTCATATATCAAGTGTGTTTCACATATTGATCATTCGGGACGTGTTTTATTCTTTGTAGTCTTCTTAAGTTTATTTAAGTACCTGAATGATGTATGATTATGAATTTAAAACTTACCTTAAATTTATTTAAGTACCCAAATGACCTGCTTGGTTCTTTACAGCCTGCCTGAATGAAATAATTCACTCCATTCAAAAATTCATCTATTAATGTCTTGAGTCCAAGCAACATTCAATTATACATCCAATTTCTATACTTTCGAATATCCATAACACACTTGAACCATAAATTCCTACAACCAAAGATGAGATTTGTATCAATTAAAAAAAAATTATGTGTAATAGTGATGATTTTAGGAGTTTGCATGGATAGTTGTGCGCCTCCATCACACACATTGTATATATTGGGCAATAGAAGAGCATGTGTGAATTAATGCAACACACTAAATACATCTAGTTTTTCAACCAAGTCATCGAAAGGTTGTCATTTTATGTGATCAAACCATCTAAGGTGACTCTCCCTAATCTTATCTTCCGCTGGAGCTACTCCAACATTTTCATGTACATTCTCATTTCATATCCTATCTGTAAGAGTAAAGCCACTCATCCACCTAATCATCCTCATCTTTGCAACGCTTAGCTTAATATTATGCTTCTCTTTTAATGACCAACATTTTACACCATAATAAAGCATTGATAGTCTCACCACCATTATTTAGAATTTTCCTTTAAGTTTGAGGGAAACTTATCTATCACACAATAAGCCCGATGCATTCCTCCATTTCAATTTAAGCCCTCACTGACTACACGAATTCTTTTCTTCATTGTATTATGTTAAGAGTCAAATTCTTATTTAAATCTAATAAATTAAAGTTCATGAACTCTAATACTTTCTAACCAAGTCTTTTTTAGGTATACCACTGCCTTTTTTAATATAGGCCAATTCTAATCCATCTTCTATCTTAATCGGGTCATTATAAGGTCGACATTTTATGTGACCAAACCTTCTAAGGCGACTATCTCTAATCTTATTTGCCAGTTGAGCTACTCCAACCTTTACACATATATACTCATTTTGCATTCTCTATAGTAAAGCCACACATCCACCTAAGGATCCTCATCTATGCAACACTTAATATTATGGTTGAGGGGAATTTTTCTATCACACAATAAACCTGATGCATTCCTCCACTACAATCATGCATACAACATCAATTATATTAATAATATCTTCATCTATGACATCATCACTATGAAGAATAGACTCATGATAAGGAATAAAGATGGATACATTCTCAGCAAGCAAGGAACATCATCGAATGAGGCGAGAAAAAGGTACGTCGTCAATGGTGGCAAGAGAGTCGTGGTGAGAGGAGAGGGAAGACGGCTCTAAACGACGAGGAAGTGTGACTGAACGAAGAGGCAGCATCATCGACTAAACGACGAGGCAGTGTGATTTCGGATGCTACATGAAGGAACGTCGTCAAAGGAGGCGGGGGTCGAAGGGGGTCCAAAATGAGCACAAAAGGAGCGCTGTCGAAGGAGGCAATGGTCGAAGGAGGTCTAAAACGAGCGAATGAAAGAAATTGCCAGTCAACCGATTTAGATAGGGTTATTTGAGTCGGATTTGCGATGAATTTGTGACGGATTTGCGGGGAGAATTTCGTCGCAAATTCGTGGCGGATTTTCAGCCTCAAATTCGCAACAAATCCATCACAAATAATTCAAAAAAAAAAATTTCATCCCAAATTCGTCACCATTTCAGAGATGAAAATTTTTGCCGCAAATTTTCAACTTTTCTGTAGTTTTGGAACCGCCGATATAGTTTTGGATTGCATCTCAATGAGCTTCCTCATCTTTTCCTCCATCACTCCCAATCGGTTCTCTATGGATGTAACCCTTCCTTCCATGGTTGAAAACCTTCCTTCGATGGTTGGGAACTTTTCCTCCATTTAGGATTTGATTTGCTCTACTTTGCCTTTCAATGCATCCAATTTATTTGCTTTCATCTCTAAAACCACGCTCTGATATCAATTTGATACGAAGTAGATGTAGAACTTGAAGAAAACATTGGCTGAATATTCAATTTTAACAAAACAGAAATTTGCAACAAGTAAACGATGAAGAAGAACACTCAAGATCACTTTTTAGTGGATTATATATAAAGGAAAAGACAAGATACATGTGATCTACAATTAGAGAGGTAGATCAGTTTTCTCAAATGACCTAGACGCTGCTAGGAAGCCCTAAAAAAACGATAGCCAAACACAAAACTCATCTATAACATACTCTAAACCCTAAACAACTCCCACTTAAATAGCCCTAGAACACAAAATCATAAATAGAACATTCCTAAACAATTAAACATAATTTAGGAAACTTTCCTAAACAATTAAACATGATTTATGAAATCTTCTTAAACTATTAAATATGATTTTGGAAACATTCCTAAATAATTAAACATGATTTAGAAAACCTTCATAAACAATTAAACATATGTTAGGAAACATCCCTAAATAAATATTCCTTCTCTTATTTCAATTTAAATTAGAAATCTTTCCCTAGCTAATTCCCTCCTTACTCCTAACATAATGAATTGCAGCTTTACTAGGCTCCATGGGGAGGGGGGGGGGGGGGGGGGGGGGGGGGGGGGGGGGGGGGGGGGGTTTCCCCTGTTTTCTGCTCTTAGTTCCGCCCAGCCATCCTCTCCAATCATATCAATATTTTAATCTTACTTTCCATTCTATCGTCTACTTTAGTATATTTATCCTAGTTGCACTAGGAAACCTAGTTGATTTACAGTTTTGCATCACTTATCCCAACTTGGAAATTGGATGAACATCAAGTACGTTGCATTGCTTACCTAATGTTTTAAGCCAACCCTCTTAGACCCTAGTGTGGGCCTATAAGTGGTTCGGTTTACTTTGAAGTGACCCAAGTTTCTATCTTATCGATGCTTTATCAAAACCAAAACTTTTATTTGATCATAAACCAAAACCAAAACTTTTATTTGATCATAAACCAATCAAGAAGCCTTACCAATCTAATGTTGCTAGGTAGGATATTGAGTTAGCCTAATCTATCTCATTAACTTGATTACTTACCTAAATATATTATGTAAACTTTTTATATGGATTATATAATGCTTAAACTTTTAATATGGATTATTGGTATATTGAATGATGTATATTGATGATCTAAACCATAGAATAAATCCCACTTTAAATTTGTTTTTGCGTGCCCAACACAGCTAATCTTAAGTGTGGAGGGGATTTCAGATAGACTTGAAATCCCTTCACTCTGATGCTTCATGAATAGTGGATAAAAATAGGACAACTTGAACCCAACCTAAATCCTTATTTGATCCAAATAGAATTTGATTTGGATATATATGCCGAAGCTAATCCAATTTGAATTCATCCTTTACATGCTTATCCCAGAGGACTTTTTGTACAAGTTTCTATACTCTCTTCTCATGAGGACTGAAAAATCCCTTTTACTCTTTGAACTCTTTTCACATACTGAATAGCATGGAATAGAAATACTCTTAATTCTTATCCAAAAAAGAGAACAAATTATAGTTTATATATAGAATGCAAACTCCTTCAAGGTGCAAACGACTCAGGAAGGGAAAAAAAGGAAGAATGTACAAACAAAATAATGGGAAATAACCACACAATTTTATTTTCCCACAAATGGAAATGAGAAACTGCTGAATCAGCATGTTATATTTTTTTTCCTTGATTCCTTTATTGGAGTAGTTGGCTTGCTGTCTCGATTCTCCCAGATTCTTGCTGAGGCTTGTTTTCTCGGTTCTCCCAGATTCTAGCTGGGACGGCAGCTGGGATTCCATGATTGCATGGACCATTATTCGGCAAAGATGACTGTCCTCCATGAAATATTCCAGAAATGATTTCTGATTTGAAGTAGCTGCCTGCTGTCCGCCACCTTGCATTTATCTATATTTGGTTTCTGGTTTCTATGAGCATAATTCCTTTGAAATCTGCCGGAAGACTGTTGTCTGCTAATATGATTATGATCAGAAATCCACGCTTCTCTTGGGCTTTTCCCCTAAAAAATTATTTTTGGAGATCTCCATCTTCAAGGGGGGCTCTCTCCGATCTCCCCTTGGCTTTAGCATCAAAGAGAGCTAGGCCACCACATTGGCTACGGTTCTTTGTGTAAAAGTGTCACAGTTCCATCTTATAGTGAACTTGGGTTTGCTTTTGCTTGTGCTTAGACTGGCGATGCTAGACTTTCCATCATCCATTGGCTCTTTCATGCTCCTTAATAAGACCGCCTTCCTACTCTTGTTGAATCATGGCGCTAACATGTGTTCAAAAAGAAATATACCAATTGATGAGCTCTTCATTGAGCAGTTATGTATGTGGCTTTTTTATGCTATTTCACTGTGCTTTGCTGAGTTGTTTATGAC
This sequence comes from Dendrobium officinale, assembly GCA_019514585.1. NCBI lineage: Eukaryota > Viridiplantae > Streptophyta > Magnoliopsida > Asparagales > Orchidaceae > Dendrobium > Dendrobium officinale. The sequence continues at coordinate 5,639,340 of CM033689.1, forward strand.
ATAGATTATTGTAATATTATATGTGGAATGATTTGTATCCTTTACAATGTCATTTACTTGGTTTACATGAAAACTATTGTTAGGTACCTATATTTTTCCCTTAGTGTTATAAAATTTAAAACTTGCCATGATCTTCTTGACTGCTAACATCTAAAATTTTTTCCAACGGTAAAACAGCTGTGGTGGTAATTATATCTTGCATTGTTCTTGTTGGTCTCTTTGCTTTGCAACACCGTGGTACTCATAGGGTAGCCTTCTTGTTTGCACCAATCGTTATTATTTGGCTTTTGTGTATTGGCCTCATTGGTCTATACAACATCATCCACTGGAATCCCAGAATATACTTAGCTCTTTCACCAAGCTACATCATCAAGTTCTTTAAGGTAACCGGAAAGGATGGCTGGCTTTCTCTTGGAGGAATATTACTTTGTATTACAGGTGAACATTGAAGTGTATCCTCCTTTCTTTCAACACAAAAGAAACTTTACTTTTTTTGAACCAACTGTTATAACAGACTGTTCATCGCAATTACAGGTAGTGAAGCTATGTTTGCTGATCTTGGCCACTTCACTGCAGCATCTATTAGGGTAGGCGCACTTCCTTTACATTCATTTTCTTAAGAAAAAATATCCATGGCAGTACAAAGCAATTATGATTTTATTAAAGGAATTCCTGAAGTACATAAAACTGCCAATTCCTGTATGCAATGGTTAATTTTCTCGTATTCTTAGCAAAAAAAATTTATTTAGGAAAATGTTGATTCTCTTTGTGGCCAACTTGTTTATTTGAAGTTTTCTTTTGGATGTTAGATTTATTGCTGTCATTTGTTTCTTTCCATATGGGACTTGGTTGCATGTTAATTTGCTAGAGATATCTTTGCAAGTTGATCTGCTTTATTTAGGTTGGAAAAATCTTAATCAATTTTATTTGTACTTTATGAAATCTTAATGCTTTAATATGTGGCAACATGAGAACTGATTTTGTGTTATTATAATAATAAATTATTGCTGTTTAAAATTGAAGCCACATGATTGAGCCACTATAGTTTTAAATGAGACTAGCCTGCTGATATATGTTCTTAGGTTAAGCGCAACATTTCCATCAATGACAACAGAGCAAGTGAATTTGTTATATATTGCGTGACATATGGTTTAAATTGATATGGCTCTTGAAGCTTAACACAAGCAGATCATGGTTGGTTAGAATACTATTGAATCTAATGGTAAAAGCTAAACTGAAATTGAAAAGCTACATATGCTTTCTTGAATCACGTTCCTCATATCTCCCTCTCAAAAACCTGTATTGTTTTGTACTTCTCCTCCATAAGTGGAACTGTCCAACACCGCCTCATCCTCTAGATAAAAATACCAATTCTTTGTTTTGTACTTCACCACCTACAATGAAATATTTCTTCCAGGCCTCATCCTAATTGAAAGCACCTCTTCACTTTCTGTAAACCTAAGCTTAAATGCTTGATTTGCGTTTGCAAAACTACATATGATGTTTATTTTGTTCGTGAGGCCATGCTAAGAAGTATGTTCGATTCAAAATTAGAGTGCTGTTTTGGGAACTAGTTTAAGAGTCTTTGATTTACTGTGGTTATATCTGACAATATTGTTTTTTAGTGTTTAAGGGAGGTCTAAGGTATAAGCATTTTAGAATTCATGATTCTATTTCTTTTTTAAATTAGCTTGATCATATTATCTATTACCAATATAGTGATGTACTGATGGGGACATCAACAAGAGGTTCCGACATGTTTATCAGAGGAGACACTAGAGATCGATGGCCATGATGGAGAGTCTTTACTTTTGATGCATTTTATGTATTATTTATTTTATATTTCAGTTTTTACGTTTTTATCCCTATGGGTAGTTAGCTGCTATTGTAGCCCAAGGGGCATTTTAGTCTATTTTTCTTTTGTCATTTTGAGACCTGTATATATGGCCACTCCTTATGTATTATGGATGTTTTGATGAATGAAAATTCTAAATTTTCTTTGTCTCCTGCAATCTTGAGTGCTTGAGAGAAGATGAAGGCCTAGGTGAGGTGATTGCAATACCCGTCAGTCTTTGGAATAGTCCGAGGCTTGCGGCTCCACCCTTGCTCCCCTCTCCTTTTCCCCTTGAACCCCTCCTTTCTTCCCCATACCGCCGGCCACCTGCTCTCACCGCCGCTCCCCCTCCCTTTTCCCCAAATCCCTTCCCCACCCGACCACCATCCTAACCCGCCGCCCCCCCTTAGTCCCTCCCGCCACCACTCTTTGCCTCCACCCTAGCTCCACCGCCTCACCTCCCCCTCCTCGCTATACCGCCGGCCACACACCACCTTCCCTTACTCCCCATTAATTGAATTGATTTCTTTCCTAATTTAGGTAGCCAAATTTGGAGTGATTTTAAAATTCAAATTCAAATTGATTTGGATTAAATTCTTCCCTAAATTTCCTACCCGAATTAGGCAACCCCTAAATCCTCTCAAATCTGAAATTAATTTCAGATTTCCCATTTTATTTATTTAATTACTTGGGCCCACAATCCAAGTAATTAAATCTCCCCAAATCTCTCCCTATAGGGTCGGCCACCCTTTCTCTCTCCAATTCCATTAATTGGAATTCAATTAAGGATCCAATTAATTACATCTCTTCCCCTAATTCCCTCCCAACCCCTATTTGTTTCAAATTTCAAAATTTGAAATTCTCCTAGCCTAATCTAATTAAAATCTGAACATAACTTCAAATTTCGAAATTAAACCTCTCCCAACTCCTCACCCTAGCCGCCCTTCTCCCACTCCAACCCTAGCCTACCGCCGGCCCTCCCTCTTCTCTTTCTTGCTTCAACTAGCCGCCGGCCCAAGGGGTCCAAGAGAGGAGCCCTCCGCACCCATGGATGTCCGATCCTGAAATCGACCACGGTTTCACCTATGATAATCAAGGAAGAACGGATCTCCTTGGATCACCGTTCTTTGAGGTGAATTTGGACGTTGATGAGACTATCGACGGATATATCGACCACATCCTCTTCACGATCGTGCCTTCCGGTGAAGAACACATCCCCGCCGGATCGTGGAGACTCACCAAAAGTCCACTCCTCCCCCACCACCGACGACCTTTTCTTGGATCAAGGCCATTGGTGTTGCGACCTTCCGAGTGGCATCGTTGGGTGTGCTGAAAGCCTCTTCTCCGCTAACCCTTACCTTGAGTGTGAGTGTGAATGGTAACTCTTGATGAACTTTCTAAACATTAAGCTAGGGATTTTTATTACGGCATACTTGTTGTTACTGTGGTAATTTCGGAATTATCTTAACTTGTTCGAAACTTCTAATCTTTTAACTGCTTCCTATGATAAAATTAAACGATTGAAAGTTCTTTAATACATTACTCTTAAAGTAGCAAGCTTCACAATCCTTTTAATATTTCCTTGCATTTTTTGCTGGTTTCTCATCATGTACGAACTGGATGCATTCACAACTTCCAAACTCACCTCTGATAAAATTCAAAACCGGGGCATCCAAATATAGGTTCTGCTAGACTTTTTAGATAATTGGCACAGAGAACTACTTGTACACCGAAGTGGCAGAGCAGCTTAAATAATCAAAGGATGATGGATGAAAAAGTTTTTTTTTTTTTTATTATAAGGAAGTAAGAATTTTACTAAGTAGAGAGCGTCAAGTAAACCTTGATTGCTCCTTTGACATAATTCATAAAGGATATTCAGATATTGGTTCTTAAATTTAAAATGGAACAACCTCATCTCTCATTTTCTGTCTTCGGTCATTTTGATTCTTTGATACCTTGATTGCTCCTTAAGGTAACCACCGAGGAAACAACAAATGCATTTTTTTAGTTGTTTTTCAATCAATCCTGAAGTAGTCTGATTTTTCATTCCTTTTTTATTTCTATTCTGTTCTTAAAACTGCTGTGGATAACCTAAGTGTTAAATTATTTTTTATACCTTTTTTTAATAACTATGGTGAATTAAATAGGTTTAGAGACTTTGATGTAGTTGGATGCATTAAAAGTCATTGATAATGGGATCTTAGTTCAAAATTAATACATCAAGAAAAGATGAAAATATTATTTTGAGGAATTATAAAATAGGGATTTTAAGAAAAAAATTATTTTGTAAGCATAATGAACAAAAAAAGAGGTATATATGTTAATTAAAAAATGTGAAGTAAAGTCAGCTTTGAAGAAGATGCTTAATGATAAAGCTTTTAAGTTCATATCAAATCTCTTGTTAAGATTTGAAAAGTTATATGAGCTACTACAGTGATTTGGTTAACAAATAGTTTAATGAAAATTTGAAACATGAAGGGATTCCAAATGAATTGAGAAAGCATTTTGTACCACTATTTAAGAACATAGAAGTTAAAATTATGATAGTTATGCATACATGAATTATAGTGAAGCTATGTAAGGGAGCAATTAATCATAAGCTTGAAAAAACTGTTGGTTTGAGAATCAAGCTAATTCATGCTAGAGAGATCTATAGTGAAAGTTTTTTTTTTATGACAATTATTGGAAAATGTAGAAAGCTGAGAAAGAATCTTTATATGATTTTTATTAATATTGAGAAATATATGTTCAAGTATTATGAGAATTAATTTGATGCACATTAACAAAAAATGATTTGTGTTAAAAGTATGTTGAAGCCATTAAACATATTTATGATGGGGGCATTGATTAATATTAAAAGTGCTTTAGGAGTAATTCGATAAGAGATTAGGGTTTAGAGATCCATTTCACTTGAAACATGCATCACTTAATCCACTATTTTCTCAAGTAATGGAACTCAAACTCCATTCAATATCGCAGGCATATTAGTGTCATTACGTATCTTGTCTCCATGTCTGTATTCTTACAGCTATTTATTATGTTAAATCTTTTGTAGGGACTACCTGTAGTCTTAAACTGTAGATTTTTCCTGATAAGCTGATATAATCAGAAAGAAAAATCAGGAAGTATGTTAATGACTCAATTCCTGAGACCAAGAGAGAGAACCTCTTATCAAACCCTTTTAAATCTAGTATAACGTTATCATGTTTCATGTTCTTAACGCTATTATTTTATTCCAGAATATTCATTCGTGTATATGGTTTTCAACTTTTCCCTTAAAAAATACATATGCAGGTTGCGTTTGTCACTGTAATATATCCATGCTTGGTACTGCAATATATGGGACAGGCAGCATATCTTTCTAAAAATGTTTCCTCGGTTTCCATAAGCTTCTATGCATCCATCCCCCGTAAGACTGATCAAGATTAACAACTTTCATTAGACAAATTTCTTTTAGAATAAAAACTTCTAATTCTGACATTTTTTTATTTTCTACTGCAGAAGCTGTGTTTTGGCCGGTTTTCTTGGTGGCCACTCTAGCTGCTGTAGTTGCTAGCCAAGCTGTCATCTCAGCAACTTTTTCGATTGTGAAACAATGCCTTGCTTTGGGCTGTTTTCCTCGTGTTAAGGTTGTCCATACATCTAGGTGGATCTATGGCCAAATATACATACCTGAAATTAACTGGATACTTATGGTGCTTTGTCTTGCTGTCACCATTGGGTTCCGCGATACAACCTTGATTGGAAATGCATATGGTAAGCTTTCTTAAGCTTTGTTTGGGACGAATTTCTTACTGTTCTTAATGCAACTTTCTAATAGAAAAATTTAAGTTTTGTACTAGAAAGCTGTTTGAAGAAGCAGTAAGAAAACCATTCCAAACGAAACCTTATTCTGTTACCAAATGTATAAAGTTTTAAATCCGAATGACCTGTTCAAAGAATTTGTTTCTTATATAACATTCTTATATATTGCTGCTTCATTGATTAATAATTATCAAAACATTCTGATTTACAGGCATTGCATGCATAGCTGTGATGTTTGTCACGACATGGTTGATGGCGTTGATTATCATCTTTGTTTGGCAGAAGAATGTCTTTTTTGCTCTTTTGTTCCTAGTTTTCTTTGGGATCATTGAAGGGGGATACCTTTCATCTTCAATTATGAAAGTCCCACAGGGAGGATGGGCTCCTCTGGTGCTTGCATCTGTATTTATGGCTATCATGTATGCTTGGCACTACGGAACTCGGCGAAAGTATCTTTTCGACATGCAAAACAAAGTTTCAATGAAGTGGATCCTCACTCTTGGCCCTAGTCTTGGCATAGTTCGTGTCCCTGGAATTGGCCTTATCTATACTGAACTGGTTACTGGAGTTCCTGCCATCTTTTCCCATTTTGTCACAAACCTACCTGCTTTTCATCAAGTTCTGGTCTTTGTTTGTGTCAAGTCAGTTCCAGTCCCTTATGTTCCTCCTGATGAACGATATCTGATTGGCCGGATTGGTCCCAGAGCCTACAGAATGTACAGATGTATTGTAAGATATGGCTACAAAGATGTGCAGAAGGATGATTACAATTTCGAGGATCATTTAGTTATGAGCATTGCCGAGTTCATTCAGATGGAAGCCGAGGAATCAAGAAGCTCAATCAGCTGCGACGGGTCGCCCGAGGGAAGAATGGCGGTTATTCGAACCTCGGAAAGGCGTTCCGGTTTAGTCGTGAGAGACGCCGACGATGAAGCTCCAGGTGCATCGATTTCTGCGAGAAGCAGCAAGTCGGAGACTCTGCAAAGTTTGCAGTCATTGTATGAGCATGAATCCCCAAATCTAACTCGAAGAAAACGGGTTCGATTCGAACTGCCTCAGTCGCCGCAAGTAGATCCGCAGATGCGAGAGGAACTCGCCGCTCTGGTGGAGGCCAAAGAGGCAGGAGTTGCTTATGTGTTAGGCCACTCTTACATAAAGGCCAGGAAGAATTCATCCTTCATAAAGAAGTTTGTTATTGATGTGGCCTACTCTTTCCTCCGTAAGAACTGCAGGGGCCCTTCTGTGGCCTTGAATATCCCTCACATTAGCCTGATTGAAGTGGGAATGATCTACTATGTTTAATAATAAGGTTCTCCATCAACCAGCAGCGATATTACAGCCCAAAAGCACTTATAAGCTGCTTTTTTTCTTGATAGAATGTTAAGCAGCTGGAGGCCTACTTTCTAATTGTACTTGTATATCTATGTAGGCTTCTATCTCTAGATGGCATTGTATTTGGTAGTTCAAAATTCTTCTTTTGCCGTCCGGAACTAAAGCTATGATGTCTGTTCTTAAGTAATGTTTTGATGTAGAATAAATATGACTATTTTCTTGAATTTTGTTTGTTTTTCTTGTAGCAATAATGATTTTCTTGGTTCATTTGGTGATCATGTAGGCTTCTTAACCATGATGTTTGGTATTAAATTATTTTGCCTTTTCAGTTTCGAAATGGCAGAATTTTTTTTTTACTGTTGTTTGTATGTGTCGCTTATGCAGAAATGTTTTTTAGAGAACTGTATTTTTGTACTGTTTTCAAAAGATTTTTGATATTAACTTCTTCGTTAGAAAATTTTGTTCTCTCAAACAACAGTTTTAAAACTATATTTTAGAAAAAGTACAGAATAACCAAACGAAGTCTTTGTATATATGCATCTCACATTCTATTTGAGCGCAACGAAAATAGTGAATGATTGATGCGGCGTCCCACAATTTGGGTTTGAAAATATTTTGATAATAACTGAAGTGCTCAAACATCGTCCGTTTGCGAAATGGATTGTGTCGACGCCTCTGCAGTGCTTGTGTTTGATTCGATTGGATGTGATGAACAATATAGACAATGAACACAACATTGCACAAATTGGGTTTGTGATGGCTCGACTCTTATTGAAATGACTCAAGTGTTGTTTATTTTCAAAACATTTTGCATCGTTGCGCCTGTAATGTTGAAATTATATGTAAAAGAGGCTCATAGTAGCTTATCTACCTCTTGAAAATGAAATACAATATTTGCCTTCATGGCTTCATGCCAATGATGCCAGGTAATTTGAGAAACATGAGGAATAAACAAATAGACAAAAATTAATTTTATTATTATCATTATGTTTATATAGGCCCATGGTTCCTGTGTCGTTCATGCTGCATGGCTCGTCCATTTTGCTGAGTAAGATTTTATTTGGGACAACTTTTTTTACTACTTTCTAAAATGATTATATATATATATATATATATATATATATATATATATATATATATATATATATATATATATATATATATATATATATATCAAAATTTATTTTAAAAAGTAATAAGAAAGATTTATAACGTATCCTTCTCAATCTCTTCTCATTTGCGCAACTCCTTGTAACTAATTAACGTGCACTCTCTTAATCCGTAGGATTACGTGAGCCCTCTCCCCTCCAGCAAACTCCACGTCCAACCTAGTCGAGACCATCTCTTCTAACCATGCCCTATCACCAAAGCCACACGCCAAACCTGCCTTGGTCGCACATCCACATCATAGTCCCTCTATTTGTTGAACGTCAACCACCAACAAATCATGACTGTCGACTACCTCAACCATCACCTCCGTTGAGTCTGACAACCTCTCACTCTTCTCTTCATGTCTCCCTTTAAAGCTCTTTTTCTCTCTACCTCTCTTTCTCTCTTCCTCTCTCTCACTCTATATCTTTTTCTCTCCCTCTCTTTCTCTTTTATTGCTCTTTCATTCACTTTCTCTCTTCTCCCCTCACTTCTTAAGTTTAATCTTCCTCCTTGAGTTGACAAAACTTGTTATATGCATCATTGCAACAAGTTTTTGAATGAAATCAAATGATACATAAGTGACAAACTCAATCTTCTTTTGACAAGTGAATAAAGTTAACAAAGTTCAAAATAAATAAGTGCAAACATAAAAATACATGTTATGATGGGCATGGTCAATATGCATCATAAGTAGAGGGGTTCTTACTAAAAATCAAATTCTTAAATCTAAAATTTAAATAATGCAAAAAGTTTTATTATGATAATGTTCATGTTGAAAGAAAATATTAATCAATGGGGACTCACTATAAAAAAATGAGTTATTTCTGACAAAAAAAATCCATCTGAAATTATAATTTCCAGCGGATTTCCAACTGAATAATTTATGTCGCTAAAATACACATTAGAAATTGAGTTCCGTTGGAATTTATATCCGCAAATAATTTTTCTAACGAATTTTCACCAGAAATTAGCTTATTTTAATTATCGAAATTCTGCTGAAAAATCCGACAAAATTTCTAACGGATGTTGCTAGCAAAAATCTTAGTAAATATTAAAAAAAAAATCATAAACAACTGAATACAAGTGCATGCGTTCGTATCTAGAGCATGCTTCATTAACTACCCATAATAAGAAAATAGCAAGCAAAACTGATAATGTGCTCTTAGAGGCAATAAACAGATTTACAAATGCCTGAAAAATCTCTTAAAAATCAAAATCATGCCGTTTTGAGTGAATAACATTATATCCCAAATACAACTTATTGTCATATTGTAAATGATAGATTTTGAATGAATTTGTGGTGAAAAATGATCACAACTCAACAACGCCTCCTTACCCACCATATCATGCCAGGAGATTTGTTTGATGATACGCCACTATGAGGTTATTGCGCACAATGATTGTGATGTTCCATAATCTAATTTGAAAGAAGTGAAGTGAATCAGTACTATCAAATATTATCAATGTCTGTATTGGTAACAGTATAGTCCAATGTCATTAGTTAAATTGGTGGAAGTAATAGTAAAATAATATAGAAACAATGAATCTGTATAGTAATAGTAAATCAATACAATAATTTTAAGGTTGTATAGCAACAATAAATTAGTAACATGTATTTTAGTAATCATACAAAACAATAAAACTCTCAATTAATGTATCACGTGAATCAATAGAGGATATCACCCAACCACATATTTAAAAGAAAGTCTATCAGTCCACCATCATATAGAGGTCACTTAGTCTCTAGCAAAACATACGTAAAATTATATTTTTACTTGTCTTCATATATATTATTATCACATTATTATAACAGTAATAGCGACCATATATTACCCAATCATACACCCAATTGCATTCTTAATGCATATATTAACATTATGCTTAAATAAAAATACATGATTATTTATTCAGTGCAAATCACATAAAATTTAATAACTTCTATTTTACCTAGAAAAATTCAATAGTATTATAATCAGAATGCTCATATTGTTGACATATATCACATATCAAAAGTTATGCGGTGAAAGGTTCCTAAAATCAAGAAATCATAATTTTTGCAAGCTTTGATCAAATTAAAAAAATAAAACACAAAACACACAAAATTCTTAAAATCAGAAATATTGTAATGGTTCATTACTATGAGTGAGCAAATCTTCCAATAGGACCAACTCACAAAAAATGGATCAACAACCTTCAAATCCTAAGTTCTATTTCCCTTTCCATCATTATCTCTTAAATTTTTCATTTCTATTTCTCTGGCTTAAGCAAAATGAAAAAAAATGATTTTATAATAAATCTTTAAGTGACTAATTTAGATATTTCATTATAAAATAATAATATAATATAAATATAATCATAGAATTTATTCAGTTATTAGTATAAAATTCATATAAATTCTCTTATATCTTTAAATTCGAAGCTTCAAAACTTATAAGATTTTAGATCTTAAGATTTTGTCTGTGCATGAGAATGCTAATATTATGTGGGAAAAAGTGGCTAGTGATAATAAGAATATTGCAAAAGATGTTCTTGGAGTATCAAAGGGAAAAGCTCCTAATAGTAAAAATAGTTGGTGATGGAATTCTAATGTGCAAGAAAAAAATTAAAAATAAGAATCTTTGTTATAAAAATTGGTTTAATTTTAAAAATTCTAATAATTGGGAAATATATAAAGTGGCTCGTAAGGATGCTAAGAAATCAATATGCGATGCAAAGGCATTAGCTTTTAGTGATTTATATAATAGATTAGATACTAAAGAGGGAGAAAGATGTATGTATAGTTAGCCAAACAAAGAGAATTTCATGGCTTACTAAACTTTTTAAAACTATTTTGAAGACTAAATAGATGTCAGATGAGTGGAGAATGAGTGTGTTAATTCCTATTTTTAAGAATAAAGGTGATGCACAAGATTGTGCGAATTATAGAGGTATTAAGTTAATGTGTCATACTTTAAAACTATGGGAGCGAGTTATGGAGCATAGGTTGCAGCGTGATACTAATGTTTCTCAAAATCAATTTGGATTCATGCCGGGTAGGTCGACTATGGAAGCCATACATTTATTAAGAGGTTTGATGGAGAAATATAGAGAAAATAAGGAGGATCTACATATGATATTTATTGATTTAGAAAAATCATATGATAAAGTTCCAAGAGAAGTGCTATGGAGAGTTCTTGAAAAGAAAGGAGTCAATAATGCTTATATTCAAATCATTAAAGATATGTATGCAGGAGCTATTACTTGTGTTCAAACACAAGGTGGATTGACCAAGTATTTCCCTATTTCGGTTGGGTTACATCAAGGATCAGCCTTAAGCCCATATCTTTTTCCTTTAGTCATGGATGTTCTCACTAGACATTTGCAAGAGGATGTACCTTGGTGTATGCTTTTTGTTGATAAGACTAGAGAGGGAGTTGAAGGTAAACTTGAATTATGGAGGTCAACCTTAGAGTCTAAAGGTTTTCGCTTGAGTAGATCTAAAACGGAATATATGGAGTGTAATTTTAGTAGTAATAGACCTAGTGAGGGGATTGTGACTTTGGGCGATCAAGTTATTAATAAGAGTACACGTTTTAGATATCTTGGATCTATTGTTCAGAGTGATGGTGAAATAGATGGGGATATTATCAGCAGAATTCAAGTTAGATGGTTGAAGTGGAGGAATGCATCGGGCTTGTTATGTGATAGAAATGTACCCCTCAAACTTAAGGGAAAATTCTATAAGATGGTAGTGAGGCCTGCAATGCTTTATGGTGCCGAATGTTGGCCATTAAAAGAGAATCATAATACTAAGTTAAGTGTGGTAGAGATGAGGATGCTCAGGTGGATGAGTGGCTTTACCCTTAGAGATAGGATACAAAATGAGCATATACGTGAAAAGGTTGGAGTAGCTCTAGTAGAAGATAAGATTAGAGAGAGTCGCCTTAGATGGTTTGGTCACATAAAACGGTGACCTTGCGATGACCCAGTTATGAGAGTAGAGGTATTAGATTTGACTTATGTTAAGAAAGGTAGGGGTAGACCTAAAAAGACTTGGTTAGAAAATATTAGGAATGACCTTTCTTTATTAGATTTAAACGAGAATTTGACTTTTAATAGGACACAATGGAGAAAAAGGATTCATGTAGCCGACCCCACGTAGTGGGATAAAGGCTTGATGTTGTTGTTGTTGTATATTTATAAAATTTTGGTGAAATCAGTTTACGAAACAAACACCAGGCGAATCCAAAATCTCTACTAGCATTGACATGTGTCAATTTCTTAAGCATTTATATCAACGCCCAAAAATTAAGAAAAAATTCGTATAATTGAAGCAGTATAATATCTATATTATAACGAAGACAAATTGTGACTTGGAATTTATAATGACTCCTGAAATAATTTATTTCACTGGGTCAAAATTTGGATTATTACAATGATAAATCCTCTTGAAACACAGGCTGGCCATCACTTCCTTACCTCTCCCATATAAACTTTCCTCAACTTGTAGAACAAAGAAATAAACATATTCTGATATAAAGAATCGCCAACAAAACTTACAGTTCTGAAAACTTAGTATTTATTAACATAATAGTCATATATATGCTTATTTTTAAGGCAAAAGTTTTCATGGATCACTTACCTATGCTTTTATTTCAGAATCGGTGAATAAAAAGGATAGAATCTAGAGGGAAGAGATTGCAACTTGAGGGATCAAGTGAAATATTGAAGATTAACCTTTGAAATCTCAAAAAAATTAAGCAAAATGGTCAAGAAACGAGCTTGAACAGTGTTAGATGATGGAGAGGATGAGATAAGTGCTTGGGAGAAAACTTTTTCGTGAAATGGGAGATGGAGATAATCGAGATGAAAGAGGGCCTTATACAACAAAAATTTTGACTAAATTTTTGATGAAAAATCCCCCAAAATTTCTGCCAGAAATTCTAATGGAATTAATGAAAACAATTCCAATGGAAAATCTATTATAATTTTTTATTTCACCAGAAAATTTGTCGAAAAAATCTTCTTTTCCTGTAGTGACTACATTTTTTTTTATATACCCTCAAATCATTATAAAAAATATTAAAATCACAGTCACAAAATATAAAAGTATATGAGAAAGCTTATCACGTTATAATTTAAAGTAAAATTCATTTATTCTCTACAATAGTTTGTGATATGAAACCCCTTAAGTAAAAGAAAGATTACTATTAAACATCGAGGTGCCTTTTGGTGTAATGACTAGAATTTCTATAAGAAACTCCATAGTTAAGCATGCTCATCCTTTAGCAATTCTGGGATGGGTGACCTACTGAGAAGTTACACTAATTGGGCAAAACCGTGAGGCTCTTATAGGCCAAAGTGGACAATATCTTGATAGTAAAGAGTTTGAGATGTTACAAATGGTATTAGAGCATTACACCAGTCAGAGGATGGGTGCTAAGTGTCATACAAGATAAATTGTTATATCATGAGAGCAACCTCTTGAACCCTGTATGGGATAAAATGCTATATGACGAGAGCCACCACTTGAATTTATAGGGGTCACCTCTAGAGTCCTATATGCCTGGTGGATGATTCTGAGATATAGATGCTGACGAGGATGTCAGTTACTTAAATGGGGGAGATTATGAAACCCCTTAAGTAAAAGGAAAGGTAACTCTTAAACATCAATGCACCTTTAGGTGTAATGACTAGAATTTTTGTAAGAAACTCTGTAGTTAAGTGTGCTCATCCCAGAGTAATTTTGAGATGGGTGACTTACTGAGAAGTTATAACAATAAGGAAAAATCATGAGCCTCTTTGGCCAAAGCGGATAATATCTGGATAGTAAAGAGACTAGGCTGTTAATTTTTACAAACTATATAACAATGGGTGGGGAATTATTTGACAACCATTAGTGTATTGTTGTAAACTTATCTAATAATACTATGATTATTTCAATAGTAGAGAATGCACTTTATTTTTATTATCTATGATTAAAAATTTGAATTAGTAGTGAGATGGGAATATATTGGCTGTAAGAAGGGATTTTGTTATATGTTATATGATATGAACTCTGTTCATGAGGGCTATTTTGAGTATAATGCTTGAGGGCTATTATTATTCTAAAGCATGAGGGCTATTCCGATATTCTCTAAAAAGGGATTATGCTGGTAGAGAGAAGAGATTATGTTGGTAGCGAGAAGGGATTCTTTTGGCTATGAGAAGCGATTCTATTGTTTGTTTGTATATATTGAAATTTCGAGCATGTGAACTATTCTGATACTTACTATAAGATATTTATTTATATTTTAGTCAATTTTAGTACATTTTTTACAGTTATTTAAATGCATTCAGTATTAATATCTATTTCATTTTTAGGTTTTTGTACACTAATCATTTGATTATTTCAATCTTTTTAATTCTTTTGGTTTAAAATGTTGATTTATGGTTTAGGCTATAATAGCCTACTGAGCCGTGTTAGGTCACTCCTACTTTTGCTTTTATTTTTTGGTCATAGAAAGGGTAAGATGCTAAATGAGTAGTTTCTGATATTAAGCTATGATTTGTGTTATAGGTATCCCTTTTTGGCTAGTTTCATTTTTAGAGGCTTGACTTTATTTGTAATATTTTATAGGGAGATTTATATACATACCACCTTATACTACTCTATTTACATATTTAACACTTAAAACTTAAATATTACATACATACCACTCATAGTTCATTTTCATATCAAATATGAGTGGTAGAAATGAAATATATGAGTGGTAGGAATGAAATATAAGTGGTATATTTGATATTAAAATAAGATAGAGTGGTATGCATGTAATATTAAAGTTTTGGGTGTTATATATGTAAATAGGATGTTATAAAGTGGTATGTATGTATATTTCCCTATTTTATATTGTCAAGCACTATTATAGATACACATTAGATTGTACATATTTTTGGATGATATATAGAAATTTATTTTTTAGATTTAGTCTTCCACTTTATATTTTATTTAGTAGTGGCTATGTATTGTATACATAAGAAATTTAGTTTTTTTTTTCTCAGCACTTCTCCAACTAGATCTTATGTCCAGTTCCTAATTTTTGCCATGATCGGGCATGATATAAGGTGGTATCAGATCATATTGGGTTAAGTTGTGACAAGCTCTTTGGTATTAGAGTGTCGGTTGAAGAATCAAATCGTAACAGAGCATAAGATGTAATATGTAGAAGAGTGAGATGATTTTAGATTATTTTGGGTGCTCATTTTATTTATTTTTTATATCCTTATGTCATATATATTTGTTTTTAGTATTTTTGAGATGGATATTCCAGATACATATATGACCAATGGTTAGAGCTCTAGTTAGGTTGCTCAGGTTCAGGTTACAACATTTGTGATTAGTTCTGAGGTAGTTTCACATATTGCAAGTCTGGTAACACATATGATAGGTGAGACTCATATGTGGGTTTCTAGTTTCCAATATGATGACATGGAAAGCTATTTATAGAACTTTATGAGGTTACAACCTCCCAAACTTTCAAGTGTTATTCAGCCTAGGGCACTTAAGGGATGAATGATATGGATAAAGAAGATTTTGGATGTAATGCATTATCATCCTAAGAGGAGAGTTGCATTACCTATATTTTTATTAGATGGTGAGACAAAACGCTAGTGTTTAGGGCAGTGAAAAGAGAAGTTTCAGAGACATGCAAACAACTTGATTACTTTGGAAGAGTTTATGAAGATATTTAGGACTTGGTTTATACCTCTGTCATCTAGAAGATACCTACAGAGTTCTTTACTGAAATTGGTTCTCAGGAATATGACATTGATGCAGTATGGGGAAAAGTTTACTACTCTCTCTAGGGCTCCATAATTAGTTGATACTTATGAGAAGAAGTGTTATATATTTCTGAAGGGACTTCGGGATACTTTAATATAGTCGATACTAGCATAAGACATTATAGATTTTTTTTAGTTGGTCGAGATGGCCAAGCGGATAAAGACTAATCTGGTAGCAATTTAACAGTGATGGATTGTGAACATGATGAGGTTTGGTAATGAGATAGTTGGCAATAGACATTTTAGGAAGAAGAGCAAGTTTGGATCTGTTAAGTTTGGAAGGAGGGGACAATCGGTAGTAATTTTTTTTTATCAAATAAAGGAAGTGTTGTCAACTCTAAAGGTTTAATTAGTGGGGAACCGTTATGCCAACATTATATCAAGAGGTATAATGGTTAGTGTTATAGAGTATCTGGTTGATGATTTTGTTATGGTCAACATGATAATAGGAGTATTGAGTGTTCATAGGGGGGATTTGATAGACGATCTAATTGGAGAACTAAAGCCTCAAGGAAATTGATGATGGGTAATCCAAGGACTGTATCACAACTATCACATTCTAAGATTTTTTATATTAGGATTGTTGGTCCGTCAATAGGAGGTCGATATTCTAGAGGTTTGAGGGTACTGAGAGATCTGTTGCTTTGGTTACAATACACCCATGAGTTTATATTCTGACGTAGCAATAGGACATTGGATTTCCAGATATTCTTATAGGTATGACTTACAATTCTATATATCATTGTCGTATTTTATTTGATTCTATAGTTGGTCATTCATTCATATTAGAGAAGTATTTCAATTCTCTCAATATGCCTTCTATGTTATTACATATTTCTTTGTTCGTGGTATTTTCTGCAGGAGATAGTATGGTGGCCAGTAGGGTTTATTATAATGATTTAGAGTTTTTGATAGGGTTTAAAGATTTAGTTTGGTTTTATTGTCCATTTATATATTTGAATTCATTTTAGATATGAATTATATGAGTCGATATGGGGCTCAAATTGATTTCTAAAAAAAGAGTAACTATTTATCTTAGTGGTGAGTGCTTTGTGTTTCAGGGAATTAGGGGTATTCTCTCTTGTCTAATTTCAATTGTAGAAGTGGATAGAGTTTGGAGAAGATGCATTCCAGTATTTTTAGCATCTATTAAAGATGTGAGGATCTCTTCTGTATATATGAGTAGTGTCTTTATAGTTCAGGAGTTTATATATATCTTACCTAAGGAGTTAGTGACTTTATCACTAGATAGAGATCGATACATAATTTTATATAGATATTTTTTGGGTATTGCTCTGATCTTTAAGGCTTGGAATAAAATATCACCTAAGCAACTTCCAAAGTTGAATATGTAGCTTCAAGAGTTGGTGGATAGAGATTTTGTATGTCCTAGTATGTCTCCTTGAGGAGAACCTATATTATTTGTAAAGAAGAAGGATGGAACTTTACGAATATATATTGACTATAGAGATCTGAATAAGGTAACTATAAAAAACATGTATTTCCTACCTATGATTAATGACTTATTTGATCAACTAGGTGGATGTTTAATATTTTCTAAGATTGATCTGTGATTTGGATATCAGCTGAAGGTGAAGAATGAGGATGTGGCAATGATTACATCTAACATAAGGTATGGGACATATCAAGTTTTAATCATGCCTTTTGGAGTGACTAATGCTCTAGTAGTTTTCATGGATTTGATTAATAGGATTTTCAGTAAGTATTTGGACCAATTTGTGATGGTTTTTATAGATGAAATTCTGATTTATTCTAGATTTGCGGATGAGTATGCAACACATTTGAGAACTACTTTAGATATTATTGAGGCAGCATCATTTATATCTTAAGTTCTCAAAGTATAAGTTTTGGTTGAATAACATTTCTTTTTTGGGGCACATAGTGAGAAGTGTAGGTTTTTTACTAGATCCTTGGAAGGTATGGTTATTTCTAATTGGTCAAGTCCTTTTATATTTTTGGAGGTTCATAGTTTCTTAGGCTTGGCTAGTTAAAATTGAAAGTTTGTTATGAGTTTTCTCATATTTTTTTCCATTGATGAGAGTGACTCAGAAGTTAGTAGCTTTCATATATACTCCAGAGTGTGAGGAGAGTTTTTAGATGTTGAAGGATTGTTTGATTTCTATTTTGATTCTAACTATTCTTTTAGGTACATATTATAATAACCCAAAATATAAAAATATATTTTAAAATAATTTTTTTGAATTTCTATTTGAACTGGAGCATTGTCGTGCTAAGATTGTGAGCACTGAGGTGCTATCCTTTGAGCGCAGCGGCACCAAAAAGTGTTGATGTGGCATTAAAACCTCTATTTCTGCAATAATTCTAGATTTAGCATACAATGTTGTGACATTAAGCTACAAACAATATTTTTATTCTAAATATATATGCCATCGATCACCCCTCACTCTTCTTCATTCTCTTTGCTTGGACGGGAAGAAATTGAAGGGGGAAAAGGAGAGAAGGGGGAGGAAGAGAAGAGAAGAAGAGAGAGGAAGCTCTTCAGGGAATTTTTATTCACGATTCCTTTTATAAAAATTATTCTAATTATTGTAAGTAACTATCCTCTTACCTCTATCTTCAATAATTTTAATTTCTATGATTTTATCTCTCTTAAATATGTTAAAAATATATTATCTCCTTATTTTGTAAGCTTTAAAATATATAACTTTTGATATTTGATATGAAGTAGAATGTAATACTGAGATGTGATATTGATTTAACTAAAATGACACATTGTACTAATATTGCTCTTATAAAAAATGATTCACAAATTGATATCAGATATATATGATATTATAACCCCATGTAATAGCCTCAAGATTCACTGATAGGAGTCATAAGGTGCTATAGATTGATTAAGAGTTATAAAGAGTCAGGGTGACTAATCCATGTGATTCAAGGGGGGTTATAATGAGTACAATAATTGAGAGTTATAAGGGGTGACTTACTGGGCGTCATAAGTGTAGGAGTAAGATACAAGATATCATGATTTGAATATTTGATAAAATATTGATTACTAATTTCTAATACTAATTATTAATATTGATATTGTATGGATGGACCTTATAAATACTTATTTATGTTACTGCTTATTATTACTGAATATGGATAATGACACTACTATAAAATTGTTATAATAATGATTGAATGGTGTGACTAAATGAAACTAATTGTATTATAAAGATTGAATAAGTGATTAACATTGGTGATTAGTACAAACATCATATGTTTATGCATTGACTTTTTAGATGATTTATAGTATATGGTTTCTCTTTTCTCATTGTATTGATTCCATTTATAAGATTTTAATACTTGATAGGCTATTGGATCATTCCATATATATATATATATATATATATATATATATATATATATATATATATATATATATATATATATATATATATTATTATATATATAAATATTTATGTATATATATATATATATATATATATATATATATATATATATATGGTGTTCTTTTATATACATCGTGACTATTGTAAATATTATTTTGGACTTAAAATTTTGTAGTAGAATGCAAATATTGACTATAGAAAATGGAATGATATTTTTTGCTGTTTATTTATTTCATATATTGCAATTAATTAGATTTGAATATCAAATTGATCTGGTTAAAAATAATTTATCATTGGTTACTTACTGAAAGAAAAATAAATAGAACGAGTATAAAAGATAATAAAGATTAAAAAAAATTCTTTCACTTTAAATCTCAGGGCATGCCACACAGATGGATTTCAAGTTTTCAATAATGCTTCACTGAAAGGATTGGGATGTGTGTTGGTGTAGTATAGTAAAGCTATTGTATATGCATCTAACACTTGAATTCATATGAGAAGAACTATTTGACACCTGAACTAGAGTTAGTTTATTATTGTATTTATTTTGAAGATTTATGCATTACTTGTACATAGTCAGGTGCTAGATCTTGATTGATCATTAGAGTTTAAAGTACATTTTTACTCAAAAGGATTTTAATTTGAGATAGAGGAGATGGCTTAAATTGATCAAGGATTTTGATATGTTTATTTAATTTCAGTGTGGTAAGGCAAATATAGTGGTAGACACTTTGAGTTGGAAGTCATCAGGTACTTCTCTCTCGTTGCTCACTTGTGTAGACTTATTTATTTGGGATTTATAAAAAATGGAGATATAAGTGGTATCCACTGATATGAACTCTAGTTGGTTGGCTTAGATGATTATTTAGCCTATTTTTTAGAAAAGAATCCAGGAATCAACAAGATGTATAAAGATTTGAAAGGTATATTATGGTGGCTTAGATTGAAGGATGTAAAGGAGTTTATTTCAAATGCATAGCATCAATAACTTGGTGGTCCTCTACAATCATTTTTATTTACATAGTGTAAAAGAAAAGGTTATGATGGATTTTGCTATGGGTTTCCCAGATTGAGACAGAGGCATGATGTTATAAGGGGTTATTGTCGATATACTAATAAAGTTTGCAAATTTCATTTTGATCTAATAGGTTAATCTGGTAGAAAGATTAGTATATATATATATATATATATATATATATATATATACACACACACACAATGTGCCAAGGCTGATTATATCTGATTGTGACGGTCATTTTATCTCAAGGTTATTGTTGACATCGAATTTGTCAAACCCTTAGGTTCTATGGGTCAGACCATATTCATTGAGCTCAGATCCATGTCTTGAGTCAACTCAAGTTGACCCATTGAGCCCTAATGGGTCTAATTCAATTTCTATTCATATCAAACCCTTTCTTGGCTCAAACCCCAACCCCCTTTGGGTCCCTTTGACCAGGTTGACCAAGTCAACCCTTGACTTGGTCAACCCAAGTCAACCTTGGGTCAAATTGATCTATTTAGGTCAAATTCACCCTATTTAATGCTTTAGACTCTCCTTTTGATCCCTATTGAAAACTACGGACAAGGGAGGTTAATCCCCTTCTGATTAGCTTTAGGATTGATTCTAGCCACTAATCACAAGCCTTGGAATATAAATAGGGTGATTAGGGTTTCATTAAAGAGGACTTTTTGACCTTTTCTCTCTTCCAAGAGCTCCCAAGCCAGAGCTTTGGCTTGGGGGAGCTCCTTGGACTCCTCACCCTTCCCCACTCAAATCCATCAACCAACACCCGCCGACAACGAGATCTCCGACGATCCAAGCCTATTTTCCTTCCAAAGCGTCTACCATTCAATCCGAGGCGTTTCAAAGTTTGATCCCAACTAGAGATTTGTATGAGGGCAATCTACAATCTCAACCATTCAAAGAAATTGTATATACAAAGGTTAGATCTCTAAAAAAACCTTAGACATAAGTCACAACACTTAAGGCTTTTTAGCTTTTTGAAAAGCCACTTTTAGGCCAAACAAACAATACCCCATGAATACTCTTCATATCTATGATCCATGTTTAAATTTTCTCACCATTTGATTGAGCTGTTATAGAGTGCGAACGAATTATTTGTTTTAGGGTTTCGGTTCGGCTCTGTTAAACTACAAAAAATCACAGCCATTGATCTCTTGATCAACAGCTTTGATCTAGTCTTTCTGTGGTTAATCCGAATGCCGCCTCTCAACTCCATCGAACGGGTTCTCATCCAACGCGATCGCGACCGTCCATTTCGAGCTACGCTGGATCGGACAGCATCTGATCCACGCTGACACGGATTAATGAAGCCGCGTGGACCCCACCATTTCATGAATCATTAGATAATTATTAATTGTGGCGCCAATCATGGCTATTGATTGGCGCCGCCGCCACATTTTGAATCCGCCAATCAGTAGATGCCACGTATGCCGTCGTTTTTTTTTTTAATTTTAATTAAAAAATTAATTTTTATACATTTAATTTAAATATTTTTTAAAAAAGAATTATTTAATTTTTTTCTCTTTTTTTAAATAATTAATATAAAATATTTAGTTTAAAATTATTATTATTATTATTATTATTATTATTATATTTTTATTTTAAATTGAATAATTTCAATTATAGTTACTATTATTATTATATTATATTATTATTATTTTTACCTTTTTTTCTGAATTATGTTTATTAATGTTATTGTTATTTTTATTATTCTTATTATGCTTATTTTTAAATTATTAATTTTCTTTTAATTATTTAATTATGTTATTACTATTATTTTAATTATAATTACTATATTATTGTTATTATTATTTATTAAATATTTTTATTTATTTTAAAAATCAGAAAAGTATTTTTATTATTTAAATCTAAATTAATTACTATTTGGTTATTTTAAACTTTTTTCTTAATTATTAACTACTTAAATTATTCGATTAATAATTAATTAATTTCAAAATTCAATTATTTTCTTAAACTACAAAATTATTTTTTGATAAATTATTCTAATTTTAGTAGCCTTAAATATTTATTTTAACCTAATTATTTTTGAATGGCAATTATTTTAAATGATTTTAAAATACCCTTTTAATTACTTTAAACTTCAAAAATTTATATCTTTTCTATTTTAAATCCGATTTTGATGTATAATACCTTTTATTTTTTAGAAAATTATGAATTTTATTCTAAAATTACTTTCAGATACTGAAACTTACCTTTTCGAGAATTGTTTCATGCTATTAGGTTATTTGATTATTTAAAAAATATTTAAATAATTATTTTTTAAAATATTTTGAAATTATAAATAAGTTTCAAACTCTTTTTCAAATCCTTGCTAGGGTGGCCAGTATATCTCCCCCTTTTCCATTTTTATAAATTGATTTATTTTTAATTACCTTATTTTTTAAAATTCATATATATTTAAATGTATTTTAAACATATTTTAAAATTACATATATTATAAATTCCTAATTTGGGAGATCTTCTTCTTGAAATTTTAAACATCGATCTTGCACATGAATAGCATTCATGGGGGAGAGGGTTAGTGGGTGCTTGAGTCTTGATCATTCACTAATCACTTCGTTAAACGTGATTAATTACTTATTTTATCATATTTCGTACGTGTAGGATGCACGAGCACTTAGCCTAGGCCCTCCTAGATTTTAGGATTAATGTGTTTACTGTTTTTATATATCCCTTACATATTTCCCTAAGTGTCAGTCTTGAACACTTGTTTTAAACATATATAACATAGCGACACCATAAGGACAATAATTAAGGACCCGTTTAGCGAATTTAGAAAAATTCTAGGAGCTAGGGTAGATCCCTAATCGACATGAAAACTTCAACATTTAAACTTAGTGATATCCTAAACCTTCTAGAATTTTATAGGATTTTTTTTAGGAGCCTTTAGACCCCTTAATTAACAAACCCTAATTTACCCGTTAATTAGGCACCAATAACTTCACAAAATTCTAATAAATCCATTTAAACTCTGAAAATTCCCTATAATACCTCAAATTGTTTTGAATTCTGTGCCCAACATTAGATAATTAGGGCCCCTTAGTTGGATTTTAATTTGAGCCTTAATTAAACTTTAATCAAAAATTACCTTTTTGCCACTATTAGATTTTAGGAACATCTTCTTAGGTCATTTCTGATCTTTATGAGTGATTCCAATCAGTTTGGAGCTGATTTGGATCAAAAACCCAAACCTACCCCTTATTACGCAATTTTTGATAATTCCCTAATTGCCCAAAACTTCTAAAATTCATAACTTTGCCTAGAAAACTTCAAATTCGGTAAACTTAAAACCTAATTACTCCTTGTAAGGCCTAATATTTAACTAAAATGCATGATCCATCAAACCTAGCACCTAGGAAGACCCAAGACTTTCCAAAATTGGCTAATACAACTTAAACTTTAATTACCACTATCCTGAGTATTAAAAATGGATCAACAAACTAAAATGGATCCTAATTCATTAATATTTAAACTTTAAATAAAGTTTCCTTTCCAAATCTTCAATAAACTTGAACTTTAGGCAACTTGAACTAATTACCATATATAGGACATATCCAAAACTGTACAAGCCTTACACACACATATAATTGTTTGATAGGGCACCACTTTTAGCTTTAGGATTAGGGCCAATGCTTTACTTTACTTTTTTGCTTTTCGTGATGTGATTGTATGTGGCACTTATAATTATTTGATTTATTTTGATTTGACTTGCTGTGATTGTTGTGATATTTATTTTATTACTGCACTTTTCTCTCTATGATGTGATGTGTGTGTTAGAACGCCCATGGGCTAGGGCTTCTTTTATACCGACTCAGTCTTATATAGGTGGCCACGCTCATGCAGCGCTAATAGAGGGGGAAGTTATTATTAAAGCTTTAAATACTAATTCTATTTTCTACATATGCTCCATAAATTGTTAAAGCCCCCTCCCTAAATTAAAAGAGCGTGGCCAAGTGTATTTACCTTTGTGCATAATGATAAAATGCTTGCTATATGAAATATAAATTGCTTGTAATTTTTATTAGAATAATCATGTAGGAGTTTGAGTCTAGATTTTCTATTTTTTTAAATGTAATTTATATTCATATTGAGTTGTGAAAGTCTAAAAGTCTGGCATTTCAAATATAAGGTATCCAAAGAGAATACGAAAGGCCACTTCTGGGAGAATTTCTTATTTATTTGGGCACTCTTCTAGAGGACAAACCAGACAGAGCCCGAAGGGGATGATCCAAAGGGAGATGATTCGGAGAAGGACAATCTATTTGAAGATGAAGATTTGAAGCGGCTTTTAAGACTTGCGTCATTTATTAGGATTAGAATCCAGGTTGTTGTCGGTGGATCCTGGCCACCACAACTTTTCTGCAGACCCTATGTTGTACTTATACGACACTTGCCATAGACTTTTTTACTATACCTTTTGGGTTGATTTATATTGATGTGTTTTTATTTATTGCGCATTAAAAATTACCTGTTTTTTATATATTTCTTACTTGCTTGTGCTTGGCCTATTTTTGTTAGGCTATTTAGGATAAAAATAAAATTTTACTTGTAATTAAATTCTAAAATTTTAAGAATTAGATAATTTAGAAACCTAACGACCTAGGGAACTGTCGGAATCGTCAGGGGTTGTATGAATATTATTACATTTCTCTCCCTCCTTACTATAAGATACCTCCCCACCTGCGAGTAGAGTCTAGATAATCTGACCTATGAGGATGAAGTGCTAGACCTGGGGAGGCTCAGTCTTTTTTAAAAATTTCATTTCCATTTTTTTTCTTTGTTTTCTCAAGCGAGAGAGTGGGAACTAAAATTAGAGAAGAAAAATAGAGGAGAGAGCTGAAAAGAGAAACCAAGTTTTAGAGGTCATAGAGCATTTTTTGTCTGTCGATCCAGTTAGAAAATTTGTGTCTTAAGGTAGGTTATATTTTTCTTATATAAATTTTCAATAATTTGGTGTTTTTAGAATTTTCTTATCAAATTTATAATTTTGTTAAATTTGATTGAATGAAAATGTAGTTTTATCGAATTCTAATAACTTTTATTTGGTGTAACTTTTTATATGTTATCAGTATGGTTGTTCTAATCATTTGGATATTTATTCAAGATTGTTTGCAAAGTGATTTTGAAAAATAGTAATTTTTATCAATTCAAAATTTTATTTTGACATCTAAAAATAATGTTTTAGTTCAGTTAAAGCTTTAGAATGTGTTATACATAATCTCTGGTAATGTGATAAAATTCTAAAAAACTTAATTTTGGTAAACTATATAGCACCGATTGAGGAATTATGTGACATTCATTAGAGCATTCTTATTAACTCATAGAATAATACTATGATTTTTTCAATAGTGTAGAATGCACTTTATTTTAAGTATATGTGATTAAAATATTTGAATTGGTGATGAGAAGGGATTTTGTTATATGTTATGTTATAAAACCTCTAAAGTCTGAGGGATATTAAGATTATGAAGCCTGAGGACTATTCTGATAGTTTTTAAGAATGGATTATGTTGACGGCGAGAAAATATTATATTATTTTTTTGTATAGAATGGAAGTTGGAGCCTGAGGACTATTCTTATATTTGCTATATGATATTTATTTATATTTAGTCGATTTTAGTATTATTTACGTGGTTATTAAATGCATTCAATAGCAATATATATTTCAATTTCTATTTTCTGTACAATACATCAATTGATTGGTTCAGCATTTCAGTTATTTTGGTTTAAACTGTTGATTTTTATTTTAGGCTACAGTAGCATAATAAGTAACACTGCCGTTGCCAGGTCCCAAGTCCTGGATGAGAAAAGTGGAGGGTTGCGTTAGGTAGTCGACAGCCAGCGTAAAACTTGTCGAACAATAATGACATGAATCCTTTAAGAAATTATGTTAATGCTAGGGCGTCCCCTGGAAGCGACGCGCTGTATGGTCTGAATACAGTGACAAGTGTGCAAGGGCCGCTACACCGGCGCCCGGGTGCAGTGTTAAATAGGCAAGGGTTCCCACATCAAGGACGGATGTGGGCAAATAAGCTAATCCATGAAACTAAAATTAGGATAAGAACTTGGAATATATGTTCCCTTATAGAAAAATTAATGGAATTAATAGATATTATGATTCATAGGAAGTTAAATATTTTGTGCATTCAGGAAACTAAATGGGTTGGAGATAAGGCTAAGGAAATTGATAGTTTAGGATTTAAACTTTGGTATTCGGGTAGGAGTCGTACTAGAAATGGTGTAGGTGTTATTATAGATAAGAGTTTAAAGGATAATATTATAAAAATTAATAGGATTGGAGATAGAATTATAGCTTTAAAGATTATTGTTGATGATAAGATTGTTAATATTATAAGTGCTTATGCTCCTCATGTAGGTTTGGATATGAGTTCTAAATTAAAATTTTGGAATAATTTAGAAGAATTAATACAAAATATACCTCTTAAAGAAAGAGTTTTTATTGGAGGAGATTTAAATGGACATGTTGGTAGAGAGGTAGATGATTTTAAAAGCATTTATGGTGGCCATGGATTTGGAACGACGAATGAAGGTGGCAAGTTCATATTCGATTTTTGTTTAGCTGATGATTTTTAATTGTTAATACCTTATTTAAGAAAAGGAATGAGCATCTCATCACTTATAAAAATGGATATAATACAACCCAGATTGACTATTTTCTTATTAAAAAATTAAATCGTTTAGATTGCAAAGATTGTAAAGTTATTCCGAGTGAAAATTTATGTACCCAACATCGATTATTAGTTTTGGACTTTAAGATAAAGGGGCATAAAATAAAAAATAAAGTAAAACAATTTTTTAGGATTAAATGGGGGCATTTAAAGAATATTAACAAAAATATTTTTGGAAATAAGATTTTAGATCTTAAGATTTTGTCTGTGCATGAGGATGCTAATGTTATGTGGGAAAAAGTGGCTAGTGATATTAAGAATTGCAAAAGATGTCCTTGGAGTATCAAAGGGAAAAGCTCATAATAATAAAAAATAGTTGTTGGTGGAATCCTAATGTGCAAGAAAAAATTAAAAATAAGAAGCTTTGTTATAAAAATTGGTTTAATTTTAAAAATTATGATAATTGGGAAATATATAAAGTGACTCGTAAGGATGCTAAGAAAGCAATATGCGATGCAAAGGCATTAGCTTTTAGTGATTTATATAATAGATTAGATACTGAAGAGGGAGAAAAATATATGTATAAGTTAGCCAAACAAAGAGATAGGAGTAGTAAGAATTTAGTTCAAGTGAAGTGTATTAAAGATGAAGATAAAAAAATACTTTTCTTAGAAGATGATATTCAACAAAGATGGATGAGATATTTTGCTAAACTTTTTAATGAAGATTGTGAAAATAAGATTGACTATAGTGAACTTAGCACCCTAAATGAAAATAAAGATTTATGTTTTTATCAGCGTATTAGTAAAATTGAAGTTAGAGAGGCTTTAAAGAAAATGAAGGGTGGAAAAGCTGTTGGACCTGATGATATTCCAATAGAGGTGTGGAAATGCTTAGGAGATGAAGGAATTTCATGGCTTACAAAACTTTTTAATACTATTTTGAAGACTAAGAAGATGCCAGATGAGTGGAGAATGAGTGTGTTAATTCCTATTTTTAAGAATAAAGGTGATGCACAAGATTGTGCGAATTATAGAGGTATTAAGTTAATGTGTCATACTTTAAAACTATGGGAGCGGGTTATGGAGCATAGGTTGCAGCGTGATACTAATGTTTCTCAAAATAAATTTGGATTCATGCCGGGTAGGTTGACTATGGAAGCCATACATTTATTAAGAGGTTTGATGGAGAAATATAGAGAAAATAAGGAGGATTTACATATGATATTTATTGATTTAGAAAAAGCATATGATAAAGTTCCAAGAGAAGTGCTATGGAGAGTTCTTGAAAAGAAAGGAGTCAATAATGCGTATATTCAAATCATTAAAGATATGTATGCAGGAGCTATTAGTTGTGTTCAAACACAAGGTGGATTGACCAAGTATTTCCCTATTTCAGTTGGGTTACATCAAGGATCAGCCTTAAGCCCATATCTTTTTGCTTTAGTCATGGATGTTCTCACTAGATATTTGCAAGAGGATGTACCTTGGTGTATGCTTTTTGCTGATGATATTCTTCTTGTTGATAAGACTAGAGAGGGAGTTGAAGGTAAACTTGAATTATGGAGGTCAACCTTAGAGTCTAAAGGTTTTCGCTTGAGTAGATCTAAAACGGAATATATGGAGTGTAATTTTAGTAGTAATAGACCTAGTGAGGGGATTGTGACTTTGGGCGATCAAGTCATTAATAAGAATACACGTTTTAGATATATTAGATCTATTGTTCAGAGTTATGGTGAAATAGATGGGGATATTATCAGCAGTCGAAGGATTTAAGCCAAGTCACGGTGATCTGAGGATTTTGTTTAGGTGGTGGTTTGACAATGAAGGTGGGTTGGTGGTCAAATGGTGAAAATCAAGAGATTGTACAACGACAATAGGCATGCAATGGTTCCATGAAAACAGTCAAGCAATGATCCATCAACCATGATTAGTCATGGTTTCATGGAGACGAACAAGCATTTGTCTAATTATGGAAAATGAGAAGTGGTCTGATGGTAGTTCTTTGGTAGAGTATCAGGAATCTTCAACCCTCTCAGCTTTCTTTAATGTCAAGCCATGAGTTCAAGCCCTCTTCATGTAAAGATTTGAGCTCATTTATAAATTTTGTTAAAAAAACATGCACCATAAATCTAACAAAATTTTGAAATACTCCCCTTGTTTCAATTCTATCAATCATAGACCACTTTTTTTAGCATTTAGGTACCTTATTGTTGTCCAAATTAAGTAGTCTTGTGTTCATTGGATTCTTCTCATTGAAATTTACGGTTTAACAATAAGCACGTTAGTTTTGGATATCATTTGGTCACCCAATGAATATCCTGAATTTTAAAAAAATACTTCAAGTACTTATTTTGTACACATTTGAACTCAAATAATGTCACGTTTGGTAACATTGAGGTCTTCTCATCAAGATGTTTAGTTTGACTATAAATTTCTTAAAATCATCTAAGTTTCTTAATTCAATTTTTTTTTTTTATTCAAATATCACCCCCCTTAGGGTCAGAACTAGCTTAAGTTTTTAGGAGGGGCAAACTTATTATATAAATAATTAAATATAAAAAGTATATATATATATATATATATATATATATATATATATATATATATATATATATATATATATATATATATATATATATATATATATATATATATATATATATATATATATATATATATATATATATATATATATATATATATATTCTTATATTTTATTATAACTGACAAATTAAAAAATTATAAATTTTGCATTCTATGTTATATTTTCTGATAATGTTGCATTACAACTGTATTTAAAATCAAGTCAAATATGTCTTTCTCAATATATGACATTAGGCAGTCGCTGAGCCAGTTATTACTTATTTTACTGTATAATCGATGTTTGATAATTTTCATTATAAAAAATGCCCCCTTCACTATAACTATAATAATTGACAAAGTTGATGTCAAGACAATAAGCATATAAACTAGGAGATATAACATTTTTCTTAACTTTAGCTATTTACTTTGTAAGATCAACAATACTACTTAGAGATGAAGACTCCTCGCTAGTGTGCATATCAATAAGATGTGTAGATAGTTGGTGTTCTAAAGCGACAAGCTCAACTATATAAAAATCCGTGAAAATAACTCTAGAAGCTGAATTAATTTTCACTTATCATAAGAAAAAAAATGAATTGCTTGTATTCAGACATGGAACATGAAGAATGAACTTAGTACTAACTTCATATATTTTATTATTTAGTTCTTGAATTTGCATATCAATAACATTATAAAAGAAGTCAACATGATAATGATGTAAATTTATTATTTTCTCATTTATTCGTACTAATCGTTAGCGGGCCTCAAATGTAGAATTCATATTAGGAGCACCAATTTGAGATATATTGCAAAATCTTCTTACTTCATCTATTAAAAAATACCAGTAATTCTCCTTCATCATCTACAATCATTGTTTAAATACTCATACTAATATCATTACATTCATAATATCTTAATTTTTTCTTTATAAGACTTATAACAATTCATTTGTAATGTCTAAATATTCATAACATCTATCAAAACACTAACTTCAACTGATTGTTGGTTATGCATTTCATCTTCTTTCAATTATAGATGCATATATTTTTATTAGATAAATTAAGGTATGAAAATGCAAGCCGCAATGAGTGTCACCAGCTTGTTGTAAAGTTGTCTCTTGATTCTAAGTTTCTAACCTCAAGAATTGCTCAATTCCTTATTAGTCAAATAAAAAAATATTTTATCTTGTTGAATGACTCTTAAAGCATCTCTCATATATGAAGCTCCTCCAATATTCATAATTTTTAAAGTGATCTAAAAAAGATACTTCACCTGCCAGTATTTTCTTACTACAATCGTTAAGCACGGCTAAAACTAGTGAGCAAAATAATGAACATAGAATATATGAGGGATATCATTAAGTATTAGTTCCTTTAAACCATAAAACTCCTCCCTTCTATTAGATTCCCCATCGTATCCTTGACCAAGTATCATATGCATGCTCAATAAATATTTAGTAAGTATAGTTTTAGTGGATGCCTTCAATATAATTGTATTAGTCAATGCAAAATGTTTAACACTTATAAATCTTTCAATAATTTACTCCAACTTATATGCATATTTTACTACAATAACTAATTATTCCTTCATAGAAATATCATGGAATTCATTTACTATAATTCATAAGTAGTACTCACCAATATCCTTCATGACATATATTAAAGTTTCAGCTGCTACACCATAACAAATTTCTTTGTCAACCTTCAATAAGGTTAACTTAAATTTAAGTTTGCATATGTAAATGTAACTCTCTTAATTTCTTTATTTTGATTAGTGAATAGTTCTAAATAATTTTCTTGATTATTTGATCTAGATGACATGTCATGCCAATGAAATGATAACCATTGATGTAAGTTAAATCGAACACAATCAACTACTACAGTCAACATGTGATGCACCAAGATCTAAAATAGAAAATTTTCTTTTTTTTCTCTCTTTATTATCTTTTTCAATTCATTAATAACTATAGCTCACTAATTACATTTAGCGATAATACAAACAATGAAAAATATAATTATATCATTACACTTAATATTTATATCCTTATTAAAGTTTAAAATATCAAAATAATATATATAATAGCCACAATAGGCTAGAAAAAAATTTACAAAATTAAAGAGCTAAAAATAAAACTAAATTATCATCATTGTCTAGCCTGACTATGCAGGCTCCTTACCTTTACTTGTAATCATATAAAAACCATGTAATAAATGCAAAGCCCAACTAATAATCAAAATTTATCACTCTATTCAATGAAAGACAACATAATTAATATATGCCTGCCCGAGTTATAGTTCTAATTAATATCAATCAATAATTAAATGTCTATCAATATGAACAATAAGCAATCTATACAATTATTTCAATTAATATTAAAACTAATATGATCAATAAAATTAAAAGAGGTTTATCAAACAATAAATTGAAAATGATAAAAAGGACTATCAATTGATATGCCATATTAGTATTCCATATCATTATACTTATCAATATACTGCATCAATATCCATATCATAAGATACATCTTATTGTATCAATATCAATATAGGTTATACAGATCTATTTATCAATTTGTATGTTGTCATGAAAATGCAATTATAAATGTGATTACAAATAATAAGGCATAACATTCAGCTTTAATGTGATATAAAGCGATATTTTTATTATTCCATCCCAACTGTCAACCAATTGATCATCAATCTTTAATTAAATCCCAACTATTAACCTGTTGGTTATCAGTCTCTATCTTACCATTATTGTTTATTATCATAAGTCAATTTATATGCAACTTTCAATAATTAATGAAGAGTCTCCACTCTTTGTCAATCGGCATAATTTGGTTAATTAATTACAAGCTAACATCTAGGATTACATCATAATTTTTTTTTATTTTAAGAAAAGCTGTCGGCCCATTCTCAAACCTAATTGAGGGGGACACGAGCCCCCCTAAAAATAATGAAGTTTAATTAAGGATTAAAAAAAAGTCTGGACATTTGGGGTAGGCAATCGTAGTGATTTCATGACATGCATGAAAACTACTATACTGTTATTGCCACTGGTTAGTAAAACATGCATAATATATAGATATAATTCTTATGTTGATCAATAAATCAGGAGTAAATACTGTTATGGCCACCAGTCACTAAGAGTATATTTACTTACAATAGGCATAACTTTTGTTATATGAACAAAAAACAAAGAATTTCCAGAGGAATTCCTCTCTCTTCTTGTCTTCCCCTTATATTCTTCTCTTCCTTGGCTCCTTTCCTGGTAAAAAACAAAATGAGGGGAGGGGGAGGATTATTGCTATTAATATAATATAAAACATATATATAATTGATGTTTAATGCCTAGCGTCATATTTCTCCCATGACCCAGTACAACTATGTTGCACAAAAAATATATTACTACACCGCAGCGCCACCACAGTGCCATTGTGCTGAATTTCTAGAAATTCCAAAGAGCTCAACACCTCATTGGAGCTTCCCAGTGCTTCTAGTCTTCCCAGCAACGATGCACTTGCAAGCACAGTGCCGCAATGCTCTAGTTTAAATATTTTAGATTTTTATTTAAAAATTATTTTATAAATTGGAACCTGACCCCTTTGTTAAACGGGTTAACCCAAACCTAAAATTTTTAGGCCAGGTTCTCAGGTCGTGTCATATATTGATACCCTTACTTACAACGAGCAAAATAACTTTTGTAATAGGAACAACTAATAAAAAAACCCTAGAGGACTTCCTTTCTTGCCGCTTCTCTTCTTCTCTTCCTTGGCTCCTTCCTCGACAAGAAATGAAATGAGGGGAGGAAAAGCTTAGGGCTAGTAATATATTATTAAAAAACATGAAAATATTATTTAGTACCTAGCGCCGCGATTCTCCCATGATCCAATGCCACAGCACTGCATATAAAATATTACAATGCTGTAGTGCCACCTCAGTATTATTGAGCTAAATTGTTTTTCAAAAATTCCAGAGATCGTAGCGCTCCAATTTAGAATTTTTGGATTTTCTATATTTTCATTTGAAAATTATTTTACCAAATTTAGGTTGTTACACAACATGTTCCTATAATTTTTTTTTTCTTCTCATCTTTGATCAGTCATAAAGAAGGAAGACTATGATCTTAACTCTTCATTAAATCCCCACATTTATGTTTGACTTTACTGTGTACACTATTATGCTCCAACATGATCTAATAGTTTTTATTTTCTCTTCCAATTTAGGAACCATTTTCTAATAAATGAGTCTTCGTCACCTTGGCTTGTAATAATTTATTCTTGGGGATTGAATAGATAGTAGTAAAGACAAAATGCAATGTCTTTCTACACCATACATTCTAACCAATCAGGATATTTCTCAAACCATTTGAATTAAACATGTGTGCAACATTTCAAATTAATGTTTGGGAGAAATGATGGCCTTTTGGTTTTTAAGGTCCCTTCAACAAATATAATCTTCGAATTTTATCTGTCTCATTCCCATCATAACTCCATATTAAAGGTCAAACCTAAGGATCAGTAGGAAGATTGTTAATATCAATCACTATATTTTAATGATTTCTTTTTAAATAACAATCCATTATTTGTATCCTAAAAAAAATTGAACTTTAACGTCAAAATTTTCTCATAATTTCAATACTAAGAAATTATGCTTACATAGAATTAAGAAGCATGTGACACTAACAAATGGAATAAATAAAAATTATCAATTATCCAAAAAAAAAAAATATTAAAGTGTAGCTCTACTAAATATCTTCATAAGCTATTATGCATTATTTGATAGACTATGCTTTATAGTAAATGAAATAAAAAAAAATGTGGTTCCAATTTTGCATTTGAAGATCATTCTCATAACAATTATGTTGGAATTTCAAAATTTGGAACATAACTATGGTACATTAATATGTAGTAGGCCTTTAGAAATCTAATTGGTAATGTCACACTACTATAGATTGATCATCATATGTTAAATATTATTGATAAGATCAAAACAATGACAGCAAAAAAGACAAAATTGCTACTGTACTAATATCCTAAAAATATAATGGGTAATGAGTAGAACTTGATTATATGAAAATTTCCAAGAGAGATGGATTTCACTGAAAGAGAGACAAAATCATTTATAATAAAGAGGTTGTTGCTGCCTAATTATGAGAGTTGCTATGTAAACCTTGTCTCAAGAAGACAAGCTTTATCTTTCTTAATAGATTATTATGGAGAATTAATTTGGGGTGTAACTGAGTCAAGCTGAGTACTCGCGAGCCAGCTCGGGCTTGACTCGTTAATGAGCTCGACAAGTCAAGCTCGAACAGGATTTCGAGCTTGACAGGCTTATCGAGTTTGTGTTCGAACAGGCTCCCGCTCTACTCGACAATTCGTTGAGCGACTCGGACGGGGGAGACGGAAGATAAATCGCCCTTTGCACACCGGAGGACAAACTGCACGCACGATGAGACGATGGCATGAAGACGAACCTCCACTCAACTCAACAAGACAAACCTCCACATCGCATGCACACCGAAAGATGAACCACATCGCACGCACGCACGCATACCGAAAGACGAACTGCAAGCCGGAAGACAAACCTCCGCTCGACTCGACGACAGCACGCACGACATAACCGTAGATGAGAAAATGAAAATGTGGGCAAGAAAACAAATCAAAACTCAGACTCTGATCGAAACTCTGGTGGTAAGTCGAGCAGCTCGACTAGCTCGTCTTAGTGTCGCAAGTCAAGCTCGAGCTCGATCGAAGTTCTAGCTCAGTATTCGATTCGCGAGTCAAGCTCTAACACCCCCTGACTCGAGCTCGACTCAACTCAACTCGTTTACACCCCTAACCTCAATCTTTCATCATTCATTGAATGTTAAGTATAGAACATTATTAAAATTTGAAAATATAGAAAGAATCAAGGTGGAATAGAAACACACAAGCTGGTGTGCTATTTCTGGCCTGCCACCTGCATGCATGCAGAGATTGAGAACCAGTCGAACGGGCTTCGCCTCCCACCTACGTGCATGAAAAGATTGGGAACGACAAGACTTGGGCATAGGACTTAAATTAGGGCAAAAAAAAATTTTAGGATGACAAAATTTCAAAATTGCCTCTTCCTCACATATAATTTTTTATTTTGAGGGTGGTCAGTTGTCTTGTTGAAGGTGAAGAGGAATGGAGGACGCTCATCAATAAGGCACAGTTGTTGCATGAGTATATGACGTACGGTATCGTATACAATAATTGATCTCTGGAAAATTAGATTTAACGGATTACCCATAATGCCGTTTTATGAGGTAACAGACAATTTTTTTTATGCGGGACGCCCCCATACCAATGGCGGATCTTTTGGCCGACAGTTTTCCCTCCCGGGAGACTGATTTGCTCTAGCTTTCACTGAGCCCCACATTCTATCAGCCAATAAAAATATGCCACGTGTTCTACGCCCGACTCGTTTCTCTCACGTGCCTTCCGACTGGGCGGGGACCGCCAGGTCCCAATTCCGTAATTTGCTCGATCTGCGAGGGCATGGTATTAAAAAAACCTTGATTATTTGGCTTTCCAGCAAATTACCGTTCGCTAAAATTACTAAAATGACGGCTTTTTTGCTTTCCATGGCGGGTATATAAACCAACGGACGCCGACGAAGGGAGAGCTTTGAAAACGGGGAAGGCGAAGCACGAGGGGGAGTTAAGGATTAGAGAGGATCGAAAGCAAGTGTACGAAGTGGAAACCCTCGTTACCCCTCGCTGAGCTCTCTCGTAAGCAACTGCTTCCATTCCATTGCGCCGAAGCCCTGTGGTCGAGGATTCTGAAAGCTTCCTCGAGCTCTTATCGCTGCCAGGCCGCTTCTTTTTTCAGCGGTCAGCTGGCATGGATCCGTACAGCGGCGAAGGTACCCACCCGGATCCCGACAGTGGGCTCCAAGGTAAGTTCTACAGGACTGTCTGCCTTTCCAAGCCCGCTATTTCGCCCTTTTTTCACTGGTCTCATTTTGCGGATTGAAGGGTTCTTAGGGTTTATAGCTTAGCATTTGGTTGATGGGCTTCGGCGATTTTCTGTTTTGGTAAGTGTGATTTTGCATTGTCTTAGAGTCTATGTGGCGTCTGGGACTTGGCGGTGGCGGCAATCGTAGTGGCGGCTGGGGTTCTGCTTTTCCGGAGAGGCCTGGGAAACGGGACTGTGCTTACTATTTGCGGACTGGTACTTGTGGGTATGGTGAGAGATGCCGCTATAATCACCCCCATGATCGCAGCGCTACGGTGAGGACATCTGAGTTTTTTTTTTTTTTTCTGTCTTATAGAATTGCTTTGGAATTCTATGTTTATTCTAACTAAATAGTATTTCAAGAATTTTTTTCTATTAAGTTGCTGGAGGGTTAACTTAAATTTGTTGGTGAATTTACGGCATTGGTTAGCTTCAGCAGGTAGCTGGAGCTGCGAGGCTGGTAGCTGGAGAGTATCCGGAACGCTATGGCCAGCCTTTTTGTGAGGTATTGTGTCCCGTTGTATTTTGTTTGTTGTAATTGGACAATGTGGTACCTTGGCACTACATGGATGATCATGAATTTTTTAATTGAATGTCTTTTCTAGCAGTTCTTTTATTTTACTAATGTCCTAGTTTATCTGAGAATAATGATGAATATTTCTTCCTTTTTGGTTCCTTCTTTCATTTTTTTTTTCCTTTTGGCAGTACTACTTGAAGACTGGGACATGTAAATTTGGTTCCACATGCAAATACCACCATCCTAGACAAGGAAGTGGATCTGTTCAGCCAGTCTCATTGAACTATTATGGATATCCATTACGTCCGGTTGGCCTTCAATGTTTCAAAGATGTTTAATTAAGATGCTTAAGTTCTTATGATTTGTCTATATTAAATTGCATTGGTAAGACTTAGTGCATTTTTTCTAACTGTTATGTTGGGCTATGAGATGTAGGGTGAGGAAGAATGCTCATACTTTATGAAGACGGGGAAATGCAAATTTGGCTTAACTTGTAAATTCCATCATCCACAACCTACTAGTGCCTCTGTGTCCCCTCCTGCACCTGTGTTTTATCCAACAATGCAGCCTCCGTCGATTGCTACACCACCACAA
Organism: Dendrobium officinale; assembly: GCA_019514585.1. NCBI lineage: Eukaryota > Viridiplantae > Streptophyta > Magnoliopsida > Asparagales > Orchidaceae > Dendrobium > Dendrobium officinale. Next base: position 5,676,994 of record CM033689.1, read on the forward strand.
TACCCTGAGGTGGGTGTTTGGCAGGTTGGGAGGTCTTCTTCATCTGTGTCTGGATCGTATGTGCCAAGTTCATATGCCCCTATGTTGTTTTCACCTAGAGTTCTTCCGGTCCATGGTTGGAGTCCTTATCCGGTTCGTTCTTGGTGCTTTGCTTACTAAGTGCGATATAAGAAGAAACCCTTAATTTATGTTTTTTTTTTGCTTATTTTATGAGGTAGACACCAATAAATGAGACTGGTTCTTCTGGTACACAACAATCTGCTCGAGTAGAACCACTTTATGGGCAACCTTCTCAGTTATCTCCCTCTGCCCCAGCTTACTCTGGTCTTTATCCTCTTGTAACTTCTTTTGTTGGGCCTTCAACTAGTACTCAGAAAGAGCAGAGTCTTCCTCAGAGACCTGGTCAACCTGAGTGTCAATTTTACATGAGAACAGGGGAGTGTAAATTTGGTGCCACGTGTAAATATCATCATCCACCAAATTGGAGCATACCTGCAACAAATTGTGCATTAAGTCCTCTGGGCCTCCCCCTTCGACCAGTAAGTACATTATTCTTTTATTAATATTATGAATGAATCAAACTTTTCTCCAAATTTTTATTTTCGTTGTGCAACATAAACGCGTTGATTTCTCTTGAGATGTTCTAATTTGCACAAATGTTATAACCTTTATCAATTGTCTCTGTTTTGATTGATAAAATACTTTGTGATGTGGTCAATTAAAATAATGATAGTGACATTGAGCCTGTGTTATACTTTATGTAGAATTAGTTCTTAGAAATTATTTATTTCCCAAGTATTATTCTTTAACTCAAGGAGTTTAATTGTTGGTGTTCTAGGTAAGTTTCTGGACATGCCAATAGATTTTCCTTTAGAGAATGTATTACTTATTTCTGGGGAATGGTTCTTAATTTGTTGGGTTTTTTTTTTTTTTTTTTTGGTTCCTTTATCTAAAAAAATTGCTATGACAGGTTGGATGCATCTCATAGCTGCATTCTGCATGGTTTTGAGTATATAAAATGGGTTTTATTGGTCACACTATAATATATATTTTTAAAAGATATTGGTTGAGGTAGAAGTAATGATATTTATTTATATGCAGTGGTTTTAAGATCTTTGGTGCTATTTTTCACCTTTTGTAGATGGCTGCATGTCCTTACTGGGTTTGGAAAAAGGTATAGTAAGAATCAGTGTTTTAGGGTGAGATAACTTGATTATAAGGATTAGTGAATATTTAAGTACTAATAATTAAGTGATATAATACAGTACATGTATTTAAAATATTTCGAATGATATTCTAGCATTTTATTTTATTTTGTGCATTCATTTTTTGGATTGGTTTATAAACTTTTGGATTATTTATAGCATTTCCTTTTATTTTATTTTATTTTATTTATTGTCAGTAAATCTGTCTACTTAGTTATAATTTTCATTAGGATGATTTTCCTTTTTTTGGATGGTATTTTTTATCTATTTTTTAGGATTTCAATTTGAATTAGTTTGAATGTAACTCTATTTCTATAAAAAGGGATACAAAAGTCATGTATTTCATTATCTTATCATTAATTGAAATTTGAATGAAAATTTCCCCAATCTCTAATCTCTATTTTTTTTCTCTCCATCAACCCTTGCTCCGTCTTCCCAATTTACAAAACTTGTAAATCACTCCTTCCAAAACTCCTTCCAAAACTATCTAGCTAAGGCTACTCTTAGTTTCCCTTAATGTTATCTATTAGGAAAAATGCTTATTTTTTATGTGAAAGTGTTAACCACGAGTGAATGATGAACAAAGTAAAAACAAAAGATCAAGAAACTAGATAAAACATCACCTGAAGCACAAAAGCCACAAAAGTAGTATTATAAAAGGCACTCACTCACCAACTGATGCGAAACATATATTAGATGCAAAAATTGCTTGGCGTTAATAAGTGATTGACAAACTTACCAATCATAAAATTAACATTTCACAATAGCTTATTTTAGGATTTTCTTAGTTAGTGATCAAGCAATAGCATGTGGTCACAAATAGAGTAGGAGAATAATAAAATAACAACAAAGACACTAAATGCCTATTTGAAACAAATAGAATTCCCACAATTAACAACTAGAACAGTCACAATAAAACTCTCTCACTCACACTATTTGAGAATTTTAGCTGGAAAAAATTTGACACAATATTAATGATGCTACTAAGAAGAAGCAAACGCTTAAAGTTTTGTTCAAAGAAGAGTTACTCGGGAAAGAGGTGACAAGTGGATAGTGGGAGAGTTGCCACTAAATAGGAGGTTAACGCTGGTCGGTGTTGGTTGCAAGGGAGAAGAGAATTCGATCCACATATTCCTCAACGGTATGGTCATTTCCAAAGTCGATGTCGAAGAAAGGAGAATGGAGCACGTCCACTAGGCCTTGATCATCAAAGTCGAATCAATGATCCAATTGGGATCAGCCATCGATGGAGGAAGGGAAAAAGGGGCAGCTACTTGAAGGTAAATAAATGTGTGAGAGTGGGCAATGGCTTTGGAAATTAATGAAGAAGAGAGTGGACAACAATAGGGGAGATTAATGGAGGTTAGGAAGGGGAAATGGCATCAGCTATGGGAATGGGAAAGGCTTTAATTAAGTGGAGTTAATGAGGATTAAGAAAGGGAAAGGTGACAACTAGGGAATAGGAAAGGCTTTTATTAAATGGAGTTAATGAGGGTTGGGAAGGGGAAAATGCAGCGGTTATGGAAATGAGAAAAGCTTTAATTAAGTGGAGTTAATGAGGATTAGGGAGAGAGAAAGGTGGAGGGAATACCAAGAGGCTAGGGGGAAGGTTGACCGGCCAAGGGAAAGTAGCAAGGAGTTTAGCCGCCTATTCGGAAGAGGGAGGGAGGCTCGGTTGGCTGTGTGGAGGGGAAGGAAAGGGGTCAGCCATCTGTTTGAAGAGTGGTAAGGCTTGTTGGCTGCTTGGGAAGGGCTGGAATGTTCCAGTGGCTATTTAGAAGGGTTGGAGGCTTAGTGGGATGTTTGGAAGGAGGATGGGGGTGAGAGAGGAGATATGATAAAGCTAAGAACTTGGCCCTACTCTTACAGACTTCACTCTTCTCTCAAGAAGACTTATACACATACATAACTCAGAAAAATTGATGTTTCATTCATAATAATCATCATCTCCATACAGTAGCCTAGGGCCTCAATATATAGGCCTCAAAACATGAAGACTCAAAAGATTAAAACACCTATTAGGCTAAAATACACAAATAACCCAACATAAAGGTAAAATAGGAAAGACTCTCAACATAAGATGAAATAAGAAAATGGAATACATGAAATAAATCATAAATAAAGGTTTCTAATCATAGTCGTCGATCTACGAGTCCTCCTATGATAGACGCGCCAAGATTTCTTGCTGATGTCCTCATCATTCTCCCCAGGTGGGAGAAAGCTCACAGGTGCTCTCGTACATCTCTAGAATGTCGGGATCCAATCTTTGTAGCTTATCAAGATCAATCCATGTGTTCTTTATCTCTAGTTTTTCTTTTCATTGAATTAAATACCTCTGGTGCCCACCATCCTTAGTGGAAATGACTTAATTAAGTATTGTTTCAATTTTCACCGCATTAGGTAAGGAAGGAATATTTGGGAGTGGAGGTAGGCTAGGGTTCTCACCATGTGGGTCACACAAGGCTCAATATGTAATGGATTTGTGGGGTTAAACTCTAGCCCTTCAAAAACTACTAGATATTCGATGTTAAACGTATGATTCATGTTAAAACTTTCAGGTAGGTCTAGCACATAAGCATTATTATTTATCTGTGTTATTATTTTAAAAGAACCCGCACTTCTAGCATGTAACTTTTCAATTGTCCCATGTGGAAACATGATGCAGTCAAGATATCCTACTTTATATTTTTCTTATGTGACTACTCATTTTCCTTGTTGTTTGCTGAATTCTCCTACTATTTGCTGAAAATTCCTGTTGTTTTCTCATATTCCTGTTGCTGTTTGGTCTTCCCAAAGTGGTTGTTTCATCTTCTCATGATGGTTGTTGGTCTCCCCCCATTGCCTGCTATGTTGCTTTGATTTCTTTCCCAGGAGGCTTCCCCTTCGATCCCTACTTGTTGTGGTTTTCAAGGGAATTCTAGTGGTTGTTTGGGCGGTGCTTTAATTACCATGCATTAAATGTTTTTTTCCTTTTCTTCCCTATATAGAAGGGACTATTTTTTCTACGAAAGAGATGGATTATGAAGAGATTTATGAAGAATTATTGGAATGTGAAACATGCGAGTTTTTAGCTTGCGAGCTATCCTCTTCTGTCTTCTCTCTACTAATTCGTCTATCTACTTTTCTCCACGGTTTTCATTCCACTTGTATTTTTCTTCTCAAAATTTTTATAAGTTGTAAGGTGTCTTGCGTAAATTGTTTGTTGTTGTTGTCCCTTATTTAAAGTTGTAAGGTGTCTCTTTATTTATAATAGTATTTTTATGTTTATAATAAGGAAGACTTGAGTTTGTAAAACTTGTGTTTTTATTGCATCAATTTGGTATCAGAGCACTTAGGTTGTCGTGTGAGTTTCTTTCTTTTTTAAAAAAAAATCAAAAACAAAAAAAATGGAAAGGCAAAACAATCCACAAGTTGAAGTTCTTATTCAAGATGAATTTGATCCTGCAGCTTTTGAAAGTCAGCTAGCTATTTCTTGGATTCAAGAGGATAAATTTCCAACAACAAAATGAGTTTCACCTCAATCATGTTCTTCTAATCCACTTCAGAACAAGCTTCACAAAATTCGAAGACACCTGTATTTATGTGCAAAAAGATATGAAGCTAAGAAGCATCAACTTCATTCCGAGTTTGAACAAGTAAATAATTTGATCCGAATGAAGTATGACTCTTTAATTCAGGAAACGGAAGAGGCGCAATCGAAACTTCCTGGAAGTTCCGAGACAATCTCATCAGGAGATGAGATTTCTCCACCAAGGAAGAATTGATGCAATCAAGATATCTTACTTTATATTTTTCTTGTGTGACTTCTATTCTCCTTGTTTATTGAATTCCCCTACTATTTGCTGAAAATTCATGCAGTTTTTTGAAAATTCCTATTTTTTATCATATTTCTACTGTTGTTTGGTCTTCCCAAAGTGGTTTCTTCTCGTGATGGTTGTTGGTCTTCCCCATGCTTATGGTAAGGAAGACTTGAGTTTGTAATACTTGTGTTTTTATTGCATCAAAATTGCTATGGACAAATCCGTACAATTACAAAATCTCCAACGTCGAATTCTTTAAATCGTTTCTTAAGAGATCCGCATTAAGTTTATAATTAGCATTGCTTTGTTCAATCTTTTTATTTAATTCCTTATACAATTCTTGGAGATGCTATGCAGATGTAGATGCATACTCAAATGCTCCAATCCTAGGACACATAGGAATCAAGTTTATACGTTGCCTAGGTTGGTACTCGTACATAATTTCAGCAGGGCTCATGCCCATGGTACGATTAGCAGAGTTGTTATATGCGAATTCAGCCATCAGGAGTTTAGAATCCCAATCTTGAACGTGTTCTTCTACCAAAGTTCTTAAGAGCTTGCCTGAGCTCCTATTAACGACCTCTGTTTGCCCGTCAGTTTGTGATGAAAAGCGGTGGAAAATTGGAGTTTGGTTTCCATCTTATGCCTTAAGGTCTTCCAAAATAAATAGTAAATTTGACATCCCGATCAGACATTATGGTTTTAGGCAAGCCATGTAATCTAAGAATCTCATCAAAATATAGTTTGGTTGTTCAAGAAGCATCATAAGTCTTGGAATAAGGAAGGAAATGAGCCATTTTGGAGAAACGATCAACTACAACGCAGATAGAGTCATGTGTCCTAAATGTTTTTGGCAGCCCCAGGACAAAATCCATGCTTACATCTTGCAAACGAATAGTTAATGACTTTTTTCTTGAATATGGGTATCTATTCAAATCCCATAAGCTCTGCATCCTTAGCACATCCCTACAGGAATTCCTCATGTGGAAATTACATGCGGGAGGTCTAGTCGGGCATTTTGGCCAAACAAATATTATTGCCTCCGTGGAACATCATTTTTACTAGCCTAGCCTTAAACTTGATATTAGTAAGTTGGTTAAAAGGTGTCATACTTGTCGGCTGACCAAAAAACGAAAATAAAGCACGCATCTCTACACATCCCTCCCTCTACACACCCTTTCATGGGATTTGAATAGATACCCATATTCAAGAAAAAAGTTATTAACTATTTGTTTGCCCCCATTCATTAGAATGCAATATGTTTCCTTAAAGTAAGGGCAATTCTTATAATCTTCCTTAATTAACACGCTCGAACCTAATTACTTCGGCCTTCATTTTTTAGGTTATCATCATACAACGAATTAATGTGCCTGCCGCTTTTTGTTTTAAACTATCCTTGTGTCTGATCGTATAGGTATAGTCTTACAAAAATTTGACCCAACGACCATGTCGGGCGTTGAGTTTCTTTTGAGAGTTTATTTAACGCAATGTCTCATGATCAGAGAAATAACAAACTCTTGCAGGAGAAAATAATGCCTCCAATATCTAAGGGATTGAATGATAGCATAAAATTCCTTATCATATTTGGAGTATTGATGTCTAATATCATTCAATTTCTCACTGAAGTAGGCCACATGATGTCCTTTTTGGGAAAGGACCCCACCAATACCTATGCCAGATGCGTCGCAAGTTACTTTAAAGATTTTAGAAAAATCAGGTAGACGCATGACAGGGGCTTCTACCATTCTCTTCTTGATTTCTTCAAAGCCATAGAAGCGGGTATAGTCCAATGAAATTCTCCCTTCTTTAGACAATAAGTTATTGGGGCGACTATGGTACTGAAATTTCTAATAAACCTCTGATATAATGTGGCCAATCCATGAAAACTCCGAACATCTCTAATATTCTTAGGCTCAGGCCACTCGTTAATTGTGCGCACCTTTTCAGGATCAGTGGACATTCCTCGAGATGATACAATAAATCCTAGAAGGTCACACTACCCGTGAGGAACATATATTTCTTTGGATTAGTGTACAATTGTTCTTTCCTCAGGATCTCACATACTTGCTTGATGTGTTCTAAATGTTGTCCAATCGAATTGCTATAGATCAGAATGTCATCAAAGTAAACTGCCAGAAATTTTTCTAGGAAGGGACAGATTACTGAGTCATGATCCTCATGAATGTACTAGATGCATTGGTAGGGCCAAAAGGCATAATCATCCATTCATATAAATCATCCTTAGTATTGAATGTAGTCTTCCATTCATTACCTAGACGAATCCTGATTTGATGGTAACCACTCTTGAAGTCAATTTTTGAGAATAGAGTGGCTCTCCTCATCATGTCTAGCATATCATCCAAGCAGGGAATGGGGAAATAGTATTCACCATGATTTTGTTGATAGTGCGGCTATCAACACACATCCTCCACGTACCATCTTTCTTGGGAGTCAATAGTGCTGCATGGCGCATGGGCTTAGACTCTCCTTAATGAATCTACATTAGAGTAAATCATCAACTTGCCTTTTAAGCTCGGTATGCTCTTCTGGATTCATATGTTAGTGAGGAAGGTTGGGTAGGGATGCTCCCGGTACTAGGTCAATAGCATGTTGAATGTCCCTCATAGGTTAGAGATGATTGGGTAAATAGTCAGTGAACACATCAGTGAAAGTTTCAAGGAGATGTTTAACCTCTTCAGGGTTTGGTTCCTCCGCCTCAGGTATCACCTCACAAACTACCAAGGCGTACATGGGTGACCCATGAATCAATTTAGCATCCAACTCTTTTGCAATTAGGATGTTGAGCCCCTTGCTTAGGAGTGTCAAATCGGGTTCGCGGGTTAGGTTCGGGTAAAACCTGAGTTGACCCTGATCTAAACAGGTCCACTTGAATCCGTTTTTACAAATATGTCAGATATTTCAACTCGGACCAGACCCGTGTTGGTTACCTGATTAGCCCGACTTACAGACCTGATTTGACTATTTTTGGGATAATTTTAAATTTTGTTATTTCTATTTCGGGATAATTTTTTTTCATTGTCCAAGTTTTTTTAAAATTAGAAAATATAACTTATTAAGTTTATTAAATATATAGTTTGAAATAAATATTGATTCTGACAATTGACATGGCCATCATGGTTGTACCCATTACCCAATAAACGTTTAAAGTATTAAACCATCTAGTTCATGGTTGTACCCATTACCTCATATAACATCTTAATTGCAAGCGTTTATGACTCGAGTGGATGGTTGGCCTAACGCAGTGATGTGATGAGACGAGTTGCACTGCTGCAGGTTGACTTTGTCATTTGGGTTGACGCCAACAGCTGACCTAACACGCAGACGGTTGGCCTGATGCGACAACGACCGAGCGACACGGAATTTTTTTGGTCTTGTCCGGGTCGGGTTTTGGTTTGGGTCAGATTTTCACACCCCTACCCTTGCTTGGTTTGATAGGAGTGGGTTTAAGCTCTTCTTTATAAAACTTGTGCTGGGAAGGTAATAGTTTAATCTTCTTTCCATCATGTTCGAACATGCAGGTATTTGACCTTCCATAAATATGAATGCATTGTCAAATAACCAAGGGAAACCAAGGATAATTTGATCAACGTCTATCGTCTAGACGTCACACCAAATCTTTTCCTTATATCCCGCAAACTCAATGGGAATAAGGCTCCTTTCTTTAACCTCTAAAGTAGTGGAATTGATCCAAGCAACCTTGTATGGATTCGAGTGGGGAACTGTTTTCAGATTAAGTTTGGTAATCATGGCAGAGGATACTGCCTTAATGCAACTGCCGCTGTCAATAATGACCTTGTAGTTCTTTTCACTAATCTTGGTGAATGTGTAAAAGATGAAAGTTCTACGCTAGTCGTCACTCGGTTATGGTTGGGATAAAGGCACATCTAACAACTTGAAGCTCAACATGATTCAACTTTTGCAGGCATTGAATTATGGCAGTGTCATCCTCATCAAAGAAATCTTCTTCGTCATCAATGTGACAAACTTGGTCAGGGTCAGGTTCATCCTTGTCATGAACAATTTCTTCAATCAAGGTGACTTTATAAGGGTTGGAGCATTGAGAAGCGATGTGACCGTAGCCCTGGCACTTAAAACACTTGGTTACGGGGTTAGTCTTGCGTGCATCACATTGAAGAGTGTTACCCTTGTAGTTAAGGCCGGGTTGGGCTTGGCCAACAACTGGCCGACCAGTCATAGGGTCAGGCGGCCTGTTAGGTGCAAAACTGGAGGCCTTGAATGGTGGGGGTCGGGTGTCTGAGTTCTGAGCATAGAGGTGTGATATGGATTCCTCTAGGTTAATGACTAGACTACAACTTGCTTCAAGCGTAGTGACTCCTCTCGCAAAAAGTTCATTACGAAGGTCTTCCCTAAGTTCAGCTCTAAACTTGGATAGGATTTGGGCTATAATGGTGATATCTTCACCACTGCAGCGAATCATGAAATCATCGAAGGTTGCACGGGTTTGTTACCCTTAGTCAATCTATTCCACTTATCTAAGAGCCTAGGATAGTAGGACATAGGGAGATATTTTTGCTCGAGTTCCTGTTTCATGTCTCTCCAAATGGTGATGGGATATTCACCTTGGGCTTCTCTCATGTTCTCTAAGTTCATCCAGTATTGACTAGCTCGCCCAATAAGCTTCATTTCGGTGAACCTAACTTTTATAGCCTCTGAGATATTGTACCATTTGAAGTAGCTATTCGCTCCTTTAAGCCAGTCCAAGAAGACTGGCCATCAAAGAAAAGTTTGTCAATTCAGATGTTTTTGAGTAATTGTGCGTCGTTGTCATGCCAGTTAATGTCTTGACCCATTGGGTCGTGATCAGGCCTATAGTTGTCATAATGGTATGGGACACGTGGCGGCCCATCATCAGCTCGCATCTCATCAATAAATGAGGAAGGGGGGCTAGAGGGAGTATACATCGTGGTGTTTTTTCCCCGTTTCTCGATGTTGTCTGAGGGTTCACCAGCTTGGCGGTGAAAGCCAGCTAAATCTCCTTGGGTGTCTATCATTTATTGCGCTATAGTTCCTATTTGGCCTACAATAAAGTCTAAAGCCGCTGAATTTGTTCATGGTCCATTGTTTTACTAAGTCTTGGAATTGCTAATGCAACAACAATGCAATAAAGAAATTTAATGAGGTAGGATGCAATCCTAGATGTCTACTAAATGCGAATGTAGGATCCTAGCATGCGTCTAAGATGTAACCATGCTCTAATATCAAAATGATGTGAAACATATATTAGATGGAGGAATTGCTTGGGATTAATAAGTGATTGACAAGATTACCAATTATAAAATTAATATTTCACAAGAGTTGATTTTAGGATTTTTTTTAAGTTGGTGATCAAGCAATAGCATGTGGTTACAAATAAAGTAGGAGAATAATAAAATAACAGCAAAGACATTAAATACCTATTTTCAACTAACAGAATTCCTACAATTAACAACTAGAACAGACACAATGAAATTCCCTCACTCACACTCTCTGAGAATTTCAGAGGGAGAAAACTTACACAATATTAATGATGCCATTAAGAAGAAGTAAGCACTTAAAAGGTTTTGCTCAAGGAAGAGTTGTCCGGGAAAGAGGTGACAGGTGGACGGTGGGAGAGCTGCCTCTAAATAGGAGGTCAACGCTTAACGATGGCGGTTGCAAGAGAGAAGAGAATCCAATCCATGTATTCCTCGACAATATGGTCATTCCCAAAGTTGATGTTGAAGAAAGGAGAATGGAGCACATCCACTAGGCCTTGATCATCCAATACGAAGCCATGATCCAAATTGGGATCAACCATCCATGGAGGAAGGGAAAAAGGGGCGGCTACTTGGAGGTAAACAAGTGTGTGGGAGTGGGCAATGGCTTTGGGAATTAATGGAGAGGAGAGAGGGGACAGCAATAGGGGAGATTAATGAGGGTTGGGATGGGGAAAGGCAGCAGCTATGGGAATGGGAAAGGCTTTAATTAAGTGGAGTTAATGAGAATTGAGAAGGTGAAATGTGACAACTAGGGAATAGGAAATGCTTTAATTAAATGGAGTTAATGAGTGTTCGGAAGGGGAAAAAGTAACAGCTATGGGAATGGGAAAAGCTTTAATTAAGTGGAGTTAATGAGGATTAGGGAGGGGGAAAGGTGGAGGGAATACCAAGAGGCAAGGGGAAAGGCTGGCTGGCCAAGGGAAAGCAACAAGGAGTTTGGTCGGCTATTCAGAAGAGGGAGGGAGGCTCGATTGGCTGTGTGGAGGGGAAGGAAAAGTGTCGGCCGACTATTTGAAGGGTGGGAAGGTTCGGTGGCTGCTTGAGAAGGGCTAGAATATTCGGGTTGTTGTTTGGAAGGGTTGGATTGCTTGGAAGGAGGATGGGGGTAAGAGAGAAGATAGGATAAAACCAAGAATCTTGCCACGACGACGGTTGTTGGGTGTTGCTTTGTCCTACTCCTAGGGACTTCTTTCTTCTCTCAAGAAAACTCAAACACACACTTAACTCAGAAAAATTGAAGTTTCATTCATAATAATCATCATCTCCTTACAATAGCTTAGGGCCTCAATATATAGGCCTCAAAACATGAAGACTCAAAAGACTAAAACGTTCCTTGGGCTACAACACACAAATAACCCAACATAAGTGTAAAATGGAAAAAAATCTCAACATAAAATGAAATACATGAAATAAATAAAAAATAAGGGATCATAATCATAGCCGTCGATCGACGACTCCTCATGTGATAGATGCTCTAAGATTTCCTACTAATGTCCTCATCACCGACCCTTCTCAAAAATTATGTACATCCACTCTTAATACAAAAGGGAAGCTTCAAGCTTCTCAGGGCAAGAGAGAAAATAACTTGCTAGAGATGATGGAAAAAGGAGTGGAACACATACTAGAAAATTATCCACTTCAGAAATTTCTCAAAAAGATATATTTATACCCTTCTATGTATTTGACTCTTATCTGTTTCTGCAAAAATCATACTTGAAAACAATCATTCACTCGATATTCAAGCATTAATCGATAGTGGAAGTGGAGTAGCTCCAGTAGAAGATAAGATTAGAGAAAGTCGCCTTAGATGGTTTGGTCACATAAAACGGCGGCCTTGCGATGACCCGGTTAGGAGAGTAGAGGTATTAGATTTGACTTATGTTAAGAAAGGTAGGGGTAGACCTAAAAAGACTTGGTTAGAAAATATTAGGAATGACCTTTCTTTATTAGATTTAAACGAGAATTTGACTTTTAATAGGACACAATGGAGAAAAAGGATTCATGTAGCCGACCCCACGTAGTGGGATAAAGGCTTGATGTTGTTGTTGTTGTTGTTGGAAGTACCACCTCTGTTATAACCACCAATCTTTTACCAAAAACCTATACCTTTCATCCAACTGAATTTATGATGCAGCAATACTCTTGATTCATCAACGTGATATTCTAAGTTCTTAGAGTAAAATTTCTTTACTTAATATTCTCTTTCTTTCTCCTTCTTTCTTCTTTTCTCCCTTTTAAAATAACTCCAAGGTAATTTCTGTAATCAAAGGAAAATTCCCATTCACTTCTTTCAAGGTGCAAAAACATACCCTCATCTAAGTTTTAAGCACCTCTTATACAAATTTTCATCGTAGCTGCATACTGAACCTAACTTATGTAAGACTCCTGGATTTGTGCTTATACTGGATATGTTATATTTATTTAAACACATTTAACCATTTTCTAATATCTATCTTTCATAGTTGTGCATGACTAATTATTGAAAATTTTGTTGCACTTTATCCTCACTTCGATCAGGTAAATTGGAAATAATAATTATAAAGTTATTAACGTAATTTGCAATAAATACCTGAGCTCATTCAAAACTTGAATTTTCCTCATCAAATCATTGGGTCGAAATTAGAAAAAATCCTTCTTAACGTAATAATATGAAAAAAAAAAAAAAAACTCCTCTATTACTCGCTTTCAATAGAGCACTCTAAGCACTGAAGGTCCCGAAAGGCGCAAACTACATAACCTTAATAAACCCAAATGACACATGAACATAGGATCTACGGGAGACTTCAACAACGCATATGTTTCTCATTAAAGTAGATTCAGTGAAACTAAAAGTGCACTTGTCATTAAATTTTTGTATCTTCAAAGTGGTTGTCTCCTTGCTCGAATGGTGCAATGATACAATCTAGCATTAGGACAGTCATGCAACACAAGATTGATCAACTTGATAATCTCTAAAATCTCTCTTTAACTTGCATCTCTCTTTTTTTAAAAACTTCTTCTGTATTCAAATGCTAATTTTTTCTGTGATTCTCCAAATTGTGGTGCTCCACCTTAATTGATGAAACCAATGGATCATAATTCAACGTTGCATATTGCAACACATAGAATCCACTAACGTTTTTTCCTTCAAAACAACATGTGCACCCTTACAAAGTAGGACTTTAATATCTCAAGATAATGTGTATACTGTATCACTAATGGCAGTCAACGATATTAGATTTTTAAAATTTAATACATTCTTAACGCCAATTATCTTTGACTCCTCGTCATTTCAGTGTGTTCTTATTGTATGATATCCTATGAAAGCATTGAGAGAATTAAGTGTTGAAAAGCCTATAACCAAGTTGACCATGACACTAATATATATAGAGGGTATATTTCTTTCAGACATGCATCGTTGACTTAGAGTCTTCATATTCTCAAATTACCATTGGATTTCTTCACCATCATAACAATCAAAATCCATTAGAATATTGTACGTCTTGAATGAATCCAATCTTGAGAAGTTTATCTACATCTTTTTTAATTACAGTCTTGATCTTTTTTAATAATTTGGATCACTTTCATAGTTTCATTGATATTTAACTAATGGCTGGTAATATTGATATCTACCCAGGCATGATTCCCAAGCAAAGATATGTAAGTTGCATTGTAAAAAGAGAGATAAGCTCAAAACAAAATTTACCTCGACAAAGAGAATGAACACAAAATTTCTTCTTGGCAGGCTCTCCCTCAATTGCTAGCACTCGTAACTCTTTCCTTTGTCATACTCTACTTAGTGATACTAGCCGCAATAATTTTAGTAGTATTTCATTGGCTGAATCAAATTATTGTATAGTTAAAATGTTACAAGAAGAAGGAATTATTATTTTGAGATGTTTAGTGGATGCCACTACACAAAATAAATTAAGATTGGACCTGCCAAAGATGTAATTATATGTTGATCAAACCCGGACGACCATGAAGTCGGCCTGTTTGACCTCATAAGCTTCTGTGTTGTTTCGGGTGGCCTCCATCATGATTGTACATATAGGAAGACTTCTTTCCCTAGAGAATTTCACCAATGAACGCCGGGGTAATCAAAAGTTTTTTAAGCCAAGTTCCATCTTCTCACCAAAGTTAAGGAAAAAGGGCATTCATCAAACTCCTAGTGTTGGTGAGGATTCAAAGAAAATCAAAATAATTTACTATTGTGAATAGTATGATCACGTCATCAAAGATGTTTTTGTATGACTATTAACTATCTAAGAAGGTTACTGGTGGAGTTGGTGGAAAGTGGATGAATGAGTCTCATGCTTGGTGAGCTTCTTCAAACTTCTAAGTTGCATTGGCTTAGTTACAGCTCTTGTTATGGAATGCATTGTGCCAGTTATTTTAATCTCACCTCAGGATGCAACAGAGTGATCTTTCATAGGCTGATTGTTGACAAGTTGATGGATAAGATGCTCTTTTAGGATGCCCTTCTTTATCAATTTATCAGATAGAGACCTTAAAACTATCTTCAATTTCAATTTTTATGTTCATACAAAATTTTGACTTGCCTTGACTTTCTGTTGGTTTCATCAGGAGAGCTTGACACTTAAATACTCTTTATTCAAAGTAGGTTTATTGTCACATAAATTGATTCTCTTGATTAGTGAAATCAGTCCTTTTATTCTTCTTCCATGGATGGAAAGAAATTTTATTGTTGTTATTGCTATTATTTGTCCTCTTCTTGAGCAAAGAAGAAAGATTCTTGGTGAGGGCTTGAATTCTTGCTCAAATTCTTTAATACTAATAAACTTGGCCTCCCTTTTAAGAAGGTTTTCCATAACTTTGAGGGAATTCTTTGCAACAGAATTTGAAGCTATGCTGTTGTAACCTCAAAATATGAGCAATTTTGGCTAATGTCTTGTCACCATTAGTTATTTCATGGAAGGCATTGTTGAACCTTAGCATATAATACATTATAATTTCCTCGTTTTTCTACTTACTCTAGTAGAGAGATTGAGAAATTTTCAATTGTCTTTTTTATGCGGAGCATTGCACCAATAATAGGTTAAAAAACTCCTCAAATGAATAGATACTCGGAGAATGCAAAGCATTAAACCACATTTATGTAGAGTCTTTAAGGTAGTGGCAAAGTGCAGTATTTGATAGCATCCAGAATGTTGTACAAAGACAAGGTTTTCCCAAATGTATCATAATTAGAAGGGTTAGTAATACATTCATACATTTCGAGGTCAAAAGTCTTAAACTTCAATAGAATAATCTCCTTCAAAAACTTTAAACATGAGGGCATTATACTTCTGGTGTGTGGAAGAAGGGTATCATTAATTTCAACTCCCCTTTATTGAGTGGGTGAGCAGATTAAACAATTGTAACGAGTCAAAAAGTGAAGGAGGCATTGACTATCTCAATAATTGCAATCACCTAATAACGAATGGCCTTAAATTGAGCATCCAATGTTCTTGAGTGACAAACATATAACTGTTGGAGGATTCTCCAATGTGGTGCAATGTGCCAAGCTCTATGTGGAACTTAGATTGATTATTGAATATTCTACTATGCCATTTCTTTTTCTCTTTCAAACCAATAGTTGACTTTACCGTAGACGGTATTGAGAATGTAAATGATTGAAACTCGCTTTTGTCTCGAGATGAGAGGAATGCACACATTAAGAGTTCAAAGCTAGAAAAAAACTATACCTGGGTTACCCTATGAGAGGCTCAGAGAAGTATTATAATAAGAAGAATAAACACAAGATTTAGATTGATTCATTTGAATAACCTATATCCATTATGAAGCAGCTGAAAGCAAACATTCACCATCCGAGAAGATAGGAGTACAAAGAATGTATCTGATGTAGGACTAGCATGTGAGGACTTGCATTATGAAATTAAACACATTTTAAATTTAAAATCGGCAAGCTATTAATCATGGGGATGTGTACAGCAAGCTTCAAACAAGTAAGAAAGGCAATCCACAAATAGCAATCAACCACAACCAAAGTTTAGAATTCAATAAGGATAAATCAAATCAACAACTTATGGGTTGGGAAAAAAGATCCAACATTTAACATAGATCAATCACTACGAGAATCATGCAGTCAATTCTTTAAGAAGCTAGCGGATTTAAATTAACATGAAACTAGTGATGCTACAAATAATTGGACTTTAAAGCTATCTACTTAAATGTATGAAGTAAGAGTAGAAAGACTTAGGTATTTGTGTCGTAGGGAAGCTTCCTTTAGATGTGGTGTGATCACAGACGGTTAGTCTTCTAATGATTGTTCCGTAGTGCCTTCCTTGTGTCTTGCTTCACATTGGAGAAGAAGAGATGGTAGACGAAATTTGGAAGGATGGAGGCCACTATTTTTGCTATTTGGGGAAGATTAGGAATGGTATGAGGTTAATTAGAGTGGTGGGGCTTAGGGGAATGGGAGAGATTGGGATTGGAAAATGATAATTTTATTTTGGGAAAGGAAAAAGTCAAAGTTAACTTTGCAATTAATGGGTGAATGTTAGACCGGTCCAGTGGACCGGTCCAGCCGGTCCACGCGGGACCGGCCGAGACACGAAACGGCGGAAATCTTCCGCCTGGACGGAGGCTGCGCGAGCCGCTCGGCTTGCGGGAGCGTTTTAGGAAGCGTTTTTTAGGGTTTTGAGAGGGAAATTTGAACGTATGGACTGTTTAGGGAATTCCTTTTGATTTGTATGCATTAAATAGTTGATTTTGGGAGGGTTTGAGGATCTTGAATTTGGCTGAAATTTGAGATCTCCTAGATTTAGGTTTTTCTTTGGGCTCTTGGCGTTGCCAGAGATTTGGGAGAGATCGATCCTCCTCTCTAATTGAGGATCAATTGTATCTTTTCTATTTTCTTTGATTTCTAGTGAAATACAAGCGAAATCTTGTGTTTTTCTCCTCGTTTCCCAATTTCCTGCTGTGTTTTCCCTGTTTTTTCTGCTGTTTTGCTGCTGTGGACAGCAGTTGGCTGCTGTAATTTTACTGGTTTGGGTTAGGAATACTTGCGAACTCAAGTGTTTCCTATCAAATTGGTATCAGAGCATCGTTTTTGTGACCGTTGGCGGCTGAAATCCTGAAATTTCAACGGGAGTTTCGTTTCCGGAAAAAGATCTTCGTGAATCTTGAGAAGAACGATGGTCGGAAAGAAGGTTGACATCTTGGAAGGCGAAGTCGGCCAATTGAAAGCCGATTTGGAGGAAAGATTCTTCAACCTTCAAAATCAAATCACCTCCAACAATGAAAGGTTGGAGGGGAAGTTCACCGCAATGGAGGAAATGTTGAAGAAAATACTGGAGATGAAAACCAATCTGGCGACATCGGAAGTAAGAGAGACCGCTGACGGCCATGGCGTGGGAGGAAATCCGAACCCTTTGCGGGGGAGGAGAAATTCGGAGGTGGAGATCCTAGAGGAAGAGAACGACATGCCTCCTCTAGAGCCTCTTTCAAGGGAAGAGATGAGTATGGGATATGACAGAAGGGGGGCTGATTTTGGTGGGAGGAGAGAGGGATCTTATCGCCGAGGTGCTGAATTCGAAAGAATTCAGCATCGAGGGGGGGATTTTGAAGGAAGAAGGGAGGAACATCATCGTCGAGGTGCTGAATTTGAAGGTATTCAGCGTCGAGGTGATGATGTTGAAGTGAGGAGAGGTGAGTATGAAGAGGGGTTAGAGTATATTCGTCGGAGGGACGATCGGGACAATTGGGGAACGCCTCCTCTGAGGGGAATGGGAGGCTATGGAGGATACCGGGGAGATCCCAAGGTGAGGAAATTGAAGATGCTCGTTTTTGAGGGGGAAGATGGCCATGGCTGGATCTACAAGGTGGAGCGTTACTTTGTTGTCAATGGGTTGACAGGGGATGAGAAGCTGACGGCGACAGGATTGTGTCTGGAAGGAAAGGCTTTGTCATGGTATCAGTGGCGTGACAAGAGGGAGTCTGTCAGGAACTGGAGGGAATTCAAAAACTGCATAATAGAACATTTCCAAACCGACCAGGGAGGATATTTCTATGAGCAATTCTTTGCTCTGGTGCAGGAGGGATCAGTAGCAAACTACCGTGAGCGGTTCGAGCACCTGGCTAGTAGGGTGGAGCGATTATCAGATAGCATATTGGAGGGGAACTTCATGAAGGAGTTAAAGGCAGAGATCCGAGCAGCAGTTAAAGTTCTGATGCCTAGTGATTTGGAGGAGGCAATGAAGTTGGCACAACTAGTAGAAAATCAGAATAATCTGGAGAAGGGAGCCAGGAGCAGCAGCTCAGGAGGCTCTTACAAGACTATGACCACTCTTTTAGCACCAAAGGGGCTTGCATCAGTCAACAATAATGAGATAACCAGAGAGAAGCCAGTAGAAGGAGGGAGTGGGGATAACTTCAAGAAGCTCACTGAGACAGAATTACAGGAGGAGAGGGCAAAAGGGCTTTGTTTCAGATGTGACGAGAGGTATACGCCGGGGCACAGGTGTAAGGACCGAACTCTTCAAGTTCTTACTGTTTGTGATGAAGAAGGAATGGAGGGTGTTGAAAGTTCGTTAGGGATGTTAGGCCCTCTTGAACTTAGTCCCAAGCTAATTAAAGAGAGAGGTGAATTGGAAAACTTTAACACCAAAACACAATCCAAATCACCACAATAATAAATGCGGAAATTAAAACGCGGAAACAGTAAAAAGAAAGAACACACCGGATTTATAGTGGTTCGGTCAAACCTTGACCTACGTCCACTCCTTGGAGGCACCCCCCAAGTATTGCATTAAACTAGTGTCTCTCCTTTAGCCCCCACGGCTAGGCGGAGAAACCCTTATAAAATCACTTCCACCTTCCCCGGTGCGGCGGAGTCGCTGGGTCCTTTGACACCAAAGAGATCTTCTTCTTTGGTGAACTTACCTCGAGACAAGCCTTGAATCCGATGGTACTAAGGTGCGAGTTCGCCGGAGCAACCGTGTGGAACCCCCTCCACACTCCCTTGAGTCCCCCCTCACAGGATCTTCTCCCTCTCTCAAACTCCACCCTTTCCTCTCTCCCTTTCAAGCTCTCTCTTCTAGTTTCCCCCACAAGAACGAAGCTACAATGGCTGCCAAAGACACTTACAAAGTGCCTTGCCATAGCTTAAATAGAGGCTCTCAAAACGAGCTCATTAATGCAAGTTGCCGACATTATCGTCCAGGACGATAGGTATATCATCCTGGCCGATCAGTACAAATTAAGCTCATTAGCCCGGGACGATATGGGACGATCCGAAGAAAATTGGTTACATCGTCCTGGCCGATATCATGATCGGCCTGGCCGATTAGTTTAAAACCGATTTCAATCGTCCTGATCATCGCCCTGTTTTTGAGCTGGCCGATATAGATCGTCCAGGCCATCGTCCTGGCCGATCATGCGATCGTCCCGGACGATGTGATCGTATGAATCAACCATTAATGATTTCCAAAGATACCAGATCAATTTAGGCATGATTGAGTTAGATCGTCCTGGACGATAATAATATCGTCCGGGCCGATTTCCTAAAACAAAGATTTCCTAAACTGATTATGGCGGTTGATTCTTTCTGAATTGAGATTATCGTCCTGGCCGATACAAGTATCGTCCAGGCCGATATGTTGACGGCTGCCTTAATGAGGATGCCCTAATTAGGGTTTCTGTTTTTAGACCGATCGGCCAGGCCGATAGGACGATCGTCCAGGCCGATGTTACCAAAAACAAAAATCCTAAAGGGAACAACATGAAAACTTCTATGTTACATAACAACATGTCCCACACCCAATACAATTGACTCAAGAAAGGAAAAGATTACAAACTGACACAAACCTAGTCTACCCAATCTTGAGCTGGTTCTGAATTGCAGTCTTGATTGTGTGGTCCTGAAATGTTAGTACATAAGGCAATCGTATAGAAAAGGAAATGTTTGCTATCATCAAAATCATGAACCATAGATCTGCAACAATCTCCCCCTTTTTGATGATGACAAACAATTTGAATTTTCAAAAATATTATTTTCTCCTAATCTCCCCCCTCACTTGAATAATAATATTAAAAAAATAGGGAGATCAATATATATTTTTTGTTATTTTACAATTTTTGAAAAGAAAAATAAATGATACAAGTACGTTCTCTCCCCTTTTTGACATTATCAAAAAGAGAGAAGGCACAGTAAAGAAAAAAAAAATTCCCTACTCTAGAGAAAGAAAGAAAAATTCTTAAAATGAGAAAGTTACCCCTTAATTTTAAAAACTCAGTAGAATTGGATTGACAACGCATAGCCCAGAAAAGGTTAGAAATTCAGATTTAGAAAATTCAAACTCAAGTTTCT
This sequence comes from Dendrobium officinale, assembly GCA_019514585.1. Classification (NCBI taxonomy): domain Eukaryota; kingdom Viridiplantae; phylum Streptophyta; class Magnoliopsida; order Asparagales; family Orchidaceae; genus Dendrobium; species Dendrobium officinale. The sequence continues at coordinate 5,697,590 of CM033689.1, forward strand.
TTAAAAAGGCTCAAAAACTTTTTAATTCAATATCCAAATCATAAAATAAATTTGGTAAAGAAACAATCATTTTTCAAAAACTCCTTCCATAAAATATATCTAATAGAAAATCAATGCACGAATTTTCGAATCAGGAATCAAGATTTTCAAAACCAAGTATCGAAGTACCAAGGGTTTTCTTAAGCTTTTAAGACAAAACAAAAAAGGTAGGCATTAAATTTTGGGCTCATTTTATGCCTCTTCACAATTGATTGGCGCACTGCGCATCTTTTGATACACTTTGTGTATTCAATATTTTCAAATTGGCGTCTTTGCGCATCTTTTATTTTTGGCATCTTTGGCCAATTTTTTTTTTCTTATGCTACCTTTCTTAAATCTTAAAAATAAAAGTAAACTCATCTTAGTGATAGAACGATTCTCTTGATTAAGAAGATTATGAGTTAGATTCAACAATTTGCAAAAGATTTCTATGCGATAAGTAAGATGTAGGGAGAGAAAAAAAATTTGTTTCAAAAACCAATTTAAAATATGAAAAAGATTTTAAATCAAAAGTAAAAATAACCTCTTTTAGGAAATAGAGATTGGGGAAAAAAATCATGAGTTTCCTTCCTTTAACTAGTTTTAGAGAAGTCAAACTCAACTTTACCAAAGATTTCCAAAAAATAGGAAGTAAAATTTTTCACTTTTAGAAACGTGAGTGTGTGTGTTTGATAAACGAAAGAGGAGAGAAAAAAAAAAAACGAGACAAAATAAAACAAAGAAAAAGAAAGCAAAAGAAAAACAAGAAAAGAAAAAGTATGAAAGGGCTTATTTAACCATTATCACTTTCTTGGTCTGATGCTTCTGAGACCAGATCTGCCCATAAAATTTTTTGTTTTTCATTATTTTTCCAGTTTGTAATTTGCTTTGCCTGGCCCTTTTCTTTTGTAGGAAGAATCATTGAATTAGGGCACTCTTTTTTCATATGTCCAGGCTTCCTGCATCGAAAGCAAATAACGTCAGAAGAAATATGGACATCCTTATCATTTTTACCTTTTTTCCACTTTTGCTTGTGCTTTGGTGAGTGTTGTAATTTGCATGACAAGTCATTGGTATCGTCACCAACTAAACTTCCTTTTTCCGTTTCTTCGGCTTTTAGAACGATCGTTTCACCTGCATCCAAAAGTCTTTGACTCAATCCTTGCTCGTAGGCAATGAGTGAGCCAATCAAATATTATCAATAGAATATACATTCAAATCTTTAGATTCACAAATAGCAACAACTTTAGCATCGAATTTATCCAGTAAACATCGAAGAATTTTGTTAACTTTTTCAAAATTTGAAAAGTCTTTTCCTAAGGCATGCAATGATGTAGTAATTTGAATAAACCTTGTATACATGTCTAAAATTGTTTCAAAAGGTTTCATAGAAAACATTTCAAAAATCATGCATTAAAATATTCAACTTTGATTGCTTTATTTCATTAGAGCCTTCGTATATGATGTGCAATTTATCCCAAACTTCCTTACCAGTAGTGCACTTGGATACCAACATAAAATCATTCGAAATTTAAGGCACAGAAAAAGCAATTTAAGGCCTTTGCATTCAATTGAGCATCTATTCGTTCTTCCTTACTCCATTGATTAAAAGGAATGTCAGTTTTAAATTCCATTAACAATACGTGATGGTGATGAATAACCAGTTAAAATCATATGCCACATACGAAAATCAATTGATTGCAAAAAAATAGACATGCGAATTTTCCAAAAATCAAATGACATATTTTCAAATAAAGGAGGTCTAGTGATTGAATATCCTTCCGCAATATTATGATTTGAAAAATTAGCCATGGATCGAAATTCAAAAGCTTTTAAAAACTTATTTTATGAAAACCGCTCTGATACCACTTGAAAGTTCGTTGGGGATGTTAGGCCCTCTTGAACTTAGTCCCAAGCTAATTAAAGAGAGAGGTGAATTGGAAAACTTTAACACCAAAACACAATCCAAATCACCACAATAATAAATGCGGAAATTAAAACGCGGAAACAGTAAAAAGAAAGAACACACCGGATTTATAGTGGTTCGGTAAAACCTTGACCTACGTCCACTCCTAGGAGGCACCCCCCAAGTATTGCACTAAACTAGTGTCTCTCCTTTAGCCCCCATGGCTAGGCGGAGAAGCCCTTAAAAAATCACTTCCACCTTCCCCGATGCGGCGGAGTCGCCGGGTCCTTTGACACCAAAGAGATCTTCTTCTTTGGTGAACTTACCTCGAGACAAGCCTTGAATCCGATGGTACTAAGGTGCGAGTTCGCCGGAGCAACCGTGTGGAACCCCCTCCACACTCCCTTGAGTCTCCCCTCACAGGATCTTCTCCCTCTCTCAAACTCCACCCTTTCCTCTCTCCCTTTCAAGCTCTCTCTTCTAGTTTCCCCCACAAGAACGAAGCTACAATGGCTGCCAAAGACACTTACAAAGTGCATTGCCATAGCTTAAATAGAGGCTCTCAAAACGAGCTCATTAATGCAAGTTGCCGACATTATCGTCCAGGATGATAGGTATATCGTCCTGGCCGATCAGTACAAATTAAGCTCATTAGCCCGGGACGATATGGGACGATCAGAAGAAAATTGGTTACATCGTCCTGGCCGATTAGTTTAAAACCGATTTCAATCGTCCTGATCATCGCCCTATTTTTGAGCTGGCTGATATAGATCGTCCAGGCCATCGTCCTGGCCGATCATGCGATCGTCCCGGACGATGTGATCATATCAATCAACCATTAATGCTTTCCAAAGATACCAGATCAATTTAGGCATGATTGAGTTAGATCGTCCTGGACGATAATAATATCGTCCGGGCCGATTTCCTAAAACAAAGATTTCCTAAACTGATTATGGCGGTTGATTCTTTCTGAATTGAGATTATCGTCCTGGCCGATATGTTGACTGCTGCCTTAATGAGGATGCCCTAATTAGGGTTTCTGTTTTTAGACCGATCAGCCAGGCCGATAGGACGATCGTCCAGGCCGATGTTACCAAAAACAAAATCCTAAAGGGAACAACATGAAAACTTCTATGTTACATAACAACATGTCCCACACCCAATACAATTGACTCAAGAAAGGAAAAGATTACAAACTGACACAAACCTAGTCTATCCAATCTTGAGCTGGTTCTGAATTGCAGTCTTGATTGTGTGGTCCTGAAATGTTAGTACATAAGGCAATCGTATAGAAAAGGAAATGTTTGCTATCATCAAAATCATGAACCATAGATCCGCAACAGGTGTCGTCTTTCCGCCTTGCGGACAAGGTGGATCTTTGGGAGGGGAGTATTGTTAGATCGGTCCAGTGGACCGGTCCAGCCAGTCCACGCGGGACCGGCCGAGACACGAAATGGCTGAAATCTTCCGCCTGGGCGGAGGCTGCGCGAGCCGCTCGGCTTGCGGGAGCATTTTAGGAATCGTTTTTGAGGGTTTTGAGAGGGAAATTTGAACGTAGGGACTGTTTAGGGAATTCCTTTTGATTTGTATGCATTAAATAGTTGATTTTGGGAGGGTTTGAGGATCTTGAATTTGGCTGAAATTTGAGATCTCCTAGATTTAGGTTTTTCTTTGGGCTCTTGGCGTTGCGAGAGATTTGGGAGAGATCGATCCTCCTCTCGAATTGAGGATCAATTGTATCTTTTCTATTTTCTTTGATTTCTAGTGAAATACAAGCGAAATCTTGTGTTTTTCTCCTCGTTTCCCAATTTCCTGCTGTGTTTTCTCTGTTTTTTCTGCTGTTTTGCTGCTGTGGACAGCAGTTGGCTGCTGTAATTTTAATAGTTTTGGTTAGGAATACTTGCGAACTCAAGTGTTTCCTATCAGTGAACTTCCCATTAATTAACATGAAGAGTTCCAAGAGTGGGCCAACCATAGGGAAAGGGAAGGGGTTGTGGTTTCTCCAATTCCCACCTAATTTTGAGATGAAAAATAAGGAGAGACAATTAATGAGTAAACTTCCCATTAATTAACATGAAGTGTTCCAAGAGCGGACCAGCCATAGGAAAAGGGAAGGGGTTGTGGCTTTTTCAATTCCCAACTAATTTCAAAAATGAAACTAAGGAGAAACAATTAATGGAACAACTTCCCACTAATTAATAGAAAGAGTTCCAAGAGACAAGTGGGGTCCAATTGGAATCCCAAAGGTCAAAATTTCATATTTGATAAATTTTGGATTGGGACTTGGAGGGGGAGGAGGTAGTGGTGGCTTTGCTGTGGGTGATGGAAGGGGAAGGGAGGGTTGATCAGCGGTTAGGGAGGAAGAATGAGGGAAAAGGGAAGAGATACAAGGGGAAAACCAAGAGCTCACCTTAATGGGTTGTCGGGTACTTCATTTGCCTTCTCCTAAGGATTCACCACTCCACCACACTCACTCTCACACAAGAGAAGAGGGCTGAAATCAGAATTCGTTCAAAATAAGGATCATCCTCTTACAAGGGGGAGAGAGAGCCATATATATAGGCTCCACCACATGACAAGATAAAAGACACAAATGCCCTTGGGCTTACAACATAACATTAGGAAAAGTTTATAAACTAAATTAAATCACATACAACACACAACAACTAATAATATAATGACTCTATCGTGGCCGTCGATCTACGACCCCTTTTATGATAAACCTTTCATGCATTGATGTCCCCATCACTATCTTAGTAAATCAATAAGCTTGAGAGAAAGGGAGTATTGTGCCTATTATGTGATGAAATAATCTCATTTGATATTTGATGATCCTGATCCTCATTCTAAAAAATCTTTATTATTTTATTTATAGTAACACTTGTCCTTTGAATATAGACTTAGCATTTACGAAATGGAGTAGTTCAAAGTGCCTGTACCTGACATTCTTTTTTGTAAATAATGCATATAATATATGTAATTGCATTCAATTTATATATTGTCTTCTGTCAATATATTTATAATGTATACCATTAAAGCCAATACTTAGGATTCTCCTAAGCAGTGTAGTGATTTACAATTACCCGAGGGATATTGAAATCCCAAGAGGAAATTCCTAAGAGTTTTTCAAGAGACGTTTCTCTCAACAGTTGTGTCAAGTGCTTTGCTTTGTAAATTAAAATTTTTAGGCATTAATGGTTTTCTCTCTGTGTATGGTGGTGATGACTTTTGAAACTTGAATAGATTTCAAGGATTACATTGATTTTCTAATCATATCTAGAAGTGCACTCTCAACCTGTGTTTTCTTTTAGTACATCTTTTTCAACCAAGAAGCTTTTTTTTTTTATGATTCTCCAAATTATGTTGCTGCACAACAACTGATGAAATCAAAGTAGCATCAAGGTTACTTAGTGTAAAATATAGTCCACTAAAAGTTTCCACCTTTAACACAATCGAGACACCCTTAGAAACTAAAACGGCATCAACATCTCAAGATAATATGTATCATGCATCACTAAGGGCACTCAAAGATATCATATTCTGATTAAGATCTATTAATTGCTTGACTCCAATTACTCTTAGTCAAGCCTTATGTGTTTTAAATTTCACAGCACCTAACTTATATTATATGATGAATTATTTCTTATAAAAAATAATCATCAGAATATAACTCATAAGTAGGAAATAAATTCTTATTAGGACATGATATGAATAAGTTGAATTATGAAACTATTGATTATTTATGCTTACTCTATGAATCGTGAAAAGATTATCATTTACATTAAAATAAATTGAATCCAACATTTGTTGAATTGTCCTTCTTACAGTTGTCATCTGCATTTTGTTCCTTCCTCTTCAAAGTATGAGAAGTTTTATTAATGTGTCTTTTCTTTTTGTAATAGAAGCAAGTAATGTACATGAACCTTCCATGATATTTATTTTTTTGTCATGATTTGAAGTAGTTCCCCTCTAAGAGAAAATAAGTGTATTAAGAATATATCTTAGTGAGCATAATAAGCTCGAGAGAAAGAGACCATTGGGTATATTATATAGTCAAATAATTTCATTTGATTTTTGATGATCCTCCTCCCCCTTCTAGCAATCTTGACTATTACATTTATTGTAGTGTTTTTTCCTTAAGAGCTCAATTTTTACTAAATGTTAAGTAGATAGAAGTGCTCGGATCCAACATTCTTTGTTATAGATAATAAGTACACCACTTGTAATATATATAAGGTTCATATATTTTCTTCCTTCAGTGTATTTGTAATGAACATCATTACCAACTCTTAGAATTCTCCTAAGAATAACTATTGTGATGGATAGTTGCCCAAGAGGCATCAGACTCCTGAGAGAAAACATTACTAAGAGCTATGATGATAGGCATATTTCTCAAGAGTTTTGCTTAATGATTTTATCCATGTATACTGTGGAGATGACTTTTGAGAATTCGCCGATTTTTTTAGTCTTTAAACAGCTTGTAAGGTTTTCAAATGTTTATAGACTACTTGCTTATCCTAATACACTCATCATCTCCATGGGTTTGTTACCTGCATTCTTTGTTGTGAAATGAATCCAAGTATACAATGATGCTTTTCTACGAGGACCGAAAATGTGTTGATGCAACATGGATGAGTTGCAGCCTACACAAGATAGCTAAAATCATATGAGAAGAGTTGTACCACTCACAACTTAAAGCTTCTGGTTGTAGTATTTGCTCACCATATTTGGGACAGTCCTTACATGGATTACACTCTAAGATCATTGTCGACCATTAAAGTTTGAAGTTTTTTATGACTCAACATGAGCTCAGCATGTGACAAAAATAAAGGAGAATGTTATGTTGATGCATTGTATCAAAAGATTTCTCTTAGCACCATTAACAAGCAGCCAAGCATACTAATTTCTTAGGCCCAATGGATTGATCTATGTTAGTTGAGAGGATGCGGAGCAAAAATGAAGATGGTTGAATGGATTTTTATGTGCACTTTCCTTTAGAGGTTGGCTTTTTGTACCAAATAACAAAGACCTTAAAGATCATCCTTTGAGAAGAACCTAAGCTTTATTATATCATTCATCCTGGAATTCACAAGATAGGCTTTATTTTGTGGCTAGGATTGCTGAAGGGTGTAACTAAGTTCATGGGCGGATGCATGATTTGTCAAGTAAAGACTGAACACTTGATGCTCATGGATCTTTGCAACCTTTAACCATTTAACTTGGAATTTGGATGGCATCGCAATGGATTTTTTAATTAGATCACCTTAGTCGTCTTAGGACTGAGATGTTATTTAGGTGATTGTGGATATGTTGATGTGTACATTTTATACCTATTTGAAAATTATTATTTATAGATTAATTAGCACAATTTTACATTGACATAACTGTTTGACAAGATGATGTTCCTAGTACCATAGTCTGCAATTGAAATGATTGATTTCTGGCTAGGTTGTGGTAGCATGCACAATAAGCCATAGGAACCCATCATAATTTTAACATTTCTTTTCATCTTTAAATGGATGGAAAATTCATGCAAATAATTTAAATTATGGAGGATCATTCCAGACTTTGTGTACTTCACTTTGGAAAAGATTAGGAGAAATATCTTCCTTAATAGAATTATTTTACAACTATTCTATATGTCACCATTTGAAGCAATTTATTGATGTGAATATAGATCTTTATAATGGATTGAACTTTGAGAAGGAGCACTTTTAGGACCACAGGTTATGGGTATGACTATTGAGAAAGAATAAAATAATTTGGGAGTGGCTTGCAAATGTTTCATGATCGATTAAAGAGATATCATAACAAGCGCCATAAAAGTTCCATTTTTGATGTTGTATGTTAAATCTTCCCCAAAGCAAGCCTAATGAAGGGAGTAAAGCATTTTGGACAACACAAAAATGTTAGGTCTTGTTATAATAATTGTCATAATATATGATATCATATCTAAAATCATAACATTTTAATATCATCCCCATCATGGATCATATCATAGAGTAACTGGCTTATTATTACATTATAGATCATAGCATAAATTGACAACTTCTGAATTACGAGTTAAATAACTATTTACTTCATCTCGGTACCCTCTTAGCTTCGCATTAACTTATTTTCATTGGTAGATTTGTTCCCATTAGCATAAGCAGGGAATAGCTCATATGCCTTATGTAACACACCTCCAACATACATCCTCAATCAGAATTAGCAAGGCATTGCTCATATGTTTATTAGTCTCGGTAGTGATCAAGCTAAAGTCACCAATGCACTTATGTTTTTAGCACCTCTAGCTTTTATTACAAATGAGGCTCTTGTTATGAATAGACATAAAAAGGCATATGTTCAAAATTAAAGAGTAATGTTTTTTTACTTTAGGTGAATTGATATCTTCCTATAAACCATCAAAATAACTTTAGGTGAACTGACCCATCATACTCAACATCAAGTCATCCTTATTCCTTCCTATAAACCAACATAACGCCACACATGTCAAATGCTCAAGATTAAATTACTTAAATTTCTATTAATGGTCTAATTAATATGTGTATCAAACAATCTACTATAGTAAATCACCCTCTGTGATAAACAATTCTCACATAACTAATAGGTACTTCACCATGTATGGTTAGAACAATGTAGGAATAATGATGTATTGAGGAAACCTTGTTAAATCTAGTCATATAAGTAGATGAGTGGTTAGATGCAACAAATCAAACTATAAATACTCATGGGAAATGGGGGAAACCCATAATGACATTCACATGAAGGAATACTACAAGAAAACATACAAGATTTACCTTTTTTACCGAAATATAAGGTAGGAAAACAATATCCATAGCGAGTAGATCGATTTCCTCAATTAGCGAAACACATTAATTAGACCCCAAAATTTTTGGATTCGGCCTTTCTCTTTCTCATTTCCTCCCTCTCCCTTGCCTTTACATAGCTTAAGGAGAAGAAATGGAATGGAAAATACTTAAAGAAATGGAATGGAAACTTAAAATATTAAGCTAATGACAATTAAGTAAATTTTTATTATTAAATCTTTTAGCCAAGTTTCAAATTGCACAAGTAATTGATTACCTGATCAATATTAGGCTTTTGAAATTATAAATAAATATTTATAAAATGCTACATTGAGTCAAGAAAGCATTCGCAAATATTGTTTGTAAAACACTAGATAACTTTAGAAAGCAAATCGTACATATCTATGCCATGGATTGAATCACAATTTTGCTGCTCATACCATAAGTTATAGATCTTATCATATGAATGATTCCTTATCTCATGTATGATCATCCAAAGAGCAATATTGGTTGTAATAACACCATGCCATGCTTAACTTCAAATAGATCAAATATTCATACCTGTTTATTTCAATAAAAATTTCATGTAGGCAGACAAACACACTATTTATATTCAATGTGGGTTGGGAGACTACATAGGCATATCGATTACCAAGGCTGTGGGGTATTTCAAGAACTAATGCAACTTCGTCAATACATCATTTTTACCAAGCGGTGAATCCTAATCCATTAATTTTGCATTTTTCTTGTGTAACGAGTTTGTTATTTCCTAGTTTCTTTACCTTTTGAATTAAGCATAATCTGAGATGGTATGTCTTGCTACATAAAAAATCTATGAATTCTTTTTATGTTATGATTGATGTGATGGTTGTGTACAAGTGCTTGTGAGAATCGTGATAGAAAATACTTTAATATTTCAAGTAAGTCCTAAGAAGATTGATGAAAACAGCGAGAAAACTTCATGAATCTAATGGAAAAACAGCAAAACAATAGTATTTTTGTGGTGGAAATCAAAGCAATAAAGCAAGATACAATTGATCCTCAATTCTAGAGGAGGATCGTTCTCTCCTAATCCCTAGACGAAACTAGGGTCCAAGACACCAAGACAAGAACTCCGGAAATCAGCCACCAAAACAAAGCATACCCTAACACTAATCTTCCAGTCCTACTTAATGCATGCATTAATCAATTAAGTTCCTAAGGACAAATCTGCCCTTGTCGCCCTCTCCTTTGGCTCCAAAATAATTGAATTTTAATTAGTGGGCCCCATCTCCCTCTCCCTCTCTCTTGCCGCCTGCCTCTTATACATGTGAGCCAGCCCTTGGCAAGGACCATTCTAACAAATCGTTTCTTTGGAAGGTTGTGACATTTACCACATCGTGGTGTGACCTTATAGGTGCTTAAATGAAACATTGCTTTGGAAGGTGGTATGACCTTTATTATAGGGCTGTGTGTTCTTGTAGGTGCTATAGGTCCTTGGATACTTTGTGGGAGGCAGTTTGACCTCCAAATGCAATTCATTGTGCTAACAACATAAAGCGAGTAAGATACATCCATGAACTTTGACCAAATGGGTTTGGATGAAGGTATGCCTGTGATCGACTTAGCCAAGTCTTGTGTGACGAATCAAGTGCTTTAATTGTGTTATGTCTTTCTTACATATTGAACTAATACATCTGTATAATAGTACTTTTAATGGTCTAAGAGTTTTTCACTAAATTTCTTCCACTTTCTTATCTCCAAGTGAGACATGGAGCTTGGGCTTGGTGGATTCAAATGAGTTAAAGAAGGCCAGACTTAGTACAGTTTAAGTTTTTGTTTTAGTAATGTATTTAGTTTATGTGGTATAATGGCACAAGCTGTGGTTTATTTGTGTAATGACATAAGATCATGTGCAAACTTTTTTTTTTAACCTTTAACTCTTTTAATTCTAAATAATTTACCTCAACTTCAAATGCATTCTTTTCTAGGCGATGTCTTTTTGTACTTTATTTCCTTGCATCAATGTGTAGTACTCTCAATTGGTTGTTGTTACCTTTTCCTCGAACTAGCGGGACTGGTAAGCGTACAACTTGGGCTCGGCCAAAGAGCCAAATTGAACTTGTTGGAGTCGAGATGAGAACCGGGCATGATAATTCCATTCATGAGGATTGAACCAGAGGAATTGAGTTGGTATATTGATGGCCTGTTCTTAGTGGAGGACCATCTCAAGACTCAATATGTTTTATTGACTGGTGGTGTGCTAATGAAATTTATTTTCGTTTTTGCTTTGTGTTATCTTTTCTTAAAGTCAGTTGCAAGTGGGATTGATAAATTACCTTTCCAATAACCTTTTTAGTTTGAGAGGATCCAAATCCACTTGGATGACAGTATTAGGGAGGTCAATCCTTAGGCATATCCTTAGAGCGTTTGCCCCTACACTGCTTTTCCTTCTCGAACTTTGATTTTCCCCTTTATCATACCTCTGCATGTAGATTCTCGAAGTTTTGTTTTGATGATTTCAAAGTTATTTACTATGTGCACTGCCAGCTTGTGTTTCTGTTTAATGTTTTGTCGTATTCCATCTCATTACCAGTTGATAAGCTGGTACCGGCCTGTGAGCAGACAAGATTAAATTGATTAATATCTTATTCCTTGATCGAAAAGCCTTGATACTCAGCTTGAAAAAGGTTGTTCTTTTCTTAGGTTTCGTTTGAGATGACTTTCTTACTGCTGCTTAAAGCAGGTTTTCAGTACAATTTTTTTTTAATTTTTATATCAAAAAGTTGCTTTACGAAGCAATAAGAAAGCTGTCCCAAACAAAGACTTATTTTGAATGACAACTAATACAACAACAACATCAAGCCTTTATCCCACTACGTGCCGACTACATGATCCTTTTTCTCCATTGTGTCCTGTTAAAAGTCAAATCCTCATTTAAATCTAATAAAGAAAGATCATTTCTAATATTTTCTAACCAAGTCTTTTTAGTTCTACCTCTATCTTTCTTAACATAAGTCAAATCTAATACCTCAACTTTTCTAACCGGGTCATGTGTCCAAACCATTTAAGGCGACTCTCTCTAATCTTATCTTCCACTGGAGCTACTCCAACCTTTTCTACATGAATGACAACTAATATTGGTCAGAAAGCAACTTTCTTATATAAACTTCGTCTCGGTAAACAACATAGCTGATGTTATGGACTCATTTTTCTAATTTCCTTGTAGTCAACTGATTGATATTAATTCTTCTTAAATATTTGCTTACAGGGGGCTCAGATTTGTGCTTACTATGCTCAACATGGAGCCTGCAAATATGGCCGGACATGCAAATTCGATCATCCAATTAGTACAGTGGGTTATAATCCTGCATCTTTAATTGACATTCCAGCTGCTCCTTACCCTTTTTGAATCTCACCCCATTAGAGCTCTGGCCTGGCTGCCATCGTAGCAATTTGTCTTAGGTTTCGTTTGGAACGATTTTTTTACTGCTTCTTGAAGCGGCTTTCTAGTACAAAAATTTTAATTTTTGTACCAAAAAGCCGTTTCAAGAAGCAGCAAAAAAACCGTCCCAAACGAAGCCTTATTCCACTACAAGCTACTGGCCCCGGTAGTCCAATATTATCCAAGGGAAAATAGATTTTTACTACATTCCTCTATTCATCCACTTCTCTAATGTCTTCTGCAACCTGTAGCATCACAAAGGGTCAGCCGAGGAGGAGCAATATCAAGGAGTAATATTAAGCTGTTGGTGTATATGGTGAAGTTCCAAGACATTCTTCACTATTCTTAACACAAATGAAAAATTGTTATACTTAATGTATTTATTTATTTGGACGACTACATTCTTCTCAGCTCCATATCTCTTCCTGGATCAATTTCTGATGGTTGTCTTGTTCAATGTTCATATCAATAAGCTGTGAGTTCAGCTATGTGGTTGTTTGCAATTGATCATCTTTGTTGCATTTTGTCATGACAATGGAGGATGTATTATACATAGCTTCAGCCTTTTGGCTTTGAAGAAAGGCTTACAGGTTCTCTCATCTACAACCACTGAAAATTCACAAGTAGGGTATTGTATTTATGTCTAATGGAACATTTTGTGGAACAAGATTGCATCTTTTTTATTGTTTTAATGATATTATGATATCATTGCCCTGCACATTAGGTGTGGAATCAAGGTCTCAGTGGGGAGAAATTATTCTGTGCGGATACCGTACCGTTTGGAGGCAAATCAGATCGCGGCACGTCACCTAGTACACAGCGGGTATACAACCGTGGTACACAGCAAAAGGGTGGCGTGGCGTGTTCTGATTTACCTCTATATGACATCCGGTGTCCGCACAGAATAATTTTTCATCAGCAGGATTGTAATGATTTGATTTTTTTTTTAAGTACTAAGAGGTTGTTGATCAGAGTTGAATTATGATCAAATTATTTTGACTATTGTCAAATCAAATTTGACCTAAACCTTAAAAGAACCTTAAATTTGATCCAAATGTTCAAAATCAATCATTTAACTTTGGTTTTGAGTCCGAATGATTTTAATCAATACTAAGGTTATTTGGTTTTATAACTGACCTTTGGTCAAACCTTTTGACCATGGTTGAATTATAAAAATTTAAAAACCTTAACTTTGACATTAAACATGCAAACCAGTCTTGATCTTGGCTTTTACTCTAGCTGATTCTAATGTATATTATAATTACTTAGAGTCGAGCCTTAAGCAACCACGGGTGGCAAATTATCTAAATACCCTTAAGATTGGTCTGGGCTCCGAAAACTTGCACCTCGACCTTTCTGTGCCTGCTCTTTGTTGACAAGGAGAGTATTAACGGATTTAAGTTCTGGATAAATTTTCATAAGGCAAATTAGGTTTTAGGTAAGAAACTACCCAATAATTTCACCCTCATTCTGTGAAGACTTTATGATTTGAGTTTTGATTTCTCACAGGCGCAAACCACAATTGTTAATTACGTGTCTTAATAACGAGAGATATTTTTTTATTAAGGCTAGTCGTGAAATAGGCACTGAGTATCCAGTGTATAGTAACAATAGTTTTAGAATTTAAATTCAGTTTTGGATTTACTTTAGAGATAATTTTTGGAGTTTTTAGAGTTTATGATTTTAAATTTATCACCACATGCTTAAAATGTTAATGAGGGGAATGAAGATGAGCCCGATCAAAATCCCATGGTTTTATCATCCCAGACTGTCATAGCCCTTGGTCTACTTAGTCAAAGGAGATAGTCGACTCAACCTAACAGAATGAACCTTCTTAGCGTCCATGGGTTGCTTCGTTTAAGAATACCTTGTAAACTTGGGCTAGATATTTATCTAAGATGATGAATTTAAGACAACCTTAGCCAACAAAGAACTGGAGGAGAAGGGCTATTACTGCCATGGGGAAAGTGCGAGTGTAGGATGTGAAATCTAAGCTTTCTACTAAGGGTAAGAAGAAGAAGGTAGCTGTGAAGGGATCAAGCCAAAGTTTGCAACTCTCTTTGTTTTAGTTAAAATAAAGAATATAAAGAATCCTCTTGCAACAACAAAGTCTGTGAAAGAAGGCTTCAGAAGCGAAGTTAGTGAAGAAGACAACACCCTTCTTGATTACTGAACTGCACTTTTTGACTATGGTTCAGCCTCTTGGTGTGACGATCCGCTTGAATTAAACCACCCGAACGTGATTTTCAAGGAGGAGGTGAAACTCTGACTACTGGCCGTCTGATTGCAACAAGCACAACAAACCCAAGAATGCAAACCCCGACACTTGGAATTTTCTTGTGCCCGGCTCTGATACCAAATGACACCGGACAAGTGAGTGCTCAAAGCTCAACTCAAATATTATTAAACATCCTCTATTACAAGCATTAGTTATATATTTATAAACAAATGTAGCAACATAATAGGCTACACCCAACCTAAGGAACATTCCACATATATAGTCGTGCTAATTACCATATGGAATTAATAACATAATTAAGTAGCTCAGCTCGAGCATCATGGGAGGGAGAGTTAAATAAGCTGGGAGCTCGTGCGGGTTTGGTCGTTTGCATGAAATTGGGTCAGTGGTCAACAATTGGCTTGGATTTTTTATTTAAGCGACTCTAATCTTTCTTAGGGTCACTTGTAATCATGGTCAACCTAGGGTTAAAGCTCGTTTTTAAGCATGGAAGATAAAAATTATCAAATTACCCCTATAGGATCTATCTTAGATTCCAATAAGCTCACCCTTAATTGCAAGCAAACCCAAATCCCTTCAAATTTGGCCTAATCCACGGACTTACTACCCAGCTCAATAAAACCCAATTAGGTTAGCCCAAAAGGTAAATCAACCCAATTAAGTCATTTATAAAAACCAAAATCTAAAATCAAGCTAGCTACCATTCTTCCATTGGCTTAGTCTGTTATCCCCAATTTCCTTCATTTGATCTTCACCATACCATAACCTCTTAAGGTGTCTAATCATTGACAGTTTGATTAGAAGGCTACAGATTGCCAAGTTGTGAAGCTTGGTTCAGCTATAACAAACTCTTTAGCTGGCTGATTGCCCAATAACATTCTGAGTCGCACGACCCTAACAAAAGAACAATTATTACGTCCTCCGACCGGTCGGAGGCCAAATTGAGCCAAAAAACGAGAAATACCTAGCAATACCAAACAATAACGAGGAATACCATGACGTGAAGACCCAATACCGAGTTATACCGAGGTATACCGAGCAATACCGAGTTATATAAAAGTTGTACCGAGTTTTTACTAGAAAAAACTCGGTACAACTCGGTATTGCTCGGTATAGCTCAGTATAACTCGGTATTGGTCTTCACAGAGCGGTATTCCTCGTTATTATCAAATAATACCTATCAATACCGAGCAAATACCGAGTTTTTTGGCGGGATTTGCCTCCGACCGGACGTTCCTCTACGTCCTTACACCGGACCTAATAGAAGTTCCAAACAAAATAAGTCATCAAATTACACTACCATCCACTGGCTAAGTGAGAATTTCCTTGGGCTTGGTATATAGTTAGACAACCATCCAGTCAAAATTTGTTGCACAATTAGCTATATTTAATTAAATTAATTTAAATTAGGGTTTAGGTACAACTTGGTATAGCTCGGTATAACTCGGTATTAATCTTCACAGAGCAGTATTCCTCGTTATTATCAAATAATACCTAGTAATACCAAGCAAATACCGAGTTTTTTGGCGGGATTTTGCCTCCGACCGGACGTTCCTCTACGTCCTTACACCGGACCTAATAAAAGTTCCAAACAAAATAAGTCATCAAATTACACTACCATCCACTGGCTAAGTGAGAATTTCCTTGGGCTTGGTATATAGATAGACAACCATCCAGTCAAAATTTGTTGCACAATTAGCTATAATTAATTAAATTAATTTAAATGATTTAATTAAACCTAAAAAAATGCATATGACTTCAAAAAAAATCATAAAATTCATTTCAAGTTAAAATGACCTTAACTTTTTTTTAGATTAAATTAATTTGATGTTCCCATGAACCTGTCGTTTTAATTTCATAAGAATTTGATGTCATTGGCTAAGAAAATTTGCAAATCTTAGTTCTATGTTAGGGTATTAATTATTAAACCTATGGACATAGAAAATTTTGATAATTCATAATTAATCCAATACAAAATATAAATATATATATATATATATATATATATATATATATATATATATATATATATATATATATATAATCACTTACAACAGCGCTTAAATGAAAAATATAATTTAAGAAAAATAATTTTGAATTAAGAAATTAGGGTTTCTTCATTATTGAAAAATAATTTAATAAAATAATAATAAATCTTTAAAAATTATGTTAAATTACAAATGAGTTGGAATTTTTAGAGAATGAACCAAATACTCATAGTGATATGTATTTTAAATTTCATGTGAATATGAATTCATTTGGTGATTTAATTCAAGCATTGTTAAAACATAAAAAAATAATTAAAAAATAAATAAATAAAGATTAAAATTTAAAAAAAATCAATAATTGTTATTAACATAATTAATTATATTTAATTAAAAATTATAATTTAAGCATTGAAATTTATAAAATCATAAGCAACTTTAAGAAAATAAAACAAAAAAATACAAACTAAAATACATTGAACTCCTAATAAATAATAGTTCAAATAAAATTAAGTTCATACTAATTTGAAAATAGAAATATACTCTCTACCTAATTTCAAAGTTTCATTAATTGATAAATTCAATAAATTATATTCATGAATAGCTTCAAATGATAAACTTTTAATTAACATTCTTTAAGCCAACTTTAACTTGTGGAGAGAGTTTCATCAAAATTTGGGCCTATTTACTAGGTTAAAACAAAAACCTTAATGCCTAGTGCAATTAGGATCCTAAATAATAATAATTAATTAATTAATTAATTAATTAACCTATAATTTAAAAAATGCATTATAAATCCAAATGAAATGATAAAAATATAGAATAAAATTTCTTAAAGTCTTGATGATAATTAAAAATAATAAGAACTTATATTCTATAATATATATATATATATATATATATATATATTTATTTATTTATTTATTTATTTATTTATTTATTTATTTATTTATGTGTTTTTAATAAACTTATTACTAAAATATATCAATAAATCAAATAAATCATAATAAATAAATAAATAAATAATATCTCCAATTAATTTTAAGTTTTTATGAGATTATTGTGAGAGAAATCTATCTCCTATAAAAAGTTACATCAAATTTGAAAAAAAAAAATGGTCTTTTAATTATATAAATATATAAAAAACTTAAAATAAAATTTAAATGAGGTCAAATTTTTATGATAAGTTTTAAGAGAACCTCTAATCTCTAAAAATATTCACATAAGTTTTGGGGCTTATTTCAATAATAATTTATTTTTAATAAATAATTAAATATATATATATAAATTCTAAAATAATTCCACAATTTTATGAGATTGAGGTTATCCCAAAGTTTAAATATATTTTTTTACATCATTTAAATCCGAAACAAAAATAAGTAGATTATATATTTAATAAAATAATAATAAATTGAAAAGTTTATTACTAATTTTAGAAAAAAAAAAAAAAACAATATATATAATTTCATGAACCTATAAAATTATAGAGAATAATAAACTGAATAATATAAAATCTCATCAAATTTAAAATAATCTTTGTCATAAATCCTTAAATAAAGGCTTTAAATAATAGTAAAAAGAAGTCATAAAATACACCTTGTTCCTCTTTAGAACACTAGTATAAATGCACGTGCACATGGTGCACGTGAATAAATATTTTAAAATAAATAATATATAAAATTTTATTTTATTATATGATATATTAAAGATATAAAATTTTGTATCAAGATGAAATTTATATATGTATGAATATATATGATTTATAATTCTATTATACATGAATTAAGATTAATTGAAACAAGGTATTATATATATAATAAAATCCAGTTAAGATTTAAAATACAATTTAAATTTATTTCATTTACATTTGCTAAAGAATGTAATGAATTATATTTTGAAGATAATAAAATCAAATTTTAAGAGATTGAAAAAATCCTGAGCAAATATGTGTTTTTTTCAATAGTTAAAAAAAACAATGAAGGTAATCAAGTTAGATGCGTAATTATTTATCAATTTGAAAATTTTGAAGCAATTACAAAAGAATTAAGGTATTGTAAACTTTCAATAAACTATATAATTAAAATAGATTAACTGTCAGAATAATCATAAAATTATCAACAAAACACGAAATATAACAAATGTTAAGTGAAGATAAAAGGAAAAATATAGTTCTTGCATTGAAAAAAAAAATATATAGAAATAGAACCATTATAAAAAGAGAAACGATTAGATATTGTCATCTCATAAGGACACCAATTATTTTTGTATGGAATGATTCCGAAGCATAACTAAAATCACAAGACTATATATTCTGAAAGTTTGAGTCAAGCTTGAAGTTGTATGGTCGCTTTGCCTTATCCATCTTTCTAAAAGTAACAGAAATCCTACAACATTTAAGAAAAAAGATTTAAGTTAATAAGAAATTCAAGATAGATGTATAATTGAAAATAAAAATGAATTATCAACCTTTTGTAGGAAACTGCAGTAATACAATGCTTTACGAGATTAGCTCCATTACCATCTAAGACAAGCACAGATCTGAATATTTGATATTAGAAGTTAACAATATAATTGATATTAAATTATCTAATATTCATAGAAGATTATACGATATAATGTATACTAAAATATTAAAATTTGATGGGACAAAAAAAATATATCTTATTCTTACCCAACAGGAAGGGGAATTGAAGCTGATCCAATGAATTCACCAGGGCCAACAATTTTTATCTTGTGTCCAAATAATATATTACACTTGCTTAAAAATGACACGGTACAGAATGGCCTTATGAAATCATTACTATCAATATGCAGTGGTATGCAGTCACCAGGTTCATAAATATTAATAATGCAGCTATCAGGTACACAACTAATAGGCATTACATGTGATGTAATTAATCTGTTTATCATAATCTTGAAGAGGTTTGGAATAGGATCAACATTTCCATAACGAAGAATACCAGGAGGGATCCCGTTCTTTTCCTGTAATAAATATAATTGTTAAATTTATATTTTTTAAAATAAAAAATAATAATAGTAAGTTTAAATTATAACCGCATAGTTATAAGAACATCCAAATTGTATTGTCACCCGTCCTTTGCCGCGCATCCATTTTTTTGGTTCAGAATATGTGTGCTCTATATCAAATTTAAATTTTATCAGTTCGTAAAGATGGCAAGATAAGATAAAATTCTAAAGAAAAGATAAAAAATATAAACATCTCATATGCTTAGATAAGTATTACAAACAAAATATAGATTTCGAAGACATTAAGTTAATAAAATTTTTGCAATTATAAAAGTTATAAAAATAATAGAGAAAGCAAAATTACATAAGAATGTAATTGAGGCAAAATTAAATAAAAATATTGATGGTACATGTTAATGAATTTGAATTAAGCAATTATCGATAAATTGTTGTGCGTATCAATCAAGAAAATTACAACGACATATAAAACTAATTAAATAAATATGATATTTTTTTCCGATTCAACTTGTCAATTTTGTAGATTTGCTAATAAATATTTCTATCACTTTAAAGGAAGAATAAATGTTAAATTTCAACATGAATTAAAAAAGGAAGTAATGAAGAAAAATAAAAACAAGTTTATGTAGTCATAAACTTAGATAAATATGAATATAAAGTAATAATTTAATAATTGTATATATAAGTAATTTCAAGTATGATGATTTAAATATAATGAAAATATATAAATAAAATTTTAAATGAATGTAAAAGGAAAAATGAACAATTTTAAGCATACCTCCAAGTTCATTATTCCTTACTTTATTTTGCAAATCATAGATAAATTGGACAATTTATTTTTGTTCGATAGAATCAAAAACTCCAATGTGCAATTGTAGTCCATCCAAAATATTCACAATTCTTCCATTTATCCTCTCAAGGCAAACATAATCATTCTTCATGTAGAATCTTTGGAAGACTTGTTTCTTCTGATCTATGGAGAGTTTGGTATTGTTCGGATTTGTATCAAACTTCTCCTCAAAAAATTCTTGTGTATTCATCTTCCTCTTCTTTGCAATCTTTTCATTTTTAGATAAATCAACCAAAGAAATATGATCGTATAATTCAGGTGAACCCATCTAAGGCAAAGATAAATTAAAAAA
The DNA here is from genome assembly GCA_019514585.1 of Dendrobium officinale. NCBI lineage: Eukaryota > Viridiplantae > Streptophyta > Magnoliopsida > Asparagales > Orchidaceae > Dendrobium > Dendrobium officinale. Next base: position 5,718,098 of record CM033689.1, read on the forward strand.
AAAAAAACATAAATTTGACATTCCATAAATATTAATATATGAAAACCTATTACACAATTAAGATAAATCATAGAATAAAAGCAAGCTCAATCTACTGTCGTCATAAAAGCATTAAAAAAATATATATACATTTCATAAATTAGAAGTACTAAAGTATGAATAATAGTTCAAATATATGTAAGACTGTGAATATATAGTGATATTATGCTATAATAGGAAAATAAAATATAATATTAATAACTTCAAATTATGGTTTTGTTATTATTCCTATGCAAGGATTAAGAAGTTATGTAGATAAGCATAGAGAAGCACCTACATGGTGCAATAAAATAGTTAGTTTAGAAGATTAAGAAAAATAAAATATTTTTGTTAGGTTAATTCTATTAATTTTAACTGAAAAATTTTGCAGGCATACTACTCTTTATAATTAAAAGAATTGTAATGTTTAACCATTAAAGTAATGGATATTTAGATAATATAATATGTATGAAAATTATTTAGATTAATATTTCTTAATTATATTCTTATGAAAGGATTAACATATTTTTATACTATTAAAGAAGAGTAATATTATTATGTAACAAAACATAGTAAAACATTATCCAAATATTATTGTGATTTAATAATATTATTATTAATGGTAAGAATAAATCATATTGTTATATCGTGTTATCATAATATTATATTTAAAAAAATATAGATGACATTTGAACTTATTAGACATTGAATTAATAAAATTTAGCATAATCTTATGCTAATCTTTAATATTCCTCAGAAATAGTTAAAAAAATGAAATTTTAAAACACATATTTTATAAGAAAATAATTTATTGGGTGAGTTTTGCATTATGAAGCTCTTAAATATTGCAAAATTAATCAGAAAGAATTTGTAAGCACAAAAATGGAAGGACATCAAAATAATGAGTAAGAAGAATAAGAAGATGAAGTGAAGAGGAAGATGATGTAGGGAAAAATGAGGAAAAGTAAGATTAGAGAATGAAGAAGAAGGAAGAGTATAATATGTAGCAGGATACATGGAGGGAAGGAAGGAGAGTAAGAGATGATGGTAAGAAGAAAAAATGTGGCAATAAAGAAGTTACTTGTGCATGAGAGATGGCTGGCGGTAGTGACAGTTTGAATGTCTAGGATCGATTGGATGAAATGTGGAGGTTGGTCGAAGGGAAGAGATCGGGATTCTTGTATGGTAGGAGGAGGTCGAGGATGTCAGATCCGAGGTCAGATTGCTTTGGGTGGCATGAGAGATGGAGAGTCAAAGATTTATAGGGCGTAAGAATGAGAGGAAAAGGAAAGGGCTGAGATAGATAGTAAATAAGAATGAAATTGGAAGCTTTGGTTCGTTTGGGATGTGATTATATGAAGAGTTAAAAATAGAAATTTCATATTTTTTTAATTATTTCCTTTGTACAGTAGGATAATGTATGATGAAAAAAAAAAGTAAATAAAATTTTTATCAGTTATTGTGACATATAAGGGAAAAAAATATTTTTTTTATGTGTGTTATTAAGACAATTGATTTTTATTATTATATATATTAGTGATGGGTTATATATTTCTTGAATATATATATATATATATATATATATATATATATATATATTAATGTTAATTTCCATGTATGAAAATGCTAAAAATAATTGTTAAGTTAATATTGACAACTTCATGTCAATTTACTGTTAAAATAAAATTAATTATTATATTATATATAATAGTTAAAAAAAAGTAATTTACAGATACTATTAATATTTTATTATTAATGTTTGAAGTGTTAGTAAATAAAGTTTGATGGGAAATTAACATATTAATTAGAGTTTTAATAGTATTCACGTTATAGCAGATCTCTTACTTTTCAGCCATCCATTATAGTAGATCATCTGTTGTCTGAGAGTAGACCTGTCAATATTGGACCCGACCCGAACCCGACCCGGAATTTTCGGGTTTGGGTTGACCCGAATCCGAAGCGGGTCGGGTTCGGGTCCGGAAAACCGACCCGTTTGCAAAACCGGGTCGGGTTCGGGTTGACCCGACGGGTTGCCGGGTCAACCCGAAAACCTGTTTATTTTTTAAAAAAATTCAAATTTCCCTGCCCCGCTGCCCGCCAGCCCTGCTCGCTGCCCGCTGCCCGCCAGCCCTGCTCCGCCGCTCGCTGCCCCAGCGCTGCCCGCTCGCTGCCCCAGCGCTACCCGCTCGCTGCCCCCGCGCTGCCCGCCAGGCGCCAGCCCCGCACTGCACGGCGTGCCCGCCAGCTCCCGCCGCCCAACTGGCCAAGCCAGTTTCGAACTCTGCCAGGCGCCAGTCCGCCGTTCCGCACAGGTGCGCGGTGCGCCGCGCGCAGCGTCCCGAGACGGCGAGTCCCGACTCCCGAAGCAGGCCAAGCCATTTGGCCATTTCCGAGGCAGGCCAGGCCAGATAGGCCAGACGGCGTCCAGTGGCCAGTTCTGCTACGCTGGTCGGGTCGGGTTGACCCGAACCCGAAGCGGTTCGGGTTCGGGTTCAGAAAACCGACCCGTTTGCAAAACCGGGTCGGGTCAACCCGAACCCGAATAATACCGGGTCAGTTTCGGGTTCGGGTCAACCCGACCCGTAACCCGAAATTGACAGGTCTATCTGAGAGCAAGTTAAAATAGCAATTTTTTGTGTAGGGCCTTTAAGTTCGTGGGTTTAATATCATAGTGAAATTTTGAAATTATAGTAAATTTTTTACATTTTAGTTAAATTAGAGAAATAGGTTATATCAATTAGGTTATGTAAAATTTCAACATTATTAAAAATTATTTAAATAGTTAATTCTTACTTATTTAAGTTAAATTATTTAAATACGCTAAAAAAAAGTCGGAAATCTTTTAGAAATATCGTTAGAAATTCGCAGGATAAAAGTTGCAAAAAATTTAAAAGAATAATGTAGAATAAAGTTACTAAGGATTCTATTATAATGGAATCATACAGGTGCGGATTACATAGTGTGATCACCAATATAAATTCTGTCATGTAGATTTACACAGCCAAACCGTAATAGAGATGACGTCATACAATTTACAATTTAACTTAAAAATATAATTTAATAACCAATAAAGAAGATGTCCAAAATCAAACATAAAAGTAACTATTATTGAAGATAACTACAAAAGAGCTCTCAAAAGAAAGATAAAAATATCTGGTTAAACAAATGATCATTAAAAAATATATATATTAATGCATGATTAGTCCATCAAAAGGATGTGCAAAATTATCAAACAATATGCACTTAGGTGTAGGTGTCAGCTTTTGTAGTTGGAAGATCAACTAAACACAACTGTAGCTAAATTTCACCACATTCAACTTTCCTAAGCCTGAGAACAATGTCGTGAAAAACCATCTCATTCAACGAGTAGATAGTGCTATAATCAGCTAGGCAATTTACGCAGGTAGATGCCTGATTCATTAAGACACTGACATCAGGAGGAGAACGTTTTATGTCCATCTTCACAGTCAATTTATGACTTGGATAAAAAAATTTAAAGAATTTAAACAAGATCAATAAGAAATACAATAGAACAATAAATGTAGGAATAACAAAATGCTAATTTTTTTCCGTAATAAGTTTACCTTTTTAAAAGCAAATAAGCAGAAGAAGATGAAGGAAAAGGCCGCAACAAATAAGTCTAGAATGAGTAATAATTTATGTATAAAACATTTTATATTAATCGTGGTTAAATCATGTGAAATGTTGCTATCAAACAACACCTACATCAATGAAATCCAATCTTCCACTGAAATTAAGAATTCTTCGATTCAATTAAAATCCCAACAAAAACAGCTTGCCAGGATTTTATATAAATTTAGATTTAATCCTGCTCAAAATCTACCACCAAATAGCATTTTCAATCATGCCATAAAGCTGCAACCAAATAGGCCCTTATACTAACAAGTTAGAAATATGATTTATTTTGGGTTAAGTATCACAACAGCAATCACATATTTATGCTGAGCAGTGTAAAACCTGTTTCAGAGAAGATAAGCAAATAAATAAGGAGTTAGGGGCTAACATTTGAATTGGTTACATCCTTAAGCAGATCCACGCACCTGTTTTGTTGCGATGATGCACACGCGTAGAGATTTCCCTTAGATTAGCAGACCATCCAAGCTGCTCTGGTATCTTCGCAATATCTAAAGAATCATTGGAAGAATTCCTAAGTCGGGGTTAAGTGCTGGTGAAAATTGGCGTAGGCAATTGAAATTAATTTGGTAAGAAGTTGAAGAATTCAAAGTTAACAATCTGAAAGGTTGTTATTGGATGAAACTAAACAAATATATGTTGGTGAGAACTCAATACAAATAAAAATATTAAAAAAGAGAACTATCTTAAGCATGGAGTATGATTATAAAAAATAAAGGGAACAAAGTTCATACGACTGATTTGTCCATTTCCAATTGAGTTTGTGGCATTATATAATCATGCATCTTTGGAGGCAACAAAATGAAGATTGGCTGCATTTGCTGTTCTTCTTGTGGGGAATGTTCATCTGACCTTAGATGGAGTTAAAGAATAAGATATATGAACATAATTAATATATATTTTTTATCAAGCCACAAACGTTATGTGAGATTCTACGTAGATACTATAATTAAGCTGTTATGCACACTAACGAAAAAAAAATTCAATAATTCAGCTTAGTAATTAACTCAAGCGAAAAAGAAAAGTTTCTTAAAATGGTAGACCAAATAGCAGAAGAAAAAAAAACCATTAACCTTTAAAATGACAAAATTTCTTGCTACAAATATACAATGATTAAGTACAAGTGAATGTATACCTGAATATTGTTCTACCAAAACATTGCTCTATTGCAAATGGAGCATAAGACAAGTCGCAAATGGTTAATAACCTGACACCAAACATAAACTTGTTATTTCAGAGTTTCCCTTCTTTTGACTCTTTTGCGACCCTCCCTGCAGCATACCCTGAACAACTTTGCAAGTACATACCAACTCCTCTCAAAACCCCTCATTTGCCTCTCTTGCAAGACATTTTTTTATCAAAATTATTAAATTATATTTTCTCAACAAATAATTCTATGCAAAACTAAAAAGCTGAAATGATTTAGAGAACAATATGTCAATTGAATAAAGTTCTCATAAGCATGCTTCATGCATACCAATACTTTGTATGTCTTAAACAAATAGAGTTTATCATAGCTACTCTCTATTTCAGTTGATAGCATCGTACTACACATAATGAAAATAAATAATATTGTAAATCATTAAAACAATTTAAGAAACATATAAATGATTTTTTTGGTATCCTATTTACGAAGGATTTATGAAATAAAGCTTAAATGCTTTAAAGAAATATTTTAAGGAATCTAAGATCAAATTTTTTTGTAAATCATCTTACCCTCAACCTTTTTCATCCGGGCTTGGGACCGGCAATGGCGGTTTTAAAATTTTTTTTTTATAATAGTACTTTTACATTAAAAAAAATGAATTGTTCTTACAAAGCAGAAAAAATTAATGACATAAGAAGAATCAACTTAGAGGAAAGTTAAAATTGTTAACGTATTAACGAATAAATTGAAAATAGGAAGTATAAATGAGGCATGGTTCAAAAAGTTTATCATTTTTCCTACAACAAAATAAATATGACATGAAAATCTCAAACATAATTAACAGAAATAAAAATTTTATAATTCGCAAGTTCATAAGAAAAGAAACTTGTAAGGAATTTGCAGCAAAATTATCATTAGTAAGTAATACATGATCAGTTGAAAGACCTTTTGACTTAAATGTAGAAGACATTTTAATTTCCTAACAAAAAGAGAAGAGATAATGAATAAGCAGCTACCATGATGGAAAATATAGTATTGTAATCATATAATTGCATACAACAATCATATTATGTTTAAGATAAGTATATTGCTATGTATTTGTAATTTCATTTTTATGATTGAGTTAATCATAAGCAGATGAAGTGAGAATTTTTTTAATAGGACTTAAAACATGTGGCAAGTTCAATAAAAAGTTAATTATTAGAAATAGATATGCAACATAATATTCAAATCTAACGAATGTCACCAACTCTTAAAGTTGCTATAACTTGCAATAAAGAAAACTAAAAAGAGAGATAGTGAGAGAGAGAGAGAGACGGAGAAATAAGAAATAAATATCTAGAGTATCAAGACTAAAATATGTAAGTTAAACAGAAATAATGATGAAAGTTTAAAGGTCTTCTAATTTGATTCTTTTAGATTCGATCTCAATAACTTCATCAGATATTTCTTTTATTGATTGAACTGTAATTGAACGAAAGCTTCGATTTCCATATTCTTTATCTTGAACCTTTACTGAAAATATCAGCTCCTTATCACAAATATTTGTGATAATGTTATTATAATCTTCAATATTGGATGCCTATATTAAAAAGAAAAAATATATATATTAGAGTATGCATGTATAAGTTATAATATAAATAGAATCACATAAAAATTTTATTTACCTTTATTTTCTCTAAATTTGTAACTGGCATGCCAATAAGTTGTTCAACTTCATTATCAAAAACTGTAAATATTGCAGTTGAACTAATATCCTCAACACGTAATTTGATAAGATACCTGTGAAAATAATATTTTTGGAATATGTTATGAAGTTTATTTTTTTTTTCAAATAGGATAATATTATATAAATGTTTTACCTCAAACTATAATCAGGATTTTCTTTTGAACATTTAGAACATTTTGCAATACCATCAATAATAAAATTTTTTGATTTACATGTATTGCATGAATTGTACCATAGATTTATTTCTTGATTAAGTCCTTTTATTACTACTCTTGTAGAGTAGTACTTTACCTGAAATGTACAAAAATTAATTTATTAAAAAGAAATTAGAATAATAATTGAAAAAATTTATTACCTCTCCCAATGATTGTTCAGATGTGTTGATATTTTGTAGATTTGTCATCAAATATGTATCAAAAGCAGATGATGTATGTTGATGAATATTTTTATTGGACCTGTAAATTGAAATATTTCATAAGTAAAAATAAGGATAGTTAAAATAAAAAGTTTAAGTAAAGCATTAAAAATTTTATACAAATCCAAGAGTTCTTTTGATGATGGCAGATTTGGATTAATTTCTAAAGTTGTAGATTGCGTTGTTGAGAGTATGAAACCTGAAATATTATAAAATTTGATTAAAATTAGAAATATAGAAAGTATGAAACATGTGGATGTACCATTAAAATATTTGCCAATGATGCCTTTTGCTAGAATGATTGTTTTTTCATTTCTTGATTCTTCCAATTGTTTCCCTTCAATTGTTGTCAATCCTTCCCATAAAGTAAAAATATAGACTTTTGACCTATTAAAAAAATAATATCAGAAAAAATAAAATATTTATTAAAAAATATAAAATAATATACATTACATACCTTAAGTCAAGAACTTGTAAACCTCGTTTGAGAATTTTTTTTTATCAGTTTGTCTGTAGATCACTCGTACTTCAGAAACGTTCAGAACTAATAAAATGATATCTGAAAGAAAAATTATTTATTTATTTAAAAATATTATGTTAAACATAATAAATATAAACTTAATTACCTGAAGGAGAATTTGAATTTGACTTGATATCTTCAATTACTGATAAATTATTTGTGACTGGTTCTATATCATCGGTGATTGCAACTTGTATTTCTGAGATGCTGTTTAAAATAATCTCAAAATTTTCATTGACATTATAGAAATCTTTATTTATAGCTTTGATCTGCCCATTTGAAAATATATAAGTCTTTCCAATCTGTAGCATCTTCTGAAATTTGTCAATTGTTTCATTGAACATGATGGCATATATTTTTGAACCCTGAAAAATAAAAATAAAAACAAAATTATTTTACATATAATTATTAGAAGAAAAAAATAAAAACATAAAAATTAAATTACCTCTTTATCCATTAAAGTAAGCTTCTGAATCTTTCCTTGTCCAAATTTGAACATCTTAACAGCGTCAATGTGATTTATTACAGCATCGATACTCCAGTAACGTTAATTTAGAGATAAACTCTTGATAAGATTTGATGATTCCATTAAGTTTAACCTGATATTAATAGAATTAAAATTTTATTAATTAAAATTTATAAGCAAATCTTTAGATAAATATATTATAATATGAAAATAATAATAATTTAATATTTAATTTAAATGTGTATATATACCTGTTGATTATTTGAAAGATGTGAAAATCTCTTTATACACAATATTTTTTGTGTAAGAACCTTGAGCTGAAGTATATTTATCTGGTATAATAAGCAGCTTTGTTTTGCTCATTGATATTCCTCTTGATAATGCAACATATAATTGCCCATGTGAGAACACATTATGTGGAAGGTAAATTCCAACATTAGGAATCGTTTGACTTTGTGCTTTATTGATAGTCATTGCAAAGCACAAACGTACTGGAAATTGTTTCCTTTGAAATTTAAATGGAAGAGCTTCATCATCACTTGTACATAATGGAATTCGAGGTATCATAACTATTTTGCCTGAGAATTTCCCCATTGAAATTTGCGCAATAATCACATTATTTTTAAATGATCTGCAAATCATTCGTGTTCTGTTGCACAGACCATTTGAAGGGTCTAGATTTCTTAGTAACATTATTGGACAATTTATCTTGAGAGTAAGTCGATGAGGAGGAAGTCCATTTGGTGTTAAAGAATTTAGAAATTCAACTTGATAAAGATTATAACTATCATCAGTGACACTGTCAAAGCTAAAATAAGTAAACTCATCCCCTGGAAAAATATTAATAAGCTTTTGATTTAGTTTATCAACATATTCATTTTTAGTAGCAAGAATTGACCTTTCCATAATATATTCTGATGATGAAAATTTTTCGCATAGAGAAGGAAATATATTACATATTAATGAATGTTTTGAAGCTTCATTATTTGAATATTCTATCATCATTTCATTTGGAATATGCACCAATCCATCTTCGATTTTCTCTTCATCTCCATTGCCAATTCTAAGAATAAATTCACTGAACAAATTATCTGTTCTAACTCGCATATTTTCTTTTAACTTGAAAACTTCCATATCTTGCCATAAGTATGACTTAACCATGCTGTATCTAATAGTTTCTGATCTTGATGCACGTCTTACAACTGGTAATACTTGTCAGAAGTCACCTCCAAAAACAATAACTTTACCACCAAAAGAAATAGAACTATTCATAATATCTTTCATAGTTCTATCTAAAGTTTCAATTGCTGTTCGTTTTACCATTGGAGCTTCATCCCAGAGTATAATACTTGATTGTTTAAGTAACTAAGCAAGTCCACTTTGTTTGGTAATTGCACATAATGTAGTTTCTGTTGAATTTATAGGTATTTTGAATCTTGAATGCGCTGTTCGACCTCCAGGCAATATTGATGCGGCTACTCCTGATGTAGCTGTTGCGATTGCTATATGACCTTCATTTCTTAAAGTTGAAAGAATAGCACGATACATATATATTTTACCTATACCTCCATGACCATCTATGAAGAACATTCCATGACGTTTTTTATTAACACGATTGATAATTTCTTCAAATGCGTTTTTCTGACTTGAATTGAGTGTATGTATTATATTTATATCTTCAGCTGGATTAATGACATTTAGCTCTTCAGATATTTCTCTATTATTGAGCTCATCATTTAAATCATGAAAGATCTCTTGAACATGTGGCAATTCAGGCAAGTCAAAATCATCAAAGGACCTTCCCATTCTCTCAAGAAATAAGTTAATATCCAATAATGTTTTTGAAACATAATCATCATAAGAAATATCCTTAATAGTTTGATAATCATGAGACAGGTCCATGTAGTACTCATTCCATAATTGAAGAACATTTGTTGGCTCACAGTAGATAAGAAGAATAGCAAATAATTGTCTGAGTGCATTTGGCATTTGATAATTTGATGTATCATTTAAGCAATATGATATATAAGTATCTATTTCCAGTAAACCATGCATTTTTGTAGCTTCTTTAAAAGTTGAGCATTGAATTCCATGAACTCGTAATAAATCAGTAAATGAAGTTGGTCCATATACATGATTTAACAAAATTCAGAGGTAATATCTTTCACCATCTGATGGATTTGTTGTATTTATACGGCCAATTTGCTCATATTTTTCCTCCTCTTCCATAATTTTTTGTTTTATCCCACACATATTTTTCAGGAATTTCTCTATACAAATACTTTTTTCCTCATAATCAATTGTATTGAGATTGAAAAACTCAATTAGCATGGTTTTTTTTCCAATGTCGATTCGTAATATATTAAGAAGATTTTGATTGTCTTTATAATAAACTGATTGATGGTCTTCTAAATGCAGTTGTAAATTACACACTGATGGATACATCTCATTTAAATCAAATTCAAATATTCTCCATAGTGCTTCTGGTGCTGATACCCATCTGCCATCTTAATATTATTGAATTTCATCAAAATCTTTTTCTCCATTTTTTTGTGAAAAAGCCACAGAAATTTTATCATGTCCCTTATAAATATACTTCACTTCTTTGATACCGGAATATATCTCAACATTTATGTGACAATTATATCTAGATAATAGATATGTATTGTAAGGAACAACCCAACGATTATCTAAGAAACAATTTCTTACTTTTACTTGATGCAAATCTTGCCTTCTTCGATAAATTGGATATGAGTCATCACCAATTATAGTTTGGTTTGAGAAAGATCTAGGATATTTATTCTTACATAATCCATTTCTCAAGCAAGCATTATTTTTGTTTAAAATTTCACAGGGACCATGCATCATATGTTTTACAACATATTCATGTAGACTCTTATATTTTGAAGGATCTGGTAATTCTGCTGAAACAATTCTATCAAACTGTATTGGAGATATTATCTTAAAAGCAGCATCCAAGATAATCAGAAAATGAGCATGTGGAAGTCCTCTTTTTTGAAATTCAATAACATATACACGGGCAGCTACAGATCCAAAAATTGATTTCTTGAATAATTGATCCTTTAAATCTTGCAATTTAGCCCTGAAAATACGTGTTGTTAGATCGGGTCTGTCCTGTACCGTTTGACCAGGCTTTAACTCATTTTTAATCTCTTGCCAATCAGGATTACATGTCATTGTTATGAACAAGTCTGGTTTTCCAAAGCGTTGATAAAGAGCCATTGCATCTAAATATCATCGTCGCATATCACGAGGTTCGCCAATGAACGAAGGTGTAAGTATAATTCTTTTACCAGTATTATTACTTTGTGTTTCTCTAGCGGGCTACACTATCAATAATACCTTTATACAAATCTGATCGTATTGTATGTTGATTTTGTTTGTAGAAGCCTAAGCGACTTGTTTCAATCTTCACGTACATGTCAACAACATACTGATGTAGCAATCTACCTTCATACAAAATAACTGATTTTTCATGTTCTCGAATTTGAAGCTTGTAACTATAATATTCTCTGCATGAAACTATTTCTTTTGATGTCCTCTTGATACCTGAAATAAAATAAATTAATTAATTATGATAATTAAAATTAATTTAATTATTATATATGAATATAAAAAATTAATGACATACCATTTTCTTGTTGGCTAAATAATTTTTCTTCTGTTGGAGATGATCTTATTACCAACCTTGTTATTTCTTCATTCCTTCCAAATATGTAATTTCGATTTATATTTTGATGCCATCCAACTTCTCCATTTGGAAATAGAATTGGATATTGCAAAGGGTCATAACATCCAAACTAAGCCTTGATTTTACGATATGTCTCAAAATGTGAAGTTAATATGATATCACGTTCAATGAAAGATGTACTATCTCCTTCAATCCATATTGTTGCTACTTGGGACACTGTAGGTGCATTATAAACTATTTGATCTATTCTTATATCAGATCTAATGCATATTTGTAAGTTTTCCAACAGATCTCTATTATTCAAAGATCTGAAGAATTGAGTGTATGGATTTAGAGAAAGTATATCCATCAATTTCTTTACCAATTCCTCAGAAAGATTTAAATCTTCAATAACATTCATTCGATTGTTTGTTTCAGCATCAGTGTCATAAATATATAATTTGAAGTAGCATGGACCATTTGAACCTTTTGTAATAGGAGGTAGACTGTGATAAATTTGACCTTGAGCTCTAAACGTGTAAATTTCTTGTCTTGCATTTGCCAAATTTGTATCGATATGGGCTCCAAAAGATGTGAATGCAAATATACTGTTATATGCTCTGATTTTACTTCTAAATTCTTTTGAATCAGGTGAACATGAGGTGAATAATTCATATAGTTGATATGGAACAATTGTTGGAGCAAGCATGACCTCTCCATTATAACAGCAAAATATAGGAGGTTCAAATTGAAATAATCTTGCATTACAATAACAACATGAACGTTGTTGTTTAAGAAAGTGTAATTCTGACAAACTTGAATCGTACTCAATATTAACATTGTTGATATTAGATGCTTTTATATCTATTTATTAAAAGATAAATATATTAATTATTAAAAAATATAAATTAAAATTAACATAATAATTTTAGGTTAGAAAAAAGAAACCTGAACAAGTTGAAGTCGATGGCAAACAAGCAATTTCTAAATTAGAAAACTGCTTTTTTCGTTTTCTAGCAATATTATTACATGCAACTTTTTTTATTTTTCTTCAACAGACATTTTAGCATATCGTTGCCTTTGATATTCTTTTTTCCTTTGGTCATCCATGTCAAATATATCTAAAAAATTTCCATCAATATATTAATAGATTAAATGATAAAAAAAAATTTGAAAAAAAAAATACTTAAATGAACAATACTCATAAACATTCAATAATGAGAAAACAAAATAAATTATAATTTAATGAACATAAAAATAAGTGAAGTAATAGTTAACATTGCAAATGGAAAAGAAAATATATATTGCAATAAAAAAATTGTGTAAACTCTAAGCAATTAGTAAATGATATTTTTTGTTTTCTATCAATATTACTATCAAGCAATTTTTTTTTCTTCAACAGACATTTTAGCATATCGTTGTATTTGATATTATTTTTTCCTTTGACCATCCATGTCAAATATATCTATAAAATTTCCAACAATATATTAATAGATTAAATGATAAAAAACATTTTGAAAAAAAAAATACTTAAATGAACAATACTCATAAACATTCAACAATGAGAAAACAAAATAAATTATAATTTAATGAACATAAAAATAAGTAAAGTAATAATTAACATTGCAAATGGAAAAGAAAATATATATTGCAATAAAAAAATTGTGTAAGCTCTAAGCAATTAGTAAATGATAATAAATTCATCACTACTTTTCATGAAAAATTATTAAACATAATTATATTTTTTTAATAAGTTTAATTCTCTGAATATAAGACAAACTCACAAACATTAAATACTGTTCACATTAAATCAGTATGAATTAAATAAAAAAATTAAATTTTTATTATAATATTTTAACATGAGGGCATGATTCATAACATTTCATGTATTCATGAGTATAAGTTATAAGAAAAAAAGAAGTTTAAAAATTTGGACAAATGAATTAACTAATTTTATAACCTCAATGTAATTATGGATAAGATCTCAAAATAATGAATTAAATAAAGATTTATGGATAATTGAAAAATACAGAAAATCATATTTAAAATAATTCATTTGAGCTCAATATATATTTCCTACATAATAAGACTTTTCATGCAAACTGATCTCAACTATTTAGAAAATTTATTTAATAAGTAAAATTGTCGAAATAGAAGATGGACTCACAGACGTTTATAGAGTTGCCTTCTCCAAACACAAAAGTATGCAATCTGTAATAACAAATAATGAATTAGTTAGAAATAAAAAATATTATGCCATCATTAATAAAATTTAAAATTTTGATTTTATACGATAGGAGACATAATGCGACATATAAGGAGAGAATATTATAATAATATAAGGGTGATTTAATTTAAATTTTTTAAAATTGATAAGTACACAGTTTGTAGTAAATAAACTAACTCTAAGTAGAAAAAAAAAACAATCATGTGCATTTAGGTAAGAAGGAATTCTTAAAAAATTTTCTTTCATAATCTTATTGAACCTAATGAATATGAGAGGTTAATATAAAGGATTTGTGTTACTTACAGTCCATGAGTAAGATAGGCATAAATTAACCTACTCTAACATAATGAAGGAAAAAAAATGTACTTATAGCTATGATGTTGATAGGCATCTTTATATTGAACGTCAAATATGAAGGACTTAAACTTGAAGGTAATTTCATAAATGTATTTTTTTAGTTCAATTAATGTATTTAATATATTTAATTTCATTTAAACTGCTATTATATTTTTAATCATCAATATTAGAAACAGCATGATTCTTCTCAATTCATCTAATGTCACAAGGTTTATATAAATGTTGTTAGTTATTACATTTTTTTAGCAATTTAGTTGATGCCTTTAAGAAGATTTCAAATTTTTCTTTTTATGATAAACTTTCTCTGTTTGTTCATCTAGAGATCTGCTTAGCTTTTATTAATCATTGTAATGCATGTGCATCTTAGTTATAATAATGTAACTACTTATGAAAAACATGTTATGTGAAAAACAATTGTGACAATTACTCAAATGTGATTTGTACAGGATGAAGGATTGAATTAATCTGATAAATGTTTGTGAGGCTTATAGTGTTGCATGTGACATTTTTAATGTATTTATCTTGTATTAGCACCTGCATGGAAGTTGCTTATGTTGTAAAATAATAAATAAAATTTAACTTATTAATCTAAGCCAAATAAATAAAGAATGTTAAAACTAAATTAAATTGAACTTATTTATAATTTTCAATTCGGCTATGTTTAGTTTGAGGGAATTGAAAGAGGAACATATTGATGATATATAATTATGACACTGTGGAACTCATTGATGATATTGATGATCATAATTATGACACTGTGGAAAGAGGCAAAGATACAATGGGTAATAGTGATAATTATCAGGTCCAGGAAATTTGTCCAGTAAACATAGAAATGTTAAATGATTTGATTATAGTTGTTAAAAATATTAAGTTGGTTTATTGGTGATTGTTGAACGGATTAAACATTGTTGAATTTATCATCTGTGATGCTAGGTTAAGTTATAATGGTGAAGTATGTTGAATGTATTAGAGGAATCAAATAAAAAATACAAATATGAAGGAAGTAATGCGTGTTTTCAACTCCAATGTTTGGAAACATGAAATCATAGTAGATTGAAGAAACATAGTAGACAGATTCAAATAATCACAACTCATCATTATAATCATAAATTAAAAAGAACTGGAATCCCAACTTCGAGAAATTTCATCCACTTCCCATTATGATGGGCACCATTGACCCTATGCTCGATAGTAATCAAACCACCCATAGATAAATCAATAAAAATTTAAAAACTGTAAATATATAACAGAATTTCTTATATGATCAACCCAATCTTGGAACAAAAAAAATTTTATTCTGAATCGGGTTGGAAATGAAGTTTTTTTAGGCAAATTATTAAATAAGAAAGCTTTGGGGAGTAATATAAAAAAAATTCCTCAACATGGAATATAAAAAGATAATTAAAAAAAAAAAGACAAAAAGCAAAAAAAAAAAATCAATAACATCGAACACCAATAACAAAAAAAGAATTACAAATAAAAAAATGTAAAATTAATTTTATAGATAATTTAATGAAAATACATAAATTATTTATAAAAGATATTTTATATGAGATAATAGATAATGCTTTAGTGAACTTACATGAAATGAGATAGAGTGTTCGAGCGAACTGATGAGTTGATGGGTTATGCAAAAGAAATATGGATGCGTTGTTGTGAGAGCAATATAACAGTGAGAAAAATACTATATATTTAATTTCTTCTTAAGATTAATTAAAATCATATCGTAATTTCCAAAAAAAATTGAATCTCAACTTTTAGCACTGTCCTCCACTTCCCATCATGATGGGCATCATTGAGCCAAAGCTCGGTAGTAAACAAACCATCTATAGATAAACCAACAAAAATGTAAAAAACTCTAATATATAACAAAAGTTCTTATAAGATCAACCCAAACCTGGAAACAAAATAATACGATTCCGAATTCGATTGAAAATTAATTATTTTAAGGTAAATTATTAAATAAGAAAGCTTTGGGGAGTAATATCAAACACAAGAAATTCCTCAAAATTGAATACAAATAGATAATTCAAAAAATAGACCAGAAGATAAAAAATAAAATAACATCGAACACCAATAACAGAAAAAAATAATATAAATAAAATAATATAAAATAAATTTTATAGATTATTTAATGAAAATAAATAGATTATTTATAAAAGATATTTAATCTGAGAAAATAGATAATGAGTTAGTGAACTTACATGAAATGAGATGGAATGTTCGAGCGAACTGATGGGTTGATGGGTTCTGCAAAAGAAATATGGATGAGTTGCACGCAGTGAGAGAAATACAACAGTGAAAAAAACAATATACATTTCCTTTATTTTTATGCTTAACTCAAATGTTAAAAAGAAATATCAAAATGATCATAATAAGAGATGAAGGTGACGAAAAGCAATTCATAGACACTTTAATTTGTTTGTATATAAAATATAAAATTGACAAAGACAAATGCTTAAGTTAACATCTATTATGGAGTAATTTTTTTATTTTAATAGGGAAATATTTGTTTTTTTTAGATAGGAATGGAGCAGTTTAGAAGAACCTAGAGATGTGGACGAATTTTCCATAAGCTTGAGTTTGAAGGATGAGCGCGAAACGCAAGTTGAAGCTGCTGATTCTTGTGAACGGATGTCCATAGGTTTATTCTAGTTGCTGAATGGAGGAAGTTCTTAATGATTGATCAGCGAAAAGGCCGATGAGGTAAAAACGGCTCGTCACTTATTAATGTGGATCAGTTTATCAAGAGGACAGATCGATAACAAAAAAAAAAAGTAAATATAAAAGATAAGTTTGATATATCTGGCGAAGCCGATTGACTTGGCACTCAGTAGTGTTCCTCCATCGACAAAACGACAATGAAGAAGAAGAAATCAGGTGCGTACAACAAGATAATGCGGACACAGAAATCCAAAAGAGATGAGTAAATCGGAAATGATATAAAAATTGAAAGCAAGAATTTATGCAGTAAAATAAAAGAGGAAAAATTTTATTTTTTAAGAGATTAAATCAAGGAGAGAGGGAATTTTACAAAAGTATGTTATATATAAAAATAAAAATAACATGCTAACTTATCAAACATTGAATAAATTAAATTATTTAATTTAAGGAAACAAGAAAGCTTTGGAGAATAGCATAATAAGAAAAACATCTACAGATAATTTAACGAAAAAAAATAATTTAACTATAAAAGAACTTGCATTTGAGATAAACACTGTAGAGTAGAAGAAATCGAGTTGTAACAATGTCAAAATCGATGAGAGAACCGTTGTTGCCACTTTAGGGACAATATGACAATGATAAAGAATAAATTGAGGCATGAAAAGAAAAGCATGCAGACATGGGAGAAAGGAGATAGAGAAATTACGGAATTGCAAAGCATAGAGACAGTTGAAATAGGAATTTAGGGATTAAAAGGGGAAGATAAAATTCTAATTTTTCAAGAGAGGGAAGCACTGAAGACAGGGAATCGGTTGAGCGGATGCGGTGAGAAAAAACCAATAATGAAAAGAAGACATAATATACTTTTAGAGAGTTTATTAGGATGTATGAATATCAATACGTACAACTGGTTAATGAAGATCTAAATTTTATAAATTTGTTATAAAGAAAAAATTGTTTATATCATCAGTATATGAAACCAAATACCAATGATTACATTTTAAATAATTGAATGACATTCAAATAATTGTTCTACAAATTAAAATTAGTCTTCTACAGAAATTTTCTATATTCCCTTTAAGGAAAATGACCTTAATCACAGATTAAGTCAAAGAAAGTTATCCCAAACGAAGACTTAATAAATTGATTGGAAACTGACTTATAATAAAATAATAACACATTCGTATGCACGTGCAGCAATCATATTTTTTTAATGTATGTGTAGAAGCGTATTTGTAATTAAAATAACTCAAACTAATATAGAATACTTTCAAGCTATCCTTCACACATACAGTTGAACTAAGAAACAAATTTTTTAATTAATCACACAATTGAATCCATCTTACATGACACATAGTTATACATGAAGAATAATGTTGGGTAATTCTAAGGGAGGACAGCCATAACTTAATATAGAAGCGTTTGAACTAAATAAAAAAATGAATCACATAAAAACTTATATGAAATGGCTACTGTTAATTTAAAAAAATAAAAGAAATAGTTAACATAAAATAAGAAAATATTATAAAATAATGGTGTTTATAAATCAAATGTAAATCAAATTAAATTAAAAAATGCTTAATAACATGTAGTGGTAATGATAAAATT
Source organism: Dendrobium officinale (assembly GCA_019514585.1). Lineage (NCBI taxonomy): Eukaryota > Viridiplantae > Streptophyta > Magnoliopsida > Asparagales > Orchidaceae > Dendrobium > Dendrobium officinale. The sequence continues at coordinate 5,736,594 of CM033689.1, forward strand.
AATAAATCAAATAAACTCATGTTATAAAATCTTAATAACTTTACAGAATCATTTAAGAATGTGAGACATCTTAGAATGTAAGTAACACAAATTAAACAAGAATTTGTGCAAATGGTGTTTATAATAAATCTATAGTGAGCAATCATATGATATATAGCAACTGACAAATTGTTTATAATAATTAATTCACCTAGAATGATATGTAGGGCAATAGGAATTTAACATCATCAATTATCCATGATTTTCTTTTCAAAGAAGTCATGCTGTGTTGTAGTGGCATGAAAATTTTCCAAACAACTTTTATAAGGGAATACAGAGAATGCCTTCGTTGCAAGACATCGAACGACATTTAAATGTCAAATGCTCTATTATTATATGTATTTCCTGAAATTAGAATATGTAGGATTTATTAAACCTATCCACATAAATTAAAGGTTATTCACTTTAAAAGAACGTAATCATATGAAAAAATTTAAATAGTAATTGCTTTCCAATTTGTTGTATAGCCATTCATATATGGTAAGATTATTAATCCCTTTCAATATGAGAAATTCATGAGTTTATAGTGGTTCATGTACATTTGTTATGTCGTTGAGTGTGAGATCCTAATGAAAGTTTAATTTGATTATATCATATTTCCCGTTAGAATTTAAGTCAAACATAAATCGTTCAAATTTAATTTAAAATTTATTTCATGTTTGAATTATGGTTTAAATCAATTTTTAATTTTTTAGTCCAAGTCCTTTGTTATTTAATGAAAATTTCGGCAGCCTGCCGGCGTCTCCTCCCCACCGAGGGAGAAATCGGGACGGCACTGCCGTAGTTATTCCTACCCGGACCTAAGGTCGACGGCGTAGGGCATTCGATTTCAAACCATCTCACCAGGATCTAAGATCAACTACGTGAGGTCTTCAATTTTGAACCATCCCGGTCGAACCTAAGGATTGATGGCCCGGGGTATTCAGATTTTAAAACCAACTGCCCAGATTAAAAATCAACGGCACAAGTCTTTTTTAAAACCAACTTAATATTAAATTTTTTTTCGAACAGAACGAAATTCATTCACAAGTATTGAATACAGATGATTAATGAAAGAAATCATCTAACTATACACATCTAAACAAAATAATTAAGATTGTTTTCAGGTTTTTTCTTTAAAAAAGGAAAGATAAAATAAAAACCTAGTGATTCTCAATCTAAGTATGGAAATATCATAACCATTCCTGTAACAGATCTCGTTATATTCTAAATAGACATGCAAGATTTAGTGGATAAAAAATAATGTTTTCGTAAGATTTTGCCTGAAATATTGCCAAATATTGCACAAAAATCGCCCCTTAGTAATAATGAAGTTATGAGAGTCATGACAAATAAAAACGTTAGATACAATTTTTTGAAGAAAAAATAGGCTACAAGAAAAATAATATATTACAAATCCTTATAAGATGAACAAGCTGGATAGAATAAGTAGTAATCCATAAAATAGTGACACAGAAGATCTTTAAACTACATGAAAATCAATTAAAAAGGATAGAATAGTTATCTCATAAAAGATAATTAATAGCAATCAGACTTACGAAAGAATAAAAGAAAATTGAAGATGTTTGTTATAAGGAGATCAAGTTCAACGAAAGGCAAGTCCTAATAATTGTTTCAAGACTGCCATACGATATGTATATAACTTAAAGAAAATAAAAGAAAAAATTTAATACCAAAAGTGCTGGAAAAAATTCTGTTGGATCTTGCATATCTTTTTAACTTTGTTAAGTAGAAAAAAAGAATTAAGTAACAGAAGCATCAATAGGTAAGAGGTAACAAAATAAGATAATATGATCATAGATCTTTAGTCCAACTCCAACTAATCATTTTAATAAAAGCTTAAACAAGAAATCTGCTGAAGAGAGGGAATTGACGTACGACAGAGAATCAGCTATAGGAGCAGTTGAAAAAAATAATAAAAATTTTACGAATCCATCCATAGATCTTGTGCAAAAAAAATTCAGATAGCTGGTTACATAAATCAATACTGAGCAATTTTAAGCATAGGTCAATTGTTGGAAGTAAATTTGTTGACATTGCAAGACATGTGTTTTGGAAATAAATTTGTTTACACACCAAGACATGAGGTGCTAAATGCGGTTGGCAAATAAATAAATGCAAAAAGAATCAAGCTAAAGTTTGAATTATGTTGTTGGAAGATGTTTAGATAGCTTTTAAAACCAGTAAAATAGAAATAAAGATTGAAAAAGAATCAGAAGGTTTTCTCGCTATGGATGTAAGAATTAAAGTGGAGACAAACAACATGAATTTGCAAATAAAAAAATAAGGATTTTTGCAAAGGCTTTACATAAATCAATAATGAGCAATTATATGATATAGTAAATGACAAATTGTTTATAATAGTTAACTTACCTTGAATGATATGTAGGGCAAGAGGATTATCAAAAAACAACAGTGAACAATTAGCAGGTCCAAATCGTGGGTTGGATTTTATGGATAGCGGATCCTGCAAAATAGTATATTAGGCAAAAAAATTGAAATGAGAAATATGAATAAATCAAATATTGCACAATCAAATTTAAAAAAATTTACATAGAAATAAAATAAAATCTCAATTATCAAAGTGTATAATTTTATAAAATTCTTATATTGAATAGAGACAAATTTTGAAGTACAAGAAATGGAATATCATAATTGTTTAAGGAGAACTAAATTCAGTAACAAACATTGAGTAGTCCATATAAAAAAATAAGAAGAGAAACATAAAATGAAAAGTTAAAGGAAATCAAAGTGCAAATATTAATGCGTATTGACAGAAAGAGTGAATAATACATCACTAATTATACAATTAATTATTTAATTATTCTACTTATTTATTAATATTTTAAAATATATTAATTAAGTAAATCAATAATAACTTAGACGCGTGAAGGTTTGCCTGCCATCTTCTCTTTTAGTCGTCGCCGTTAGGCTTCGCTGCTTCGCGCGCAGAGGTGTAGAGATTGCATGCGTAGCTTCTTCGTTTCCTTCGTGACTGTTCAACTTCGCACCTTCGACGTCTTTCCCTTCCTGCCGGATTGGAAATTTTGACATTTTGATCGGAAGCAAGAACGGGAACTCGCAGGCTGTGAAGGTAACTTTCTCCCTTTCGCCCTCTTCTTATGCTAAATACCGTTAAATCCGCCGAACAGAGGGATTTAGTAAATCCGGGATTTAAGCCTTAGATCCCTAAATCCGGGGAATCCCTGGGCTTAACGAGCACACAAAAACCGTTTGGGTGGATTTAGCGTAAATCCGGATTAAATCCGGGAATAAATCCGATACCAAACAGCCCCTAAGAATTAAAAAATAGGTTAAGTCGTGGGGCTTCGAGCAACATTTGTATAGCTTCGTTGGATTAGAGGGAGAATCGCGAGATACAGAAGGATTCGGCAAGCGAAACCCGAACGAAAGCGAGGTTAGAGCAAAAAAAAATTCGACAACAACTATTTTAAGAAATTAAAAAGAGGCGTGAAGAAAAAAAAAACAGTAAGAAGTTTACCTTTTGAAACGGGATATTTGGTGAGTTCGGTGAGCAGGCAGGAAGCGATAATGGGGGAGAAGCGCGAGATACACCAGGCTTCGGCGTCGAGAGAGGATATATGTAAGCGTCATTTCGTGTAGGGATGTTTTTTTATAAGAATGAAGAGTGTAGGGATGTGAAGAGAAATGAGGAGGGATGCCTTGAAAGAGAAAACCCAGTTTAGGATAAAGCTTTAATAAAATCAACGACTGATATAAAGCTTTAAATTTTTAATGGCCAGGATGACGTATGAGAAGATGCACAAGCGGCACTTTAATAGTAGTATAGATTTTAAAGCGTCACCGGTGAGATGCACACCTTAATATGAAAGTTTGCTTCAATGTGAATTTTAAATATTTAAAGAATTCTTTAAAATCTTAAAAAAAACATTCAAAATCTGATATTTAACTCAAATACCATTGACTTATAACACACAAATTAAAATAGTTTGTTGATGAAATATAAGTTTTTTCTCAATACTTTGTTGATGAAATATAAGTTTTAAATTTTTAATAAAATAAGAAACTCAAGACACTAATTTCAAGCTTCAAAACTTTAAAGCTTAATATAGTATAGTTTGGAGTACTTAAAAGCTTATCAAATTCGATACTCCTTACTCTTTTCTATCTGACAATAATTTTTTTTCTAAATTTGAATCAATTATATTTAAAATTCTAAGAGAAAATCTTTTATCAAAATTTTAAAATCATTTTTGTCACTATTTTATTCAAGAGTATTATGAAGTGATCACTTATTATGGGATCTAATTTGCTATAATAACTTTCTTTTATTATGAGCATATACCCTTGAATAAAATATATCCTCTTACATTAGGGTAAGGGAAAATTTTTGAGAAAATGAATATTATCTTAAAATGTTATTTTATTTTAGAATTCATTGTAAAATACAATTATCATCTTTTAGGATGGCATGATGTTTTCTACACTACATATGAGCACAAAAATAAAATTTTTAGATATATAATTTATTTTTCCCATATGAGCTCCCTAGGAAAGTGTCTTGGGTGAGTCTTTTTGGGATATGGTATATAGGGCAAGTATGTGAACACGAGTCCTTTGGATATGTAGGAGAGTCCATAAAGGCAGTATTTGGGCCTCTAGGCATAATGTGTGAGTTTCATAGAACGGAAATAGTTGTTAATTGAAAACTAAATCAACTTGAGAATCTATGAAAAAGGGTTGATGAGGTGTGTGATTCTTGAAGATGGATTAAGGATAAGTGGCAGGTGGGTGACCTTGATCATGAGCAATCTGCCGAGGTGAGTGATCTCAAGGGATTAGAATGGTTTGAACGAGTCCTCCAATGAAGCTTGTTGAGGATGATTATTTCTTGGTTTGGAAGGTAAGACGACTCTTTATAGTGTGATCCTTCTGGGGGGAATGGCTGTGAATCTATAAATTGGCATCAACCAACATATGATGAGGTCACATTTACCATGGGCGAGTTCTCCTCTTAGTTGATGTGACTATCCTGGTTGGTATCTTGATGGAAACCCATCGAATGCCTATTACTTACCTATAAAAACATGAGTGAGTATACACCTTGTATTATGACTATAATATCATACTATCATGAAACAAGTGTGAGCTGCTCCATAAGTGAATCTATATACCCATGAAATAATATAAAATGTTTATTTGAAAGTTTTTAGAAAATTTGAGGGCCACGCCCAACCAATTCCAATTAAGAATAAAAAGATTGAAATGTATAGCAATTCAAACAAAAAAGTGATGTTAGAAGTGTGAAACCCCTTAAGTAAAAGAAACATAAGCTCTTAAACATTGAGATGCCTTTTTTTTTTTAATGGTTGGAATTTCATTAAGAAACTGCAATTATGTGTGCTCATCATGGAGCAATTCTTAGATGGGTGATGTACTGAAAAGTTACACAAACAGGACAAAACCGTGAGACTCTTAGATCAAAGTGGATAATATTTTCATAGTTAAGAGTTTGATATATTACAAATGGTATCAGAGCAATATACCAGCTGAAAAGATGGGCACTAAGTGTCATACAAGACAAAGTACTACACCTTGGGAGCTACACTCTTGAACCTTGTATGGGAAAAATGCTACATGACGGGAGCCACCACTTGAACTTGTAGGGGCTACCTCTAGAATCCTATCTACCTAATAGATGATTATGGGATAAAGATGTTGATAAGGACATCAGTTACTTAAATGAGAGAGATTGTGAAATCTATTAAGTAAAAAAAAGCTAAACTCTTAAACATCGAGACACTTTTTGATGTAATGATTGAAATTTCATTTAAGAAACTCTGCAGTTAAGTGTGCTCATCCCAGAACAATTTTGGGATAGGTGACCTACTGGAAAAAAGGTTAAAAAAAGAAATTACAAATCTCAACAAAAATTAACCAAAAAAAAAAGGATTCAGAGGTAATGTCAATGATATTATAGCACCATTTAGAGGTAGTTAAGGCTTCCGCAAATTAGAAAACCTCAAAATGCACATGATCTAACATTTTACTCAAACGCGCCAATACAAATTTACTAAGTCGAAGGCATAAGAAATTTCTCTATATTTGTAGGTTAATGATATATATATCCCAAATAGGAGAATCAAATAAAATTTACATAGGTCTAATATTAGTTCAATAGCTCATAAAAATATTTTTGAAAAATAATAATTTTAATTTATTTATTTTGTGTAAAAATAAAACTATTAATTTTGAAAAAAAACATAGAACTTTAATAAATTTAATCCCTATTAATGTTTTCCAACATCTACTAATTATTAAAAAATATTTCAACTTTAAAATATAAAATGAGGCCTTTGCCATATCATTAGAATGACACATTTGGCCTTACTAATTTTCACATTTTGGCGGGAATGGGCGACTACGCATCTCGCACGCTTGAAGAACCCCACATGAGCGACTCCCTCGCGCCTATATAAGTTGAGGAATTAGGCGCTGTTTTCCTTTATTGGTCGCTCTCGGACGCGTATTTTTCAATTTTCCCCCTTTCGTCTAGGAAATCTAGGAAACCCTCGAATTCTCCATGGCTAAGCACGCTCATACGGAGGATCTATCGGGCGATACCCCTTCCAGCGGATCGATGTCCTCCTCCGAGGAAGATGAGGAGCAACAGAACGAGATGTCTGCGGACCTAGAGGACGAGGAAGAGCTCGAGGCAGTCGCGGGGACAACGATCCAGGATGAGGAGGACTCGCAATCAACTGAGGACGATCGTGCCGTGGGGGATGGGGATGTGAAGACAGAAGACGAGGAGAATGAGCAGGTGATGAGATTGGAGTGAATGGTGGAAATAGCTTTGCTTTCATTGATTTTGTTGTTGTTGTTGTAAGGTTTTAAGCGAGCCATTAGGTTTTTTCTGAACTTGGGTTGCTTATCATTGCTTACAGGTTTTTAATATTAAAAAAAATAATTATTGGTCGTTTTTGTTGCTTTGCAGGTTGTTTATCTTGGTTTTATTGTCTTTTTTTGTTTGCTTTGTATCGGTCTTTGGCTTTCGTGGTCATTTTAATGATGTTCTCGATGGTCGTTGTTATTGCATTCGTGCATAGAAGGTTGTGGGACTAAATGAGCTATTTTTTGAATAGTTTACATGTTTTGAATGCGAGTTTTTTTCGGAGTTTGTGCTATGTTATGAAAGTATTTTCATTGTGTTTTCAGACTGAAGAAACAACTGAGAAGGCTGAGATTGGGAAGCGGGAAAAAGCCAGGCTGAAAGACATGCAAAGAATGAAGAAGCAGAAGATTCAAGAGTTATTAGATGCACAGAATGCTTCCATTGAAGCTGACATGGTCTGTGAATATCATATTTTGATCGGGTTCTCTGGGTTCCATCTTTAATTCTAGCATGGCTTTGAGGCTATTGCTAATAAAAGATAAAACTAATAGCATTTGCAGATTACTGATTACTGATTTGCATTGCTAGAATAACAAGGGAAAGGGCCGACTGAAGTATCTGCTGCAACAGACAGAGATATTTGCTCATTTTGCGAAGGGTTCTCAATCTGTATCAGATAAGAAGCCTAGAGGAAGGTAATGTTTAATTTTACGAATCTAAATTTCTTATATTTGTTTAAAAATTACAGAAGTTTCTGAATCTATCAGATTCTTGAACTCTTGCTTTCATTTTTTTACTATGAAACCCATCATTATCAACATTAATTGGTATTGACTTTATGAAAACTGGTTCTCTCTCTCTCTCTCTCTCTCTCTCTCTCTCTCTCTCTCTCTCTCTCTCTCTCTCTCTCTCTCTCTCTCTCTCTCTCTCTCTCTCTCTCTCTCTCTCTCTCTCTCTCTCTATATATATATATATATATATATATATATATATATATATATATATATATATATATATATATATATATATATACACATATATGGTGAGGAGTTATTCACAAAAAAAAAAACAATTAAAAAACTGTAACAAATGAAATCATTTATTTAATCCTATATGGCTCCCCAATATTTTTAAACCTAGCTTTATTTACTTACAAAATTCAAGATATTTGATACCCCTCAAGTTTTGCTTTATTTCTAACTAGTTTTGTTCTTTAGTTCTTCATTAATTCTATAATACATTTAACGAAAGTTATGATGCTGGCAATAAGCTTTTGATGTCTTTATTAGATAAAATTCCAGCTGCACTATGTTTTGTGCATGCCTTTTAGTTTTAGTCTTCTAAAAAATGACATAGTTGATACTGGATTCTCTGGTAGAATATTCGAGAGAAATATTATGCTTTCACTAACTTTTTTGCCTTCCAGTTTCCACTGGCTCTGGAAACTTTCATAACTCATCTCTTATATTTCATGATGCATGAGTTTACCTACTTTCATAGAAAATGTAATTTATTGACTTCTTTGTGCGTTGCAAGAATTATCCATGCTCAATTTTCAAGAAAATGCTCTTTTTGATGTGAATGAAAGATTTTGAAAGATTCTTTTGTCTATGTAAAGTTATTCTGATGTGGCCTGATTTTAAGTACTATATTTACTTTGTTTTACCAACTATATGAACTGGTGTTAGTGGTGTATATAGTAATGCAACAAGTATTAGTATTGCAATGGTTGCTAAGGTTCCTTTGAATAGTCTCTTTTAATGCTTGAGACAATGTTACATATGAAGCTACTTTCCGTGATGATAATTCGATCAAATCAGATTTCTCGTATATGCTATGCTTTTCATAATTGAAACATTCCATTTTTTTGTTAATTGAAACATGTTGGTTTGTGTACAATTAGTAATATTGTTATAATTGAAGGAATACATTTATTTTACATGAAGTTGATCTTTAATTCTTCTTATGGCTTGATTGAATAACAACAAATTTGTAGAGGTCGTCATGCTTCCAAACTTACTGAAGAGGAAGAAGATGAAGAGTGCCTTAAGGAGGAAGAAGATGGCCTTGGTGGTGCTAGAGGGACTCGCTTGGTAACACAACCATCATGTAATTGCCTTACTAGCTAATGTTTTATCAATGTATTATGACAGCCCTTTTTTTAATTATGGGTAATCTTTATTCCTAGTTACCAATATATTTCCTTTTAGATTTACTCTAGTTAAGTCATAGATACCAATAGAACTTTTATATATACTATAGTTCATTTATAAATACCGATAGATCTCATTTATGATGATTTTTGTTTGGGGTATCAAGAAATGACCCTACCCGAATACAACTAAAAAAATTTAGGTTGAATTTGGCCCAATTATTATTCATGTTAGATTTGGTTTATAAATTTTGACTCAATTAAATTTTTGGATGGGGTTCCGGTTGGCCCAAAAATTCAAAATTGACTAGAAATTGATTCGATTATCATTTACTTCCAATTTTAAGGGGTTGGGTTCAAGTAAAATGGGTCGTGTTTGGGTTAAACATATTGTATTTAGGTTAAATGAGTCATATTGATCAAAGAAATTACACGATTCATATAATAAAATGGACCAATTTTATGTAAGATGAATTTTGTTCGAGTCGGGATCCAGTCAAATATTTTGACTTGCATGATACCCATGGCTTTGGGTCAAGCATATTTAGGTCAAGTTGATTTTGCATCAAACCCAAAGATGACTCACCAATTTGAATTGACACTCTTATTTTTGGTGGTGGTAGACATACTCACTTAGAGGGTGTTTTGTTTGAAATAAAATGGATGTAAACTATTATAAAAATACGGGTTTTAAAAATATTGGTGTTTAATTTGAAGTAAAAGAAATACATATTAAAATTTTGAAGTATTTGGAATTTACCCTTTAGTTCAATTTTGGTGTATTTGAAAATCATTAGATTTGGTTGATTTCTAAAACACTATAAGTTCTCCTTCGTCGTCCTTGTCGACCACCTTTTTTGTCATTATCGCCAGCCGCCACTACCTGTCATCGTCGGCGCCAGCTAGCTATTGCGGCTACCTCCCCCAACCTATCGCCTTCGGCCACCTTCACCACTGGTTTTGCTACCACCGTCACCGCCTGCCATCGACTACCACCATCGTTGGGTTTTATATTGCATTCATTTTACTTCAAGCCAAACAAAAAAAAGTAATTAATTGCATTTATTTTATATATTCATTCAAAGAACTCTAAGATATTTTAAATATATTATATTTCTTTTACATTGTATTCTTTTTTACTATGTATTTCTTTTTAAACAAACCAAATGGTCCCTTAGTATTATAACCATCATGTAATTGCCTTTCAAGCTAATAGTTTATAAGTATAATGACAATCTTTTTTGGCAATTATGGGAAAGTTTTAATTTCTTTTCATTTAAAAAATAAATTTAGTCTTTCATGTGCACAAACTTCTTGGCAGCTATTTTGAATTAAGCTTATCCTTGGCTTGAACTAGCTTATGCAATCACGCATACTAATTCTTTGCAAACATTTCATTAAAATACTTCCTATCAGATTGACTTAGGGACATGAATGGGTTTTTTATTGAAATATTTGAAAGCTAAAGGTATGTCAGAAACTTGGAGTATGGGAGATGATAGTGAGCACTAGCTCTAGATTTTGAAAGCCACTTTCTAAAAATTTAAGTGCCATGTGAATGTCTATTCCCGATTCATCATATTGTATATATCGTTTGAGTACTTCTTAATAAGGTTAGAAGTATAATTTTCTTATTGAAGGAAATAGGCTCCAGAATTGGAATCTTCTATGTATCCTAAAGCTTAGGCAATCTTAATTTCTGCTATCAATGCTGCTATTTTAATTGTCACCGTGACCTCTTTGAATTTAAATATGGTAGCTATTGTTTTCCCTATATGATTATTATACTTTTTAGATTGAACTTTTGCAGGTATACAAGGGAAAATGAGGGATTATCAACTAGCTGGACTGAATTGGCTCATCAGATTGTATGAAAATGGGATCAATGGAATTTTAGCTGATGAGATGGTAAACATAGCAAGTGTCTCAAGTTCTGGTATTTTTAATATGAGTAATGTTAAACTCGTCAATTAATGCACACTTACTGTGAGGTTTTGTTTATAGTGTCCATAACTTTTGTGGCCCAATCATAGAGAGTGGGCTTGATGGTTCACAGCAGTTTTGGACATGAAAATCAGTGGATACTCATTTTAAACGTGTGTTTATTTGGGGAGTAAAGCATTGTTCTTTTAATATATGTTATTTGTATATGTTGAACAAATGACTAGGGATTTGTATTATGTAGTGTTTCTTTTCTTGATTGATGTTTGCACCTACTCATGCTTTACTGTTCTTATCTTATCTGGCTTTCCAGGGTCTTGGGAAAACACTACAAACCATTTCTCTGTTGGGTTATTTGCATGAATTTAGAGGGATAACAGGCCCTCACATGGTGGTTGCTCCTAAGTCTACTCTTGGCAATTGGATGAGGGAGATCAGACGCTTCTGTCCTATTCTACGTGCTGTGAAGTTTCTAGGAAATCCTGAAGAAAGGGTTAGACCTCAGCAGTTGCTCTCTCTCTTTCTCTCTCTCATCTGCTTGTGCCTTTTTTTTCATTTTTTTTGTTTGTTTCTTTGGAGGCAAGTAATGGACCGAAAATAAACTTGTGTTTATTATTCCTTTTGCTCGTCAATGTTGTAGGCAAATATAAGGGAGAACCTATTAGTGGCTGGAAAATTTGATGTATGTGTTACTAGTTTTGAAATGGCCATCAAAGAGAAAACTGCTCTGAGACGCTTTAGTTGGCGTTACATTATCATTGATGAGGCCCATCGTATAAAGAATGAGAATTCTCTTCTTTCCAAAACAATGAGGCTCTACAGTGCAAACTATCGGCTTCTCATTACCGGTACTCCTCTCCAGGTAAGTTACCTCCTTTTTCTCTTCTGGAAATTGCCATGTTCTTGAAAGTCTCACCCTCATGTATGTAGCATTGGTCATTCAAAAATAATATTCCAGCTCACAGTATAAAACATCCACGGTCTTTTATACATTTTCCTTTATTTCATATTTATTGCACCGTTCTGGATTCTGCTTAAAAAGTTCATGAAAAGCTCGTTACCATGCATGACATGTCCAGAACAATCTTCATGAACTGTGGGCTCTTCTAAACTTCCTACTTCCTGAGATATTTAGTTCAGCTGAAACTTTTGATCAATGGTTCCAAATATCTGGAGAAAATGACCAGCAAGAGGTTGTTCAACAGCTTCATAAGGTAAAGATGGAAGCCATTTTCTGATAATCTTATACCATTCACATTAGCTATGCCATTAATAAGAAATTAATTGTCAATATTTTGAAGGTTTTGAGGCCATTCTTGCTTAGAAGGCTCAAGTCTGATGTGGAAAAAGGTCTTCCTCCTAAGAAGGAAACTATACTTAAAGTAGGGATGTCCCAGATGCAAAAGCAATATTATCGTGCTCTGCTTCAGAAAGATTTGGAGGTCATTAATGCTGGTGGAGAGCGCAAACGTCTTTTAAACATTGCCATGCAGCTACGTAAATGCTGTAATCATCCATACTTATTCCAAGGTGCAGAACCTGGCCCTCCTTATACAACTGGAGAGCATCTTATTACTAATGCAGGTTGTAATCGCTTCCATTACTTACTGTCTGTTTTTCTACTTCTTTATATGCATGATAACGTGAATATGTTTTGCAGGAAAAATGGTGCTCCTTGATAAATTATTATCCAAGTTAAAGGAGCGGGACTCTAGAGTTCTGATATTTTCACAGGTTTACTTCTTCTATAATATAATTTTTTTCTAATCGATGGACATTGTAATGTAGAATCGTGTAGGATGCCTGAAATATCTTTTCTTTTAGCAACTTTTTTCATTTTCATTGTTCGAAACTGACATGATTTTGCCAGATGATTGGAAAAAGATTGATAGTACCTATTATTCCTCAGCATGTTAATTGTTATTTCATCCCTTTTTATGTTTATTTCTTAACATTTGATTTAATATTATCTTCTGTGAATATGCTATTTATTACTTTTTATTTCTTGCAAATTCAGATGACCAGGCTTCTGGATATTTTGGAGGACTATTTACTTTTTCAGGGTTATAAATATTGTCGGATTGATGGAAATACTGGCGGTGAGGAACGGGATGCTTCAATTGAGGCATTCAATCGTCCAGGAAGTGAAAAATTCATTTTCTTGCTTTCAACAAGAGCTGGTGGCCTCGGAATTAACCTTGCTACTGCTGATGTTGTCATCCTTTATGATAGTGATTGGTAATTTTTGGTGGTCATTGCTTTTCTAGATTATTCTGAGCTACGTACCTATGCTGGATTACCTATTATCTTATATAGGAACCCACAAGTTGATTTACAAGCCCAAGATCGTGCCCATAGGATTGGCCAAAAGAAAGAAGTCCAAGTGTTCCGCTTCTGCACAGAGGTTTAGCATTTCTCCCAAATCACTATCTCCTTTATCAATTCTAACACCCTTATCCGCATCACCTACTGATGTAATTTAATGGAAAATATCATAAAGATGTAATCACTTGTCATATGCATTCTGCAGTATACTATTGAGGAAAAAGTTATTGAGAGGGCTTACAAGAAACTTGCATTAGATGCTTTAGTGATTCAACAAGGTCGTTTGGCAGAGCAGAAGGGTAAATAAAGATTTGCTGATTATTTTGTAATCTTCTCGTATTGTTTCTTCTTTTCTGCATATAAAATGCTTTAGGTCATGATTTTCTTGGATACAGCTGTTAATAAAGATGAATTACTCCAAATGGTGCGCTTTGGTGCTGAGATGGTATTTAGTTCCAAGGACAGCACGATAACAGATGAAGATATTGATCGTATTATAGCTAAAGGAGAGGAGGCAACTGCTGAACTTGATGTGAAGATGAAAAAGTTTACCGAGGACGCAATCAAGTTTAAAATGGATGACAGTATGCATAATACTTATGCTGATTTTCATTTTTTTTATTGATTTATCTTTCTGACATCCTTGTCATCCTAACAGATGCTGAGTTGTTTGTCTTGGATGATGAGAAGGTACTGTCATGATATTTTCTTCTAAGCTTAAACATTTCTCTTTTTCTTAGACTTTCTGATGCTATGAGCCTATGACAAATGCTTTTGTTCTTTGGATTTTATCTCTTTATCTTAGACTTTCTGATGCTATGAGCCTATGACAAATGCTTTTGTTCTTTGGATTTTATAGTTATGCTACTTCCAAACTAACCACCCTTGATATGTACCATGTAGGAGGACAACAAAATTGACTTTAAAAAACTGGCTGCGGAGAACTGGATTGAACCTCCGAAGAGAGAACGGAAGCGCAAGTAAGATTACATTCATTTATGTATATTCATGTATTCTTTCTTCTTGACTCATGACAACTGACATATTGTTCTTTTTCTTTCATATTTAAGTCAAAATCAACACATTTTTTATCTTTGTTTCTTCTTTTCTTTTCCAGTTACTCGGACACGGACTACTTCAAGCAAGCAATGCGACAAGGAGCTCCAACAAAACCCAGAGAACCACGAATTCCCCGCATGCCTCAATTGTAAGTTTCATTCTTTGCTTATAGTTTTTCCAGCTACTTGCATGCCCAGAAGACGCGCACTTCATGTTAATTTTGGTGTAATTTTCAGGCATGACTTTCAGTTCTTTAATACGCAGAGGTTAAATGAGCTATATGAAAAGGAAGTTCGGTACCTCATGGTGAGTACAATTGTTGTCCTTTTATCTACTGTCAACTATTCAATTCGATCAATTTATACAATTGATTGGTATTTGTTTCAAATTTTACGCTAAAATTTAATTTGAGGACTACATTAGGGAAGCATTCCAAGCTTGTTCTTTTTTGCAGAATGAGCTTCAAATTCTGCATTTCAGACTAAATTATGTATTAACTGTCTGGCATCTGTGAATACTAGAGCTGGCCTTGTATTTTCTCATCCTGGATTTTAGTTTCTTGCAAGTCTATCTGTCTAAGCACTCTGATATTTCCCCCTCCCAACCTATCCTAACTCTTACCAGTATGGTAAAGCCTATAAGATTCAGTTTGTCTGCTTATAAATTTCCTTGCGTGCTTCAGAGAATCCATTTCTTTTCACGTGAGTCTTTCTTTAGAAAGAACCCACAACCCACATGTTACACTTATCTGTCTCCTCATAATTTGAGCCATTATAATAATTTTTTTGTTTTCAGTCTGATATGGCATGCATAGTATGTTTTAATTGTTCCTGCAATCCTGATTTTATTAGTTTTTAATCAATTGGCAGACACAACAAAAGAATCAGTCAAAAGACATGATGACTGATGGTGATGAGCCGGATGGTATGAAAATTTTTTTAAGTGGAATGTCTTTCCTCTATTAACAATATAGGGTTTTAATTTAAGTTTGTGCATTGTTTTAGATGTTGGTGAACCATTGACTGCAGAAGAACAGGAAGAAAAAGTGCAATTGTTAGAGGAGGTGAGTTTTGTCCCATAAAAGCTAAAACCCAATTGTTGCAAACATTTGCTTGATATATTACCGCGATTTTAAGGGCTTCACAACATGGACAAGGAGAGATTTTAATGCATTCACTCGAGCATGTGAAAAATATGGTCGTAATGATATCAAAGGTATATCTTTGGAAATGGAGGGTAAAACAGAAGAGGAGGTTGAGCGATATTCCAAAGTCTTCAAAGAAAGATATAAGGAATTGAATGGTAAAGATATTGAGTCTTTATTTTTTCTTCTTCTTATGTTTTAAATGAACTCTATTTCAATTTAGGAAGCTTCTTTTCTTTGCTTATTTTTATTATATATATTTTTTTAGACTACGACCGAATAATTAAGAATATTGAAAGAGGTGAAGCAAGAATTTCACGAAAGGATGAAATAATGAGAGCTATAGGAAAGAAGTTGGACCGCTATAAGAACCCATGGTTGGAGCTAAAGATTCAATATGGACAGAACAAAGGAAAATTGTACAATGAAGAATGTGATCGTTTCATGGTACTGTAATATACTCAATTCACAAGATCCTCATCTTCTCTTCAGCTAGTGAGGGGCTATAAGATAACTTGTTTGTTTCAGTTATGCATGGTGCACAAACTTGGTTATGGAAACTGGGATGAATTGAAATCAGCTTTTCGTACTTCACCCTTGTTCCGATTTGACTGGTTTGTGAAGTCCCGTACAACACAAGAACTTGCCAGGCGATGCGATACCCTAATCCGTTTGGTGGAGAAAGAAAATCAAGAACTTGATGAGAGGGAGCGGCAAGCTCGGAAAGATAAAAAACTCGCTAAGGTTTCCTTTCTTAACCTTAAATTTTTCCCGTATTTGTCATTATTATTGAGGAATTATCCAAATTACTGGATATTAGGCTCTGATTTTGCATTGATATGAAACTTTAATTATGCGCTCACTTGACTTTGGCCTCCTTCATCATGTGAAGAACATATAACATTATCACATTGCTTTTTGTCTAAGTTATATCTTCTTTTTTTTCATACTTTCAGAAGTCAACACCAACAAAGAGGTCCATGATGAAGCCACCAACTGCAGAGAACCCTGCTTTGGCCTCCTTTAAGAGGCGAAAACAATCAGTTATGGATGATTATCTTGGTTCTGTAAGTCAGCATCTTCCTTAGTTTATTTGAAAGATTGCTCTTTTCCAGACATGCCGTATAATCAAGTTTGGCAAATTAAGATAATTATGTTAGAATCATTTTACAAGAAATGAAAACTTAGAAAGCAAAAGCTTTTATTTTTGATGCACTCAGATTGCTGGCGACAGGAAAAAAAAAAAAAGGATCTAACCGCAGTTATTAACGACTTTGAATCATCTATTTGGATTGACTTTGTACCATGTTCTGATATGACAAAACACTTTTCTTATCCCTCTTCAAATTTCTATATATATCTATATTGAAATTTAGGTTTTGTTCGGGACTGTTTTCGTATTGCTTCTTAAAGCAGCTTTTTAATATAAAAATTAAATCTTTTTATACTAATAAGCTGCTTTAAGAAACAGTCCCAAACAAAACCTTATTCGCTAGCAAGTTAAGCTTCCTTAGCAGACTATAAAACTCCTGTAAATCTCTCCGAATCAATTTCTTATGCCGAATAAGTGATGGATTTTGTTACTCAGGGTACTAAAAGAGGAAACCAGTGAGGCTCCAATGTGCTCCTCGTGAAGATTCTCAGGGCCTTATAGTTTTTTTGGGCAGGCCAAAAGACTAATTCCAGTCTGCCAAAGATGCAAATGAAGGTTTAGCTGCTCTATTTTCTGACACCACCTTTCCTAATTCCTATGATTCATTATTTGCTGGCTCACGCTTTGGAGCTTATGGGCTTTGCTTTTGATAGCCATTCCCTGCAACCTTATTTTGACCATCATTGCATGCCCTCAGCCTAAATTTGTTCGTCTCGGCCAATATTTTTACCTGACTGCTAACATAGTTGGGATTTTTGTATCTGTGATCTTTATTTTTATAAAGCATAAAATTTAAGTTATTGTCCATCATCTTTTGGCATTCATTTAGACTTTATTTATGATAGTTTTTTTAATATTTTTTATGAGAATCTTAAGTATGTTTTTTTATGGAAAAATTGTTCTAAAAATTTCTAAGAAAGTTGTTCTTCGTTTAGGGCGGCTTTCTTCTTGCTCTTTAATTTTAAAAAGCAGTATGAAAGTTGTCCTAAATGAAACATTAATATTTGCCCAAAGCAAATTTGCAGATATATTCTAAACTATCTGCTTGTGCATTTGATGATGGCTAAGATTTATTTGTGATAGTTTTTTTATTATTTTATTTTTCATTTTTTTAAAATTATTAAAATATTAAGAATACTCAAATATTATGAATATTCATATTTATAACATACATAAAATTATATAGTGAAAATTTAGTGGAAATGAAGTTATCCCAATTTTCGTACTACAAAATTATAATTTTTAATTAGAAAAATCTCAAAATTTCACAATATTAAGAAATTTAGATAAATTGAATATAACTTACCTCAATCTAGACAGCCCTCCAAATTGTACTAGCAATAAAAAATGGACCCAAGTCACCCAAATAAGCTTTCACTCATTAGAATATCTCCCTCTCTTTTTAGGCCGCAACTCTTAAATAGGAGAATTAAATGAGTTCTGAAAAGTTTGTGTGTAAATGGATATTTTTATCTATATATAAAAAAATGGCATCGTGAAGCTCAATATCGCCCAACCTAGTGTCACAGTGTTTCCCAATTTTTTCAAAAATATAGAAAGCTCAATGTCGCAACGCCGTTAACCCCGACGCCGCAGCACTCCTAAGGAAAAAATCTAATGTTCTTTTTTTCATGCATATACACGTGGGATTTGCTTCAAAATAAAGTTCATGTGTTCACATATATATAAAACACTCACAAATACCGAACCGAGTAAGACCATGTGTACAATGTTCATAGTGTGTATGCTCGTGTGTGTGTGTATGTGTATATATATATATATATATATAAGATCGGACCGGCCGGTTCGATATTGGACCGGCCACAAGATAGATCCAATATAATCACTTCTGAATCAAATCGTACTAAACCGGTCAGAACGATATATATATATTAAATTTGTTTAATTTTACAACATCACATTATATTATAATTATAGACTACAATTATCTACCCATGATATTATTTTTTAAATTATTAATAATATTCGTATTAATACATCATATATCTTGATTCAAATTTGACTCCAAAAATTTTTATCCAATTTTTTTTTAAAGTTTCCAATAATAGCATATCCTCAATTTGGACTTGATGAGCTTTAATAATTAGTTCATGTTACATTGAATTCCGAAAAAAAAATATGTTAAAAAAAAATCTTATAAAATTATCTTTCAAAATTTTAGGGAAGAAGAGACGTAGACCACATAGGTAACTAAGCTATATTGAAAACTATTGAGGGGTTATTTATGAGTTTTTTGATTTTCTGTATGATTTTCTGAGATAATTTCGGATCAAATTGCAACGGCTTTCCTTTTATAAATACCGAATCAAATCATAATAAATCTCTGATTTTTATTCTTACCCTTCTATATATATATCAGCTCCTCCTTCCTCTTCTGACTCTCAAGATTTAACTTTTAAGTCAACAATGGCGAGAAAGAAGACCAAACTGGCCTACATAGCAAACGACGCCGCTCGCCGCATTACGCTGAGAAAACGACGCCATGGGCTTTTAAAGAAGGTTTATGAGCTTTCCGTTCTCTGCAATGTTCCAGCTTGCGCTATAATCTACTCTCCGCAAGAAACAGAGCCGGAGGTATGGCCTTCGACGGGGGAGGCGGCAGAACTTCTGAACCGGTTCAACGCCACAGAAGGTTTGGGAAAGGAGAACAATATGATGAACCAGGAGAAGTTTCTGTTGAAGCAAATTGAGAAGTTGAGAGGGCAGGTCAGCCGAATCATGGCGGATAATGACGATCTTGCAGGGGAAATTCTGCTTCTTCAGTGTATGGTTGGGCGTTCGGTGTGTGATTTGGGAACGGATGAGCTTGGATTGGTTGGAAGGGCGGTAGGGAGAAGGATTGAGGCTGTGGAAGCTAGGATTTTGATGCTTAGGAGCAGTGAGGTGGAGGCGCAGACTTTGCCTCTGTTGCTTCCGGCGCCGGCAATGGATGAGGCGGCGGAAGCTCGGATTTTGATGCTTAGGAGCAGCGAGGTGGAGGCGCAGACTTTGCCTCTGTTGCTTCCGGCGCCGGCAATGAATGAGGCGGCGGAAGCTCGGATTTTGATGCTTAGGAGCAGCGAGGTGGAGACTCAGGCTTTGCCGACGTTGCTTCCGGCGCCGGCATTGGATGAAGCTATGCAAGATCGGATTTTGATGCTTAGGAGCAGTGAGGTGGAGACTCAGGCTTTGCCTCTGTTGCTTCCGGCGCCGGCAATGGAGGAGACGGTGGTCGGCGGCGTGGATGGTTGGACGGACGGCGTGTTTGGGTGGGACGACGGGTTGTTTTCTGGTTGTTCGAATTTATTTCAGCCGGATTTAGGAGTTTGAGAGGTTGTTTATGAGCTGTTTGATTTGTTGACTTCTTTGATCTTTTTAGTTCTGATATGAGGATATGCTGTATGCCACAATTGTATATGTCATAGTTATTTTTTTTTTTTTTTATAAATTATAGGTCCCACAATTATTTTAAATAAAATAAATAATCCAAACTGATCTATAGTTTTTTTTTTTTTTTTTTTCAATTTTGATATTTAGTCCAATTAAGACAAATTCACACCTACATCGCAAGACTTAAATCCAAGATATCTTGGTTAATAGCCACAGGTCCAACCAACATATCAAGATAAGCTAGAGGTGTCAATATTTGACACGACTCGAAAATCAGACTGGAAAATTTCGGGTCATGGTCAACCCGGACTTGAAAATGGTCGGGTTCGAGTTCAATAAATCAACCCGTTTTAAAAATCGGGTAGGATTTGGGTTGACACAGAAACCCGAAATTGGCCTATTTTTTACACTGAAACCCTATATTGACTTGAAAATCGGATATTGACTCATTTTTTTATAATCGAAAACTAACATCTTTTGGTCGGCCCCAGGTCATTCGGGTCGTGTCAGGTTGACACGGACCCAAAGTGGGGTGGATTCGGGTCCGAAAAATTGACCCGTTTGTAAAAAAGAGTCAGGTTCGATTTAACCCGAATAGTGCCGTGTTAGCTTCAGATTTGACCCAAACTTGACCTGTGACTCAAAATTGACACCCCTAAGAGGGTAAAGATAAGCTATGTAATTGATCTATATTGATTCAACTACTTTAAGGTATGCATTGACTATCTTAGACATCCCTTGAGATTTTCACTATTTCTTTGCAATTATAAATTAATTCCTTCGACCAACTTGACTCGGCTTGATGAAGAAATAATCTTGGATTTATTAGGTATATATAAAATTAACAATTAATTAAAATAAAATATAAGATTATTAATTAATTAAATTTATAATAAATGTTATTTTCAGAAATTACTAAAATCCGTCAGAAAATCCGCAGGAAAAAAATTCCCCCCAGAAAATGCTCGAAAATTTTTCTGAAATATTTTAAAATAATCCGTTGGAAAGCTGTTTAAAAATCATTTGCTGAAAATCCGTCGGTAATAGATGTGCTTTGACAGTCATATTTAGTTGGAAAGAATTGCATGCCTACCATTATAACCATACTTATTTGCAAAGTTGCAACAAATGAACAAAAAAATAACTAGGAGCCCATATATTTGCATTTGATGGAATCAAATCACTAAGAATTTGGCAATGAACACTATCAAGAATGTGGGATTTTCGAAACACTTGATAGTAGCGGTATAGAAACTGCTGATGTAGATGTTTTCCCCAAGCGGTTTTAAGTACCGCCACTAATAGTAGCGCATTAAACCTCTATAAATAGCAGCGGTTTAATCCGCAGCTACAGAAGTTGTAAAATATGATTTTTTTGGAGTCCTAATTATTGAGCCTAGCGACCAATGCTAGTGCTCCCATTACTCCATGTGCAGTCTCTGCTTATGTTAGTGCTTTCGCTCATCACCGTTGGCTTCTAACGGTTTAACTCTCACCGTCCACGTGGCCGATTATCTGACATTGTAATCATGAAATATATGTATATATATATATGAAGAGCTACAGTGAAATGAAAGGAATACGGTGAAGAGATTAAACTATACTGTTCTTCTTCTCTTATTTTCCTTTTCTCCGTCACTTTGGTTTTCTCTTCTGCAGGTAACACCTGATACAGAAGTTCTACACTAATCTCTCATTACGCTGTGAGCCTTGAAACGTTTTCCTCTTCTCTCCATTTATATCCTCTTTATATTCTCGCTCCCCAGTCCAATCTCTTATTTTCTCCATTGTTTAGATTGTTGCATGCATTGCATCTTAAATTTAAAGTATTATTAAATTACTTTTAATTATTACTTAATTTTTTATCATCTCATTAATTATTTAAATATTATAGTACTAATTCATTATTTAATTATTATTTATAATGTTCTATAATAATTGTTTATATTTGAAATTATATTTAAGACTACTAATTATTTTGAAATAACTATATACTTAACTAATAATTTTATTAATTATTTAAGTATTATTTTGTTAGTTTTAATTAAAATTATATTATAAATTATCTCATTAATCTATTCTATAATTAATAATTTAATAATTATTTACACTATTAATTATATATTTAATAATTTCTTTTTAAAATTGTATTAATTAAATGAATTATATTAATAATCTTACTCCTTTATGATCAATCTTGTCTCATTTTTTGTCATGAGCAGAGAGTTTTAATAGGAAACATTTGATATTTATATATAGATTACCATGCACACAAGATAAGAGTTTTAATAGGACACAATGGATGATTTACTTTTAATATTACTAGTTTTTCATTTTATTGCATGTCTATAAGGCTATAAAAGATAAAATATTAGTGATTATATGTAGAATTAATTAATTAGGCCAGAAACTTAAGTGCAATTTATATTTTCTTAAGAACTTGCTAAAACAGATTTGTTTCATAAACTTGTTTAATTATATATAACATTAAGGCTTCGTTTCACCTGGCTTTTTTACTGCTTTCAAAAGCAATTTTTTGATGCTCTACTTCATTTAGTGCAGTCAGTGCTCTGTGTAAAATACTTTTCTTTTAAAAAAATTCTAAAAACTTAACGGACGTTGTCGCTAATATGGAAAGATAGCAGCGGTTAAAATCACCGGAAGACTGGAACAATATAGGCTTCGTTTGGAATGGCTTTCTTTTTGTTTCTTAAAGGAACTTTTTAGTGCAAAATTTTTTCCTTTTTAGTAGAAAGTTGCTTTAAGAAGCAACAAAAAAGTTGTCCCGAACGAAGTCATATAGTATGTAGCAGTTTAAAGTAGGGCAATTTTTTAAACTAAGTATCATTTAAATTATAATTAAGCGATTAACCAACATTTAAAAAAAATTTAAACCAGCCAAAGTCGCCCGTTTAATGGGCGACTTGGTATTTAACGTACATGCTGACTCAGCTAGCCGTTATGCATATGAATAACCGAAAAATGTAATGCCAGTAAGTCGCCCGTTAAACAGGCGACTTATGTTAAATAGTTAAAAAAAATATTGCATGAATAGCCGAAAAATGTAATGCCAGTAAGTCGCCTGTTAAATGAGTGACTTACCCTTGTGAGTTTAAAAAAAAATTGTTGTATGAGTATTAGTTGATGTAGTTATTTCTTTGTTTTATTATCACGCCAAATCTTGTAAAGTTGTATGGTTAAATCATATGTTCTTGGATCATCCAATATTATGCTTTTTTAGATCAAACTTCATCTAGTTATAAATGTAAGAGCATAATTAATTTCATGATACAAAATAGCAGTTTCATAACAGCATAATAAGATACATAAACAACAAAATCTAACTAAAGCAACTAAAAGATACATGATACAAAAAACTAATGCCTCCTTTTATGTCGATGTGGAATCGCATCAGTGCATGGAGTAAAATGTTGAGGTGCTCGTAGTGGTCTGGTATGTAGATGGCGTTGCTCCTGATCACTGACTTCTTGATGAGTAATAGGGGGCTCTCGCAAGGAAGAAGGTATGAACTGAGGTGTAGAGGCAATGTCAAATTCTGCTGTGAAGTGACTCTGAGAGAGACTAAGATCAGGATAGGAGGACGGCCTAACATCATATAGATCTGTAGTCGGAACGGGTGGACTAAACACCTGAATATCTGCCTCATCAAAATAATGAGTATCGTCAATATATATTTATTGTCGCAATATTTGGCACATATCTCCAACAATATTCATATCCACCTGCAAATGTGTCGCCTCAGTACCTCTGAAGTATGGTTGCAATCTCCTCTTTATGCTCACAAAGAAATCTCGCTGCAAGGATAAGTAATTAAGCTGACTTTTATCATATAATTAAATTTAAATAACTTAAACTTACCATGTGAGATCTCGTTCCCTTACTGTTCCTCTCTGATTTGGATTTTTTTCTCTCAGGATCGTCCAGGACGATTGGAAATCGTCCAGGCCGATCGGCACTGTAGAAAATATCGGCCTGCAGATAGTTCTGGGAGTCGTCCAGGCCCATCATTTTTGGTCTGATCGTCCTGGGACGATCTGGCGATCGACCGGGCCGATCCGACTAATGATAAATGGAAATCAGCTCGTTTTGATGAGAGAGAAAATATTTTAAAAACAAAATATCTGTTTTGAGGAGAGAGAAAGAGAAAGAGAAAAAGAGGAAAACCTGGTTTTGGAGGCCGCGGAGCGCTTTTCGTCCGACGCTGCTGTTGGAGAAAGTGTAGATCTCGTGGTAAGGACTCCGAACCCTATTTCTGTTTTCAAAGATATTGAGTTTTGACCGAGATATGATTTGTTTTGTGTTTTCGTAGTCGACTTTTCGACGTGATTTGGATTTGACACAACTTTCACCGCACAACTTTTGATATGTTATAGATATGATTATTGCACACGATTTGACTGTATTCTACGAAGATTTACCGGTCTGAATTGATTCTATGCGATTTTAATCGAATAGAAAATTATCGGGACTTGATTTGATTTGATTTCTATAGGGCAATAGTCTTGTATTGATGTCATCGATATTCTTCTATAATTTGGTGAGATTTGGAATTTGTGCCTTTTTGCAGGATTTTTGTGTAAATTTCACCGACTGCCGTTACTCTGCCCGATTTTCGTACGATTTCTGATTTTCCCGAGATTGATAGATTGAATTGATATGTGTATGATTATTGATATGATTGTTCCAGATTTCTTTATTATTGCTTATTGCATCGATTATTGCATTGACTATTGATCGAATTGATTGAT
Source organism: Dendrobium officinale (assembly GCA_019514585.1). Taxonomy (NCBI): domain Eukaryota; kingdom Viridiplantae; phylum Streptophyta; class Magnoliopsida; order Asparagales; family Orchidaceae; genus Dendrobium; species Dendrobium officinale. The sequence continues at coordinate 5,761,443 of CM033689.1, forward strand.
ACTGAAAGATACTGAAAGACAAGTGGGAACCTAGTTGAACGTTGGTTGGAGATAGATATTGACCTGTACAGGATGGTGGGCCGACGGGCTTTCCTTTAAATATCGATCATGGATTTCTACAACAGCACTATAACGATTGGGAGTTATAAGGAGTTTTATATGCCGACGGGCGGCCGACGGGCAAAAGAGTGACGACTCTTCTTTATAGAACCAACGTGCGGATATCTACAACAGCAATATAGATTCTACAACAGCACTATCGATCATGACTAGTGTTTGTGCTTGTCGAGTAAGACCATGGTATGGATTTACATGTGTACGACTGGATTTCCTGATCTGCATTGATTTATTGCTTTCCGATTGATTTATTGATTTGATGGATTTATCGAATTGATTTCTTATCGTACGGATTCATTGATTTCATCGATTGAGTTCATTGATTGATCATTGAGCATTGATACTATTGACTATTGATCATTGATATCGATATGGACATGGACGGCATAGATTCATAGATTCATTGATACAATTGATTCGGCATTGATTTGACTTGCTTCAATTGATTTATTGATATGAGAGATTAAGATTTATCGTATTGCTTTTCTGATTGATTTTGATTTTCTCGACTTGATTGATTCATAGATACCGGCATCGGCATTGATATGGATTCTGCGTGTTGATTCATAGATATTGGCACTGATAGATGTTGTAATGATTTATAGATATTGACACTGATATTGATATAGATTGTATCGATTGATAGAGACCGATATAGACATTGATATAGATATGATATTGACATATGGATATTATTGATACGACAGATCCTGATAGGTTATTGATTTATCGTAGAATAGATTTCTTTAGGGAGCTGATTGCATTGATTTCAATTGACCTGATGATTTCATTGTATAGAGGTTGATTTATTGAGTTGATTCGATTGTTCGATGGATTTCCTTGCTGATAGATAATTGACTGGAAGAATTAATGAATAAGATTACACGATAGATTGATCTGCAAGTAGATGATTTGATATGATTCCTTTATATTGATGTTATAGATGGATACGATAAGTAAGACGACTAGATGACCGTATTGATGTTATCGATAGCAATAGATAGAGACTGTAGAGCTTTGATTGAGGCATTGATTTTGAGCTTTATGGATTTCTTTATTGATTGAATAGATGATATAGATTTATATTGATTGAATAGATGATATAGATTCGATGAATTGATTAGACGACACAATTAATTGACCTGATAGTATAGATAGTATAGATTGATAGACACTGCTACGATGATTGGATATTGACTAGAAGCACGTATTGATTGATTGCTGAGACGTATTGATTCATCGATGTTTTTACTGTTGATTTGATTTCCGCTGTATAGACTTGATTTCATTGACGATGGATTTCCGCATTGCATAGACTCATTGACCATTGATTGACTTGATTTTATATTGACCTGCATATTGATAGCATCGTCGTGCTTTGATTTCAGTTGTAGGCTTTGGTGACCTGCTGGGCTTTGTAAGCTCATTATATGTGGTTTAAATTTTCAGGTCCGAGCAAGGCAACTGGAATGGAGTTCGATCAGAATGTCAGACGAATCCTTTCACTATTTGATTCTGGGGCATCACATACCATGTGACGTTTAGCTGGTGATCTTGGATAGTATGTACTCGAAGGATCCACTAGAGCCTTTAGCATATATAGTGTAGCCCAAGAATGAAACCATGCTAAGTATTGCTTCACTTTATAATCATAATCCAACCCTGGAATCTCTCCTGTAACAATATATGCTTTCCTGCTCTCCCACAGTGCAATGCTTGCCTAATGATATAATGCCCAATCTGTATCTGTCTTACCACGTCCATCAACTCTGACAAAACTAGGATCTATTGGCATGATATCGGTGGATGGGCAACATCCAAACTGTCGCAGTACTCAATCAGGGAGATGCCAATCAACCATTTTCCAACTGATCAAAGGAACTCTAGACAACCATGTGTCCTGACCTTAAGCATATCTCTGGAACCTATGCATGAATCTCTACAGTGTATGATTCTCATATTACCAGTATCATTATATATATATATATATATATATATATATATATATATATATATATATATATATATATATATATATATATATATATATATATATATATATATATATATATAACAATTTAATCTTCATAATATCAAAAGAATATGAATAAAATGTACCAATATAATTGTACTTAACATACCTGACTCTCCAGTAAGCCATCAAGCTCATCTCTGTATGTCATAACATTCCCACTTGAAACTCACGCATATTGATTTGAATGGGTTGTGGTAACGTACGTGCTTCTTGCTCGATCTTTCGTATTGTTGCTTGTACTCTTGGTGCGAAGGGTCTAGTTGCATCAATTTCAGAACCCTCTAGAATCTTTATTCTTCTCAAGTGCAATGCTTCAACATTATAGTATATTGTTGTAACCAACGCTTGAATGGGCAAACCCCTAGCTCTTTTTAGAACTCCATTAAATGACTATGATGCATTAGTTGTCATAACTCCATAATGAAATCCACCATCATAGGTTAGAGCCCACGATGTAACATCACGCTTCACCAACCACTGGTGAATATCAACCTTCACCTTTATCACATCTTTCATGCACCTATTAAATACCATTAGGTCATCAGTGTTCCCGGCCTTGTACATCTTCTGGCATAGAAACTCAATGTCACCAACACCCATTCGACGTACTATTTTGTTAAAATTTTTATGTAGGTGACGAAGACAGTGGCAATGTGCAGCATTTGAAAAAATTTCATGACAACCTCGCACCAAACCAACGTACCTCCCTGAAATAATGCATAAATCAGGTCAGGTACTAACAACTGGAAGTAGTATATGCAATTGGCTCAGAAATCACACCTATGAATTAACACATTCTGATTCCACAATTGGAAATGCAAGGGGATACAATCCATTGTTAGCATCAATTTCTGCAGCGGTAAGTAACGTGTCTCGATATTTGCCTAAAAGGAATGTGCCGTCAAGTCAAAAAACAGGGCGATAGTAGCTCCAGCCATTTATCGAAGGCCCAAACGAGAAAAATAATCTCTCAAATTTATGATTCTCAGATGTTTGTATCTTATAAACGATTTCAGGCATTGAAAACACAACATCGTCCTTGAACAAATTTATGGTTATGTAAGACTCCTCCTAGCTACCAAACACAATTTTCATAGCTTTTCGTCTGGCATCCCAAGCTTTCATATAATAAACTTTAATGCTAAACTTTGCTTCAATTTGGCCTATAATCTCCCGCGGCATGAGATCCATATGCCTTCTAATGTTGGCCAATATGAAGTAGCTTATAAATTGAGAATTGAATTGTCTCTGTCATGTTGTTATAATCGGAGTTGCGCATGTATGTTGGTTCTTCATGGAAGATATTTTCCATATGCCTCCTAACTATTTACTCACCCCTGCATGCAAACGCCATATTCATGGCATGCCTTATCTTCCACTCTGGGCACAAATCACTATGAATTTCTATATGTTTGAAGCTACAACGACATACTCTACATTATTTATAATCGACCAACCCTGTAATGCGAATTGAAGATCCTCTTTCTTGTTAAAACACATACCCTCCATCAGCTCTATTGGTATTGAAAAGTCTACCTGAACTTGACTACCAACATATTCCATGTCATTTGCTATATCCTCACCCCACTCACGAGTTGTTGCATGTCTTCACAAACTCATTGTTTACAGTTACACCTTATGCAGTGCCGACATTCATGTAACAATAACGTTGAACCATGCTATGGATCTCTTGATTCATATCAACATTCACTTCATCCAAATGATATTGTGCATCATCATCACCATCATCAGGACCTAGATCGCTCGATCCACTACTTATTGTTTCATAACCATCACTAATATTGACTGATTGTCCCTAGGACGTTCCTGGAATGTCACGGCAAAAACTTCTTTGTCGTTCACTCCATCACATAAATTATATTTTGTTAACAAGAGGAAATTCTTCAGATAATAATAGCTTATGTAGTACATATTAAAAATTCATAAACAAAAAACTTACTCAGGACATTGCGGCACGAGACATGTTTGGTCGAACCGCCTTTTGTCACCCCGTCAAAATTATATGTCTCATGCACTTGAGATGTTATTTGCTCAAGAACTAAATTTTGTGCAGCAATATCTTCAACCTCTACATAAAGTAGAAGTATCTGCCCAATTGCATGTGATAACACCATTTGACATACCTCATCATCCTCTACAGCTGAAGTCATTCCATAAGGTCAGACGACAAATCAAGTTTGATGTGTACTTCGACGTATCATATTTAAGGACTTTCAGAATCATAATCTTCAGTTGCGCTAAGTTCATCTTAGCAAACACTTGCAAGGGCCGATTCCTCCCCCCAATATATGTTGGTGAATATCTATCATCTAAAGATAATTGTCCACTATGCATAAGGACAAACGATGCTTCCCATCCAGATATTGTGGAATACTATGTATCGATAATGATATCCTATACAAAATTTTATTTTTAAAATCTTTGTAACATATTTTTACAAAATATAATAGCATTTACATAGCAAAATATATATATATATATATATATATATATAAAACATGATTTTGCAGTCACATTACTCCACTACGACGTTTGTATTATAAAAAATAATATCTTTTAGAAAATATATTTTAAATATTATTTTGAAAATATAATTTAAAAAAATTCTTTTGAAAAATATATTTAAAATTCTGATTAAAAATATATATGTTTAATATTAACTATAAATGTATGTTGCTTACATAAAGTCAAAATATTACACTTTCTAATAATCTACCGTAGAAAATTTAGCTTGGATTTATTACTTATTATAATTTTTTGATTAAATATTTTTTAAAAAAAAATCTTCAAATTGAATATTACTTTTACAAATCTACCTAAACATTATATCTCTTAAAATAATATCATTCGACATTTATCCAAACAAATCGAAGCAACAACAAAGTATTATCCACAAATCAAAGTTTTCTTCAATTTTTCGCAATGAAAAAACAAATCTCACACACAAAACTTAAGTCTTAGCACTAAACAATACCTAAACTTTCAACATAATATACTCTAACGAAGAAGGCTACTAAAGGAATGCAATTTAAACAAAAAATAAATAAATAAAAGAAATTACAAAGAACCTAACCCGTCGGCTCTGATCTTGGATCGCGAAATCCCTTTCTCGTCGGTTGCTCTCCGGTTCGCGAAATTAGGGCATGAACTGGGAATCGGGGGGGATAAAGTACTGAATTGAGTAAGTCGCCCGTTAAACGGGCGACTTTGGCGAGTTTTTATTTTTTTTTAAAATGTTGATTAATTGCTTAATTATGATTAAGACGATACTTAGTTTAAAAAAGTGCCCTTTAAAGCACTAGTAATTAAAGTGCTTTAAAAATTTTTCTCAGCGATCGTAAAACTGCTGCGAAAAAAGCTTTGTAGCGAACCTCAACTACGGGGGTTCTACAGAGGTTTGAAAATTGCTGCAAGTTAATTTGTGGCTGTTAAAACCTCCACGAAAGTCATACTTACTTGATGTTGATGCCTCTTTTTCTTTGTAGTGGGAAGGTTATGTACAAAAGTCATTTTGGTTGCTGGGTTCTAAGTGTTAATGTGGAGACCAGCAGGAGAGGTGCTGCGATGGTTTAGATGGCTGAAGGGAGGAGGCGGTGGAGCTGCTGGGTCGTCGGCCTATTGTTGGGTGTGGTGGAGAGCAGGTGGGGTGTCCGGCGACCTGTGCATTTGCAGGTCCGAGATGATGGCTGCTATGGCCTGGATCGAAGGTGCAGCGACCGGCACAAGAAAGCGGTTGGGACTCGCTTTGTGTAAGAAGAATCGACAAAGAGGGAGAGCTAGAGATAGCTCCTAAGGAGATCTTTCTCTCTCTATATTTATCTTTTAATTATATTATTTAGGCCTCATTTGGTTTCCCCGAATTTTTTTTTTTTCATTTTTAAACAGAGGTATTGTATGGGAGAAGCGGAATTTTTTTTCTTCTCAGATCGGTGAAAATATAGAGATGTAGCAAAATGTATTTTGAAAAAGTTGTGTAAACGAACAAATAAATAATAATTTTTTAAATGATTCAAATCGGAAACGTAGAAATTATAGCCAACCAAATGAGGCTTTAGTGTTTTCTTAACTCATTAATAATGACAACAACTCATATTTTAAAAAAAGTAGAACGAATTGAGATCAAATTATTTGAATTTTAATTAAATTTGAACTAAGTAAGCTATTTTTTCTTAAGTCACATATAACATTTAGTTCAAAATGGTTGACATGTTGTACTCTTCAATTTTAGGCTTCGTTTGGGATAACTTTTTTATTACTTTGTGAATCAATTTTCTGGCTAAAAAGTTGATTTAGAAAGTAGTAGAAAAGCTGTCCCAAATAAAACCTTAGTTTGGCTCATAAATTATTCAATCATTGTTTTTTGTAATTTAAAAAAACCGTTTTTTTAATTAAATACACTATATGTGAGTAAATTTATCTCAAGCCAAACATATATATAGTTCAAATTAATCCAAATAATTCTAATCAATTAGTTAACTTTTATAACTCGAGGTTTTTTTTCTTAAAACACTGATTTTATTCCAACATAAAAAGGATAACAAAAAGCTCAAAAGCGAAATGAAAAAAGCTACAAAGAAAAACAAGGATAACAACCCAATAGGCTCAGTAAAGGCAGAGGCATCCAACTACACCTAAGCCAGGCCCAGGCCATCCAGTATGGAGTGAGAGTCGTAACGCGCCAAAAAGCCATCCCAAACGAGCAAGAAACGCACCACCAAAGGTTGCCACGAGCCATGACTTAGGAGAAGTGAGCCCTAGGCACATCATAGCCCTCAATCTATAAATCATAACCACAAATGTTATTCTGAGATCTAGCAAAACGACATCCTTCAAAAGGAAGAGCCTTCCAACAATATCAGCCCACAGCCCAAAGGATAGAGGATGACGAACAATCAGAAACCCGCCACCACCATAACTCCAACATGCATGAAGAAGATCCAAAGGCAATCGAAAACCAACACTCTAACACTTAAAGAAAGCACCAACAATAGCAAAAACCCAGCATTATTTCCTGCCAAGCCTACCCCTCCCACAAGAGGAAATAGTCACAACAGGACGATCATTCCGCATTGGAAATTCTTCCCTAGATTCTTCCTCCCCGCTATCCTCCGAAGATGAATCAGACGAGCCTTGAAGCCAATCAATTTGTATTCTCACATCCTCCCCACATGAGCAAACAAAGCTTTAGGAGAAATTAAGTTAACATGAACCTCAACAAACGAGCCGGGTACAAGAATAGTAGGCGTCACAGAAGAAGTAACATTAAGGACACCAGCACGAGCAGGGTCAGAATTAAGGTGAGAGACAGAATGTACAAAACCCGAATAGTCCTGGTCTCAACTCGATTCAACGCACAGGCAGCAAAATCCACTCCCTTCGAAGAGGCCATAACCAAAGGGGAAGAATCAACCTTAGGGGGGACAGTAGTATCCAAAGCATTAGAATTAAAAACAACCACACCACTCATCGGATTAGCCACAGTGGCCGTCACGACCATACCATAAACAGGAGGAGGAGGAGGAGGTAATTCAGCTAAATTTTCCACAATATCAAAACCAACCACATCTCCATTCCCAACTATACTGGCTACAGGATTAAAATCAATATTAGCTACAAGATTATTCTTATTACAAGTATTAGGATCAAGCACTGCAACCAAATCGCTAACAATAGGAGCTTGAAACACAGAGACCACACCAGGCTGAGCACCAGCAAAACCTAGAGGGACAGGAGCCTCAGCAATTGACATAGGAGCAACATGCTCACAACCCTCCATACTTAACGAACCTTTCTCCACCTAGAGAGCAGGCACAGAGGAAATAGGGGGAGAGAAAGACAGAGAAGAAGTAGAACACACACCCTTCAGGTGACCAAGATGTTTGCAGGACACACAAAATTCAGGAAAAACTTCCATTTGCACCTGTTGGATGTACCCCGAAACCTCAGGCCCAAGCCAAATTTGCGAAGGGTAAGTTTTAGAAATGTCTAACTCCACAAGAACACACGCTAGGGAAGGCCGAGAACCAACAGAGGTGGCGTTATCAACCTTTAAAGGCTTCCCGAACATCGAACCCAAAGCATGGAGGATCCGAGGAGAGAACAGATAATGCCTAAGATTAGGGAATGATATCCAAATTGGAATGACAAGGGATTCAAAACCAACATCCAATAAAGGAGACCATTTAGACAATTTTATGAAGCAGTTATACACTAAATAGGATCGATGACAAAATATTCTATTAATCTAGATCATTAAACAGTTTAATTAGGATATGCATCCGATCCAGAACCGTGATAGAAAAATCAGACTGCAGCTTAAGCGAAAAGAAAAACTTGTGAATCGAGTCTAGAGACGGACGCTTGGTCGGGAAAAAACTTACTAAGGCAAATTGAAAGGGCTTGGAAAGAGCATCAATTTTCTCTTCTAAAATCCATAGTGAGGGTAAATCGTGGAAAGTAGCTTGACGAAGCACAGGAAAAGAAGCAGATGACGACGAGCCAGAAAGAGCTTCAACAAACAATTGTGATTTAAATAAGCCATCCAAAAAACTTGGATCAGCCATCCGTCACCCCACCAATCCGGCCAAAACGGCCGGAGTAGGACAAGACGAAGCAACCACACCAGAAAAAATAAAAGAAAAAGAAAACCAGAGAAGAAGGATAAATCTTCCCTGCAGCCTCCAGCAAAGAAAAATCCAAGATTTGGCAACGGAGGGCCACAAATCGTACTGGAGAAAGGGTTAGGGCAAAGCCCTAGCAGAACGAAAGAAGAGTTGAGCGAAAACTGCCCTAATAACGTTGACACAAAAATATAGAAAGTTTGAATAATATTTTTCAATTATTTAGCTTGTTGACACAAAAAATACATGATGAAATATTACTATATTCTTCAAATAGTTGAATAATAATTCTATTAATAGATAAGATTCAACTCTTTCTCACATAACAACCCCTAAAAGCTATAAAACCAACAATAAAAATCAAACTCATAATCAATAACAAACATCAGTTACGAAAGGGGTATTTACATTCAAGTCACTTTATTTCTTGTTATTTAAAAATCTAACGTCCGAAATATTAATATTACATGTCTAACATTTATAAAATAAATATGAATGTATGAAATAAAATATTAAAGCTTATAGAGATAGTCGGCATATAATATTAATATTTTAAATGTTAGATATATAAATATCATAAAATAAAATGATATGCATGTAAATCCCCCATTACATAAACATTTCAACTATTTAATCCATCATCCTTACAATCACTCCCATACAAACCACCATTGTTCAAACCGATCTCAGACAAGCAAAGCAAAAGCTGAACACAAACTTCTAACACAACATGTCCTCCCTTCTCCTCCGCTGAACAAGTTAAACTAGAAGGAATCCGACAGCCCCTGCAACGGTCGCCGCGCCGCCCACAAAGCTCGCTCCAAGAAATGAAGCCGCGCTCTTGAACTTAGACTCACTGTCAATGGCGGCCGGCAGATATTCGCTCGCCGGAGAGCCTATAGAAGCCGCATCGCTATCAGCAACTGTATCAGGAGAGGGGCTTTCACCGGAGGGAACGGCAGCGTATGGTGTAAGGAAGGAATTGGATGGGGAAGCCAATGGAGCTTCGGAAGCTCTGATTATTGTGATTGGAAGGGCTAAGAGGAGAAAAAGTATGGCGAGTTTTGCCATTTTTGTTGATGGGATTGGGGCCGCGAGCTGTTTTTTTGTAAAGAAGAGGAGGATTTATGGGGTGAAGGGATTGGGTTTTGAATATATAACGGTTATAAGGTTTGTTTGAAGTGGGAGATGGGAGGTGGAGAGACTTTTGGGGGGCGGAAGGGGCGGTGGTGGTAGGGGATTAGTGGTTGGTGTTTTTTTTTTTTCTTTTCTTGGGGGGGTTTCGTTGGAAGTGAGAGAGGTAATTTACACGTCGAGGTTTAGGGTAGTTGGTGGGCCAGCATGGTTAGGAACCTCCATCTCGGGTTCGAATCCCCTATAGTATGACAAATTATTAGGTCCGGTCATCTGACAAAGAAATACATCCGGATTTCTCTCTATCTACAGTAAAGCGCATTTACTGTAGTAGCTACGCTGCGCTTTTACTGTAAACAGAGAAAAATCCGGATGTATCTCTTTGTCAGGTGACTGGATGTAATAATTCGTCATCTACTACGAACTTACCTTTTCAAAGGGGCAAAGCAAAGAGTGGGTCCAATGCCGATGAGTGACATCGTTAGGTTCCACCGAGGGATTAGTTATGACGCCGAGCGCTCCCTTTGGAGTGACAGTGAGTAGATACACACGTTCTAAAAAAAATTAATTCAATGATTAATTTGCTTAATGTTTTGAGGTATTTATATGCATATCATAAAATTCTTATATATTTATGTATCTAATAATTAAATTTATATATTATGCATATAATATATAAATTTTTAAACCACATAAAAATATTATTGATATTTTAAATTTTTTAAAGAAAATATATATTTCATGCATGTGTCTGATGTGATTGTCACAAAAATATGATATAAGTATCATCCAAAATTAGCAATTAGAGATATAAATATATAAGAATTGTGTGACATTTATGTAATTTCTTCTTAATTTTAATATTTAGGTTAGTAAGTTTGAACAAATATATTGAAGAAGCATTTTATGTTGGATGAAATGTAAATTCTTATTTTATTAAAGTTCCTGGTATTGTTACCAATATTTAACATTTATATATATTATATTTATTTATATAACACTATAATATTTAAATAATTTTAAATCACATTAATTTTATATTTGATAAAAAACATTATAATTTAAATATAAAGATTAGCTGAGAATTTTTTAATTTCATTTAAAACTTTAAATATTTTACAAGTACATATAAAAATATAATTATGTAATATATAAATGAATAATTTAAGAAGAAGTATGTCCAAAGTATAAATTATGTGATGAGCAAAATTTTATAAAAATTTTTAAAAAAGCAAACTAGCTAAATTATTTAGCATTTTTCATTGAAAATGTCAAATTGTTTGGCTAATTCTATAAAAAATGCCAAATAATTTGGCTTGTTTAGAATTAGCCAATTAGCCAAACTGTTTGGCTAATTAGATAGAATTAGCCAAACTAAATAGACCAAATAGTTTGGCTAATTCTATTAAATACTCACATTGCAACTAGGCATCATTAGCAATGTCATTAGTTGATTAAGGATGTATTAAACATTTTAAAACTAGATTAACAGACGGTAAGCTCTCAGATTAACTAATTGCCCACTTAACGGGCCATTAGTTATTTCAAATTCATTAATTTATTGACAATTATTTTAATTTTAGAAAATTAAATGACGTTATTTTTTCTTTATTGATTATTTCAAATTTATTACATAATTTGCATAATTTAAAAAATGAGAATTGACAAATTTATAAGATACAAAGATACATTCCTAATATTTTGACATTAAAAATACAACCTACACGATTTATCAGTTATGTAGTATTTTCTTTAAAAATGACTAACATAAGTTTTTCAATGAACAATTTTAAAATTTATGTAAAACATGAATAAATTATTATTTACTATTAAATAAAATAAATAATAAAATGCTTAGTGAAAATTAGCTAATTCTTTAAAAAATATTTGAGCAAGGGCAAAATTGCCTGTTTAACGGGCCATTTATCCACTAATGGCTCGTTAAACGGACGATTAGTTAATTTGAGAGCTTATCGTTAGTTAACCTAGTTTTAATTTTTTTAATGCATCATTAATCAACTAATGACATTACTAATGATGCTTAGTGAAAATGGGGTATTCAATAAAATTAGCCAAATAGTTTTGCTAATTCTATAGAATTAGTCAAACTATTTGGTGTATTCAAAATAGAATTAGCCAAATATTTTGCTAATTCTATAGAAAACGTTAAATAGTTTGGCTTTTTTAGAATTAGCCAAACTATTTGGCATTTTCAATAAAAAATACCAAATATTTTTTTAATTTACTTCTTTTTAAAATTTTATAAAATTTTGTTCCTTTACATAATTTAAACTTTATTCATGATTTTTCTTAAAATTTGTTCTATATAAATATATAAATAACTTATACTTACATTTAAATGGTTCGCTTCGATCGAAAGTGAAAAAGCGCACCATTAGAACGCTCTGCTAGGGTTTTGGATGCCCTAGCCGACCCCGCTCTTGAACATCTTCTTCCTCGCTCCCTTCTCCCGGCTTGGCCGGGGAACTTTACTCCACATGGCCAATCTCTCCTCCTCTGCAGATTTTCCCCCACTCTCCTCCAAGAGAGTTGTGCCATCTCTCGCCCCTGATTTAAGTTATAACAAGATAGTCTCTACCCCTTTGCCCAGGAAATGCTTTCTCTCTTTATTCTCCACCCTCTTTGGATGATCCTCTGGATTTCAACGAAACCCATGTCCATGCTGCGAAGGAGGAATGGGGTATGTTGTTGATCGGCTACTCCATCGGACGTTGCCAGTATTACGAATCATTGCTTTCTGCTATCCGTAAGGTTTGGAAATTGAAAGGTATGATGAAATTACTCTACTAAGCGATGGTTTTTTCATGTTGAAATTTTCGTCCCATGAAGAGTTTGATATGGAGCTTGCTGGCGGCGTCTGGTTTTTTTCTCGATAAGCCATTCTTGTTGCAAAAATGGGTTCCCAGTTTCTAACCTGTTAGAGAAGAATTTACTTCTATCCCCATTTAGTTCAAAATCCACGATTTGCCTTTACCTTGTTGGACACCGGACGATATTTCCTGTATTGCAGTAAGGTTGGGATCCCTTTAGTTGTAGATGATCTGACGACAGAGAAACCTAGATTGACTTACGCAAGAGATGTGTTCAAGTATAAAAAAAATTGTGCTTATCCTGAAACCACCCTATCTCCATACTAGGTGAGCCTTTTGAACTAAAAATACGATATGAATGGAAGCCAGTTTCCTGTGAGCACTGTGGTTCCATTATGCATTCACCCGAATTCTGTCCTTCCAAACCACCTTCTCCTCCTTCCACTTCTCAGCCACCTTCGCGTGGGAGAAGTACGAGCCGAAAGCCCCCTCGCCTTGTTAGTAGAAACTCTAACGCTCAGCAGCCTCAACAATCCCTTCCTTCTAACTCTACTCTAGCTCCACGACTGATCATTAACAGTTCTACAACTCAACCCCAATCTGTTGTTTTCGGCTCCACACACATTTTACAGTCGCCTGTGGTGGTAATTCCAGACCCTACCATCTCCTTAGATTTGCAGCAAACTATAATTCCTAATTTAAACACTCCTACTAAAGATTTCACAGCTTCTAAATCCGCTAATACATCCAAACAGAAGGATAAAGTTAACTCACCTAATAGATTTGAAATCCTACATGATAGCATTAATGAGTTGATGCCCCCTCCCGCTCCATCCCTGTAACAAGAATCGAGCTGAAATCCCACACGAATCCATTCAAAAGCTTCTAGGAGCAAGCAAGCAAAAAAAGCTCTTACTCAAACTTCAAACTCCCAATGATCCTACCTCATATTGCGGTTTGGAATGTGAGAGGTTTCAATAGCCCAGATAAGGTTAGGGCATGTAAAGATTTAGTTCGTCATCACAAACTTGATTTTATATGTGTCTTGGAGAATGGGATACATGAGAACAGTTTCTCGGATCCTTGGTTTCGCTTCAATCACCAAATTTTTTATTATGAAGAAAGCTGTCACAATTTTAATTTATCCAATTCGGATAGAATTTGGATTAAATGGGATCCAAATTTGGTTCAGTTTAAACCATCCTATATTTCTACTCAGCTGATTTATGAAGAATTACATAAGGGATCTGATTTGGTTTGTGTTATGTCGATTGTTTATGCTTCTAATTTACAAGTGGAGAGAATTAAGCTTTGGGATAGCTTTAGAGAGGTTGGGGCTAACATCAACATTCCTTGGATTGTACTTGGTGATTTCAACTAGTGCTTGCACTCATCTGAAAAGTCTGGAGGATCCCCTCTTCTTTCCTCTCATTTATAGGATTTTAAATCCTTAATTTTTGATATGGGCTTATAGGACTTGGCTTCTATTGTCCTGAAGTTCACCTGGTTTAACCAAAGAGCTAATGACCACATTCATTTGAAGTTGCATAGAATGCTGATTAATGATAAGTGGCTTGATTCTTTCCCTAACTCCTACTATGAAGTTCTCCCTCCCTCATGTTCAAATCATTCTCCTATCATACTTTCTTCGGGTCAGCTTACAAGGCTGAACCATATATTTGTTTTCAAGAACTTTTGGACAAAGGAAGAAAATTATTGGTCTGAACTTCTAAACATTTTTTCTCAGCCATTCCAAGGGAATTTCATCCTTGGGTTGTATTACAAGCTTAAAGCACTTAAAGAAATCATCAAAAAGAAAGATTGGAATAGTTCTTGTTACCTCTCTTCCAATATTTCCATGCTTAAGGATCAACAAGCTCTTTGCTTGAACATGCTGAATTCAGATCCTTAAAACTCTGCCTTGAATCATATGCTCAAAAACATAAATGCCCAATTATTAGGCTGCTCCACTTCCTGGACTAATTGGGTGCTACAAAGGGTTAAATTGAAGTGGCTTTCTCATGGGGAAGATGACTTAAAATTTCTCTATGTAAACATTAGAAAGAGAACAAATCATAGCGCTTCTCCTTTGGTTTCTAATGATGATCATATTATAAGGAAGGTCTTGATTTCTTCAATTACCCAACACTTTGAAAAGCTTTTTAATGCTCCACCGCCTACTTCCTTATGTGAACTCTCCTCTATTCCTAAAGGTACGGTTATTCCTTCTCATTTATCTGATAAGCTAACTATGATGGTTTCTGATGATGAAATCAAGACAACAATTTTTAATGGGAAGTCCAACCCCACTCCCGGCCCAGACAGTTTCAATTTTGAGTTTTATAAATCCATATGCTTATCACTGGTCCTTTGGTCTGTAAAGTGGTAAAATCATTCTTCTCTAAAGGATATATTCCTCACAAAGTTAAGGCCACTACAATTGCTCTTATTCCAAAATCGGCTCTATGGGCTCCGAAAAATTCCAATTTTAGGGGTGTGTGATCCCGGGGGAATTTTCAGAAGGCAGATTGGGTTTGTAGATAAGACACTACCCAGAGATTTCGCCCTCATTTTGTGAGGACTTTTTGATCTGAGTTCTGGTTTCCTATAGGCGGAAGCCCCTATAGTTAATTACCCCTCCCAATAATGGGAGAGAACTTTCGATTAAGGCTAGTCGTAAAAGAGGTCAAATAGGTTATGAACCTATCGTATAATAGCAATATTTTTAGGGTTTGAATTTTGAATTTGGATGATTTGAAATTTGGAATTTATCACCACAAACTTGAAACTGGTGGTGGGGGGAATGAAGACGAGCCCGATCAAGATCCCATGGTTCCGTCGTCCCGGGCTGTCATGTTCCCTGGTCTACTTAGTCAGAGGAGGTAGTCGACCCAACCTGACAGAAGACATCTTGTCGGCAGCCATGGGTTGCTTCGTCCAAGAATACCTTGTAGACCTGGGTTGGTGTTTGTCTAAGGGGACATATCTGAATCAACCTTAGCTGACAGAGGGCTTTATACCTATTGGATATACCCTATGATTCATCGCTCAAGGGTTTGACGCCTTTAGGGAACATACGGGCTTTGGCCGTGATCGTAATATAGTGGTGACATTTTGCGGCGAAACCACCCGATCAGAGGGCACGTGCCACGTCCCTGTTGGCAAGAGACTGTTTGAGGATGATTCAAAGTGATACACCGATACACTTTCGCTCTTTGTGAGCTGAGGTTAATTTCAAATTTATCACCCTCGACAAACGATTGTGGGAGGTGGATGATTTTTAGTTTTAAGTTTTAGATGATTGATTCTATTTCAAGAATTTGGACTTATATTTGACTATAGATTTCACCCCTCCGGTTGAGATTTCTGATCAACACGGCCATCATCGGGGTGACATTGAGGTCACTTGTATTTTCGTAAGATTTTGGAAGGCATTTAATTATTCAAGTTATGTCAACTCCGGTACTTTCATGGAGGAGGATGAAACTTGAATATTAGACCCGCGCAGCATTCTCGAATCGTCGGATTTGAGACTTAGATATGACGATTGGAGCACATGCGGGTAATATTATTTAACCCTGCGCAGCATTCTCGGACATTGGTATTTAGAAATTTATTGCATTTGTCGGAGCACATGCAGGGATTTTAGTTTTAAGGGATCATATTTAATACATAAGGGGCATTTTAAAATACTTAAATATGATCCATTATGTGAGAGCTATTTTATTTAAGAAATGCTCAAATTTTCAATTAAGGGGCCTACGAACGCCTTCTGTCCGCTTGCACACATGTTGCGGATCCGGTGGCGTTATAGCTTTCTAGATTTCAGTTATTGCATTTAGTTTATTTTAACCCCTCGTCACTTAGCACAACTTGTAGATTGTGTTTGCTCAATCCCCACTACTAGATCATTTTCGTAGAAAAATTATCTTGTTTGCTACAAATTCCTCTATTCTTTCCCGTAGGAGATCGTGTCTTTGCTTGTAGACTAGTTATTGTGGGCACTACGAATTCCCTATTCCTTCTCATAGAAGAATTGTAGTGTTTTATAACATATATATATATCCCTTCACCAATATTCTCAGATGAATGTGATAGGGACTGCCATATCTTTCTATGTGACGTATACGAAGAATATCATCAACCTTGACATTATTTCTTTTAGAGTTAAATGTGTCCACTTCTGCTTTGAAGCCAATCAAAGAGAACCATTACATTTATCATACATATACATCAGCCTTTTTGTCTTAGAAAATTGGTATATTATCTACATTTTTAGAAATGTAGATTGTACACTCTTATCATACTACACTCCTCGTGCTTTGCTTACAAGAACATATTTAACATTAGCATTTTGACCGATATAACCACCATGTACGGATTATAATATTCATTAGAGATTTTATACTATGGCTCATAAGTAAGCGATGTTCAAGATTCTTATATTCATGTTGAGTGCAAGCGTGCCTCGAGTTCAAGTTTGAGTCCATTTCGAGTTTAGGTCCAATATTATTCGATCAAATATAATTTAAATTTGATTTTAAATTTGAATTATGTTCAAATCAATTTCATATATGAGCCCAATTCGAGTTTAAGTCCAACATTATTCGGTCAAATTTAATTTTAAAATTGATTTCATCTTTAAATTATGTTTAAATCAATTTTCATTTTTTTGTCCAAGTCCTGTATTGTCCGCTGAAAATTTCGGCAGCCTCCCGGCATCTCCTCCCCACCGAGGGAGAAATCGGGACGGCACTGCCGTAGTTTCTTCCTACCCGGACCTAAGGTCGACGACGTAGGGGCTTCGAATTTAAACCATCTCATCAGGATCTAAGATCGACTGCGTGAGGTCTTCAATTTGGAACCATCCCGGTCGGATCTAAGATGCGACGGCCCGGGGTCTTCAAATTTTAAACCATCCCGGTCGAACCTAAGGTACGACGATCGGGGTCTTCAATTTTGGAACCATCCCGGCCGGATCTAAGATGCGACGGCCGAGGTCTTCGACACCTGTTGAAATCCTCACATATCTCTCCACATTTATCTCTTTTTTTTTTAAGTAAATGTACAATATAATATATATATATATATATATATATATATATATATATATATATATATATATGTGTTATATTATAATATATAATATTATATATTATAATACTCATATAACAGGGATTGGGAGGCGGAAGAAGCAAAGCCAAGAGTCGGGCTAGGGCATGGCGCGGTTCACGTACGGAGGAGGCTCGGGCGCTGGTCGGTAGGGTCGGCGTCGGCGGGTCCGGCAAAGTCGGCGGCAGGGTGGTCCGGCGTCGGCTAGGGCGCGGCGAGAAGGAGCCGACGGGATTCGGCTTTGATGGGGGTAGAGCGAAGAAGGTATGTTTCGGAAATCCCTTCTCTTCCTCTTTGTGTGTTTGTGCGTGAATGTCAACCGAATGAGGGAGGGTTTGTTTTTGTATCGTGAGAGGCGGTGGTTGAATCGTCGTGAGGTGGGACCGGCAGAGGCGGTTGTGTCGTTCCGTTTGGGTATGTCGGTGGAACGGTTACAGTCAACAAATGCCCCCCAACAAATATGATATGCGCTCTATAGCAGATCATGTTTGTTGCAAACCAGTTGACCTCACAGATCTCTAAAACTAAATTTTAGATGTCATATAAAGGGTCTTTTTTGATATCCCTGATTTATCCTTTTGATTTGTCAGGAATTTATACCTTCTACCATTTGCTTCTAACTTTTGCGGGCTTGATGAAGGAGTATATGCCGGAGACCTAAACACTTTAGGTTTGCACTAGGTCGGTGGCGAGAAGTCATCGGTCTAGAGCTTTGTGCATAACGGACTTGTTGATGACAAAATCCACTTAGTTCAGTCTTGGGCTTTATGCGAACTTTGGGATAATTTTCTTCGGTCCTTTGCTTTATGCTTTGACGGACTTGTTGAAGAAAAATTCCTTTGGTCCTCGCTTTGTGCTTTACGGATTTGTTGAAGGATTTGCAGGTTCTGGATTCAGTTGATAATACCGAACGTAGGTAGTATCTTGATCCTTAACCACTTGAGAAGACTTTAATCTGAATCACTTGATTTCATCAGATCGAGAGCACATAGATTTGATAGCTCTTCATCCTCTGGTTGCTAGGATGGGGGTTCCTCTACTACGGCCTTTCTTATGGCTTGTTGAGTAGACGGAGCTGCCAGCGATCCGGTCATATTTGGGCTTGTTGGATCCAACCTTTTACACTCATTCAGACTTCAGACTTGAGCTATGGGAATTGTGCTCCCCAATGTTAACTTTACTAAAGTTAGCAGATTTGGAGTCGTCCTTCGTGGTTCTAGATTTTGGAGCCTACGAACATTTGGTAATTGCTCGAGATTCCTCCTTCCCACTAGAACTTTGATTCTCCAGTCATTTAAGAGAATTTTGTAGACTACGATCACTTGAATTTATCGAGTCAAATTTGCCTTCGTACTTCCTACAGTCCCTACTGACGGGTTGACGAAGTGGGGGTTCCGCTACTACGGCCTTTCTTATAGCTTGTTGAGTAGACAGAGTTGCCAGCGATCCGGCCATATTTAGGCGTGTTGGATCCGACCTTTTACACCCATTCCAACCTTAAGCTTCAGGCTGTTGGAAGACTTCAAGCTTATTCAGCTCAATTTGTTGGAGTGTGTAGTTTCAAAAGTCTATTTCTTGATCTTTGAGTCTTTATTTATTGGAGAAGATGTTGTCTCGATCTTTTGAGAGATCGCCTACATATACTTTAGAAAACAAGTAATTTTTTTATATTCTTTAGCATAAAAGAATATTTGAATTGATAATTTTAAATATTTATTCGGAGATCTCGGCATGCAGCGCAATATCAACCCGAATAAATATTTAAAATGCCCCCAGTATGACGAGAGATTTTGAAATGCATTCTTGATATACAAGAAAATTTCAAAATACAAATGTATTGCTATAAACGTGTACGAAATACATAGCATTTTCTTGGGCAGTTTTATGCGTGATATTTCTTTAGATATCGACTGTTAATCGGCGACATAGGTCTCTGACCCTCAATCAAATAACTGATATGCTCCTCCTTGAAGTACCTTCTCGATAATAAAGGCACCCTCCCTAATTGGATACAAATTTACCACCGATTTTTTTTTTCAGTGTGGGATGATTGATATCCTCAGTATTAAGAACATAACACTTAGCCTTTTGATGTATTAGCTCATCAAATACATGTGTTATTACCCATTGATAGGTGGCACTAATGTTCCTTAGGCTGAAAGGCATGACTGTGTAGTAGAATATGCTTATAGATGTCCTGAATTATGTATGATTTTCATCTTCAGTTGCCATATTGATTTGATTGAATCATAACGATCCCTCGTTCTTATTCTTCACCAGGAAAATATTTGAGATCCAATCGACATATTTTTCTTCTCGGATGAAGCCCACCTCTATGAGTTTCATTGTTTTTATAATCACGTAGTCTTCAATCTCCAATATCATTATCCTTGGAGCTTGCTTGATATGAGTGACATCTGGTTTGATGACTAATCTGTGAATCGCCATATCACGGGATAAACTTAACATCTCAGCATATGTCCAGGCAAAGCAATCCCTAAATTTATAGAAGATCTCTTATAATTCCTCTACTTACTCTTTGAGAAGAACGTCACTGGTGAAGTAGAGCAATGATCTTCTTCAGTCTGAGATGATATATTTAGAAAGTGATGGGATTTCTTGAAGGATTCTTCAAAATGTCGATCATCAAGAACATTGTATGTAAGGATCATCTTTGCAACCCACTTTTGATGATTTTATTTAATGGAGGATCTCTAGGAGTATACACTATATGTCACACCATTCTTTGAGTATATATATTTTTTCTAGAGATGTGAGTCTCTATATATTTTTTTTTATGTCAGGACCTCTCGGCAGTGGATTCTTGGATATATATCCAAGTGTAAAACCTCGATGCTCACCGTATATATCTTTATTCTTTCTTTGCTTTACCATCATAAAAGATAGTTGCTTTCAGCTTTATCGAGACCTTTCATTGATGAATCTTTGGACATAAGGACCAAATATCACATCCTGATGTTCACCGTACACATTTTTATTCTTTCTTTGCTCTACCATCATAAAAAAAATGGTAGCCTTTATCTCTACCGGGACCTTTTAGTAATGGATTTTTGGACATAAGGACCAAATGTCACATCTTAATGTTCACCGTATAGAGCATAGTATTTTAGCTGCTACTATAGCATTT
The DNA here is from genome assembly GCA_019514585.1 of Dendrobium officinale. NCBI lineage: Eukaryota > Viridiplantae > Streptophyta > Magnoliopsida > Asparagales > Orchidaceae > Dendrobium > Dendrobium officinale. The sequence continues at coordinate 5,782,461 of CM033689.1, forward strand.
AAATGACTAGCCAAAGATGAAAAGAGAAACCAATCCCCAGCGGAGTCGCCAAAAATCTGTGGGCTCCGAAAAATTCCAATTTTAGGGGTGTGTGATCCCGGGGGAATTTTCAGAAGGCAGATTGGGTTTGTAGATAAGATACTACCCAGAGATTTTGCCCTCATTTTGTGAGGACTTTTTGATCTGAGTTCTGGTTTCCTATAGGCGGAAGCCCCTATAGTTAATTACCCCTCCCAATAATGGGAGAGAACTTTCGATTAAGGCTAGTCGTAAAAGAGGTCAAATAGGTTATGAACCTATCGTATAATAGCAATAATTTTAGGGTTTGAATTTTAAATTTGGATGATTTGAAGTTTGGAATTTATCACCACAAACTTGAAACTGGTGGTGGGGGGAATGAAGACGAGCCCGATCAAGATCCTATGGTTCCGTCATCCCGGGCTGTCATGTTCCCTGGTCTACATAGTCAGAGGAAGTAGTCGACCCAACCTGACAGAAGACATCTTGTCGGCAGCCATGGGTTGCTTCGTCCAAGAATACCTTGTAGACCTGGGTTGGTGTTTGTCTAAGGGGACATATCTGAATCAACCTTAGCTGATAGAGGGCTTTATGCCTATTGGATATACCCTATGATTCATCGCTCAAGGGTTTGACGCCTTTAGGGAACATACGGGCTTTAGCCGTGATCGTAATATAATGGTGCCATTTTTTGGCGAAACCACCCGATCAGAGGGCACGTGCCACGTCCTTGTTGGCAAGAGACTGTTTGAGGATGAATCAAAGTGATACACCGATACACTTTCGCTCTTTGTGAGCTGAGGTTAATTTCAAATTTATCACCCTCGACAAACGATTGTGGGAGGTGGATGATTTTTAGTTTTAAGTTTTAGATGATTGATTATATTTCAAGAATTTGGACTTATATTTGACTATAGATTTGACCCCTCCGGTTGAGATTTCCGATCAACACGGCCATCATCGGGGTGACATTGAGGTCACTTGTATTTTCGTAAGATTTTGGGAGGCATTTAATTATTCAAGTTATGTCAACTCCGGTACTTTCATGGAGGAGGATGAAACTTGAATATTAGACCCGCGCAGCATTCTCGAATCGTCGGATTTGAGTCTTAGATATGACGATTGGAGCACATGCGGGTAATATCATTTAATCCTGTGCAGCATTCTCGGACATTGGTATTTAAAAATTTATTGCATTTGTCGGAGCACATGCAGGGATTTTAGTTTTAAGGGATCATATTTAATACATAAGGGGCATTTTAAAATACTTAAATATGATCCATTATGTGAGAGCTATTTTATTTAAGAAATGCTCAAATTTTCAATTAAGGGGCCTACGAACGCCTTTTGTCCGCTTGCACACATGTTGCGGATTCGGTGGCGTTATAGCTTTCTAGATTTCAGTTATTGCATTTAGTTTATTTTAACCCCTCGTCACTTAGCACAACTTGTAGAGGGTGTTTGCTCAATCCCCACTACTAGATCATTTTCGTAGAAAAATTATCTTGTTTGCTACAAATTCCTCTATTCTTTCCCGTAGGAGATCGTGTCTTTGCTTGTAGACTAGTTATTGTGGGCACTACGAATTCCCTATTCCTTCTCATAGAAGAATTGTAGCATGCTTGTAGTGTTTTATAACATATATATATCCCTTCACGAATATTCTCAGATGAATGTGATAGGGACTGCCATATCTTCCTATGTGACGTATACGAAGAATATCATCAACCTTGACATTATTTCTTTTAGAGTTAAATGTGTCCACTTCTGCTTTGAAGCCAATCAAAGAGAACCATTACATTTATCGTACATATACATCAGCCTTTTTGTCTTAGAAAATTGGTATATTATCTACATTTTTAGAAATGTAGATTGTACACTCTTATCATACTACACTTCTCATGCTTTGCTTACAAGAACATATTTAACATTAGCATTTTGACCGATATAACCACCATGTACGGATTATAATATTCATTAGAGATTTTATACTATGGCTCATAAGTAAGCGATGTTCAAGGTTCTTATATTCATGTTGAGTGCAAGCGTGCCTCGAGTTCAAGTTTGAGTCCATTTCGAGTTTAGGTCCAATATTATTCGATCAAATATAATTTAAATTTGATTTTAAATTTGAATTATGTTCAAATCAATTTCATATATGAGCCCAATTCGAGTTTAAGTCCAACATTATTCGGTCAAATTTAATTTTAAAATTGATTTCATGTTTAAATTATGTTTAAATCAATTTTCATTTTTTTTGTCCAAGTCCTGTATTGTCCACTGAAAATTTCGGCAGCCTCCCGGCGTCTCCTCCCCACCGAGGGAGAAATCGGGACGGCACTGCCGTAGTTTCTTCCTACCCGGACCTAAGGTCGACGGCGTAGGGGCTTCGAATTTAAACCATCTCACCAGGATCTAAGATCGATTGCGTGAGGTCTTCAATTTGGAACCATCCCGGCCGGATCTAAGATGCGACGACCCGGGGTCTTCAAATTTTAAACCATCCCGGTCGGACCTAAGGTATGACGACCGGGGTCCTCAATTTTGGAACCATCCCGGCCGGATCTAAGATGCGACGGCCGGGGTCTTCGACACCTGTTGAAATCCTCACATATCTCTCCACATTTATCTCTTTTTTTAAATAATATATATTTATATATATTATATTATATTATAATATAAAATTTATATTATAATCTAATATAACATAATATAATATATATATTATTATATGTTTATTATAATAAATAATATTATATTATATATAATACATTATATAAATAATATATTATATATAATATAACAGGGAAAGAGAGTGAGATCGGGAGAGAGCCCGATCGAGCGGCTCGGGCAAGGATCGGAGGCACGCACGAGACGGCTTAAGCGGCGGCTGGCCTAGCCGGAGGCAGGCGGGTCCGACGGCGAGTCCTTGGTCGGCGGCAGGCAGGTCGGTCGGTCCTTAGTTGGATCCGACTGATGGAGGCTAGGGCACGGCGGAGTCGGCGTCGGCAGCGGCTTGTCTAGCCGGAGGTAGGGAGGTCCGGCGTCGGCAGGCGGAGGCGAGCTCTGCTGCGGCGGCGACTTCGGAAGAAAGGCGGGATGACGGGCTGGAGTCGACGTCTGCAGTCGGTCGGCGGCTTCAGACGATCGATTTGCTTGACGGAGATAGAGAGCACAGGTATGCTTCCTAAATCCTTCCTGTTCTCTGTCTTTTTGAGAGCGTGAGTGTGTGTATATTTCTAACCGTCTGAATGGAGAAGGATTTTATGTCGTGAGTATGTCGTTTTGCAATTTTTTTGAACGAACGGTTGTGAGGTGGGACCAGAGGCGATTGTGTCGTTTGGGTATGTCGGTGGTTTTGCCGTTAGAGTCAACAGGTTCATGCATCCAATGTTTTAGATTTTAGACCAATTACTCTTTGTAATGTCTTTTATAATATAATATCTAAAATTTTGGCGTTGAGAATTAAAGATATTATGTCTATTATCATTGGGGAAAATCAAGCTAGTTTCATTAAATATCGTATTGCCACAGATAATATCCTTCTTGCTAATGAGCTGCTTTTGGAATTCAAAAAGTCTACTAAGAGAAAACTGTTGTGTGCTAAGTTGGATATTCAGAAGGCTTTTGACTGTATTTCTAGATAATTTCTTTTAGCAAGAATGTGCCAAAAAGGTTTTCCCCCTCTTTTCATTCATTGGGTTAAAGTCTGTATATGAGATGTTCACTTCTCCATTTCTATTGATGAAGCTCTTGAGGGTTACTTTCACTCCACTTCAGGTCTCAGATAGGACTGTCCACTTAGCCCTTATCTTTTTTGTATTGTGATGGACGCATTTACTTGTATGATTGATAACCCTGCTGCTCAGGATAAATTTAATGGGATTCATACAAAGGATATGCAAATTTCACACCTTTATGTTGATGATCTCCTCATTTTTGGAGAAGCTACGAAGCACAACTGCGAGGTCCTCATGTTTGTTTTAGATTCCTTTGAGAAAGTCTCTGGTTTAATGGTAAATCATGAAAAAGTAAGCTGATAATCTCATACTATATAGCCTCCCCTATGGATATTGGTGTGGCGCTTAATATGCATGCTATTTGTGCTAAGATGACATATCTTGGTATTCCCATCTCTGCCAAGAAACACAGTATTGCTGATTTTCAACCTCTTATGCATACCATTTCAGAACATTTGGTTAGGTGGAAAGCTAGGCTGCTTTCTCTAGCGGGTTGTCTCCAATTCTTAAAATATACGATCTGGAACACTATAGCCTACTGAATTTGGGGAGCTATCATACCCAAGTCCTGTATTAAGTGTTTAAAAAGGATGTGTTCAAGATTTTTTTATTTTGGAGGCATAGAGCTTAAGAAATTGCATCTTATTGCTTGGAAGAGGACATGAAAACCTAAAATGTTTGGGGGGTTGGGCATTCCAAATCTTTAGGCCCTTCAATTTGCAAAATATTACTCTTTGGTTTTTCAGATTTTATAATTCTAAGTCTATCCTCTTAAGTATCTTAATATTAAATACGACACTCCTTGGACCCCAGAGCAGCATAAAACCTCCTCTATCTGGAATGAATTTTGGAAGGTGGCCTTACAGATCTCTCATTCAATTCATTTTGACATCACTTATAATAACAAAATTTCTATGCTCTGGGACCCATGGATTGGGGGTAGGACTCTTTTGTCTCATCTTCCAAACTATAATCTGGAATGTTATATTCATCATAATGCCAAGCTCTCTGTTTTTCTAATAGAGGGAGATTGGATTTTTCCGAGCTATGTTAAGGATGTATTATTTCCTTTATTGGGGCATCTTCTAGTTAATCTTGATTTTAATTATACTTTAGCTTGGAAAGATAAGAAGAAGTATTGTTTCTCATCTTATATCAAATTTTATTTCCGGAAGGAGGCCGTTCCTGATTGGACTAATTTTGTCTGGCATAACCATCATGCTTTAAAATATTCGATTTACACTTGGATTGCATTGAACATTGGGCTCAAAATAGCTGAGGAGCTAATTAAAAGGAACATTTTGGTTCAGGCTAATTGCTCTTTATGCTTTTTAAATGCTGAAACCAATTTTCACATTCGGTTTGAGTGTGATTATGCCTTCTCTGTTTTAAAAAAACTAATTCCGATTTTGGGAGATTTTCTTTTGAGACCTAGACTTATTCAAGTTCTCCAATTTTTGGGAGAAAGGAGCTACTTATTAAAGAATAAAAAAGAATCTCTTCTCCTTATAGTATGCTGTGCTACTTATTATCTTTGGAGGGAAAGAAATGAAATAAGATTTAATTTTAAATTTAGAAGTGTTTCTACTCTTTGTGCTTTAATCAAATTGGCGGTGGAGGAGAAAGTGTCCAATTGGAAGCATGGTGAAAATCTCAGAATTCCTTGGTCCTCTTAATGGTGGTTCTTTTTGACTGGGGGATTTTTGGCTGTTTAGATACTGCTGGTTGGATCTTCTTTATTTTGGACGGATTGTGCTGCTCGGAGAGCGTATGATTTCATTTTGCTGCTATTTTGTGTTGCTCGGGTTTGATTGGGGCAAAGACTGGTACTTCTGTTTGTATTTCAGGCGTTAGTTTTTGGCAGCTTCATGCTGTCGAGTTTGAATTATTGTTGAACTATTGGCTGCTTAAGTTCTATTCGTCCCTGGATGGCCTTTTTGGCAACCTTGGACTTAAATGGCAGGTTTTTTCGATGCAGGACAATGATGTAGCTGTTAATCATCTCCTTGGAGGGCCTCACGGGCAACCAGGAGATATCTGCTTGACCACGCTGGAATTATGTTGATTTGTTTGATTAGCAGTATGAGTCCATTTTTGATGCTCATGCTAAATTTTGCCAGTAGACTATTATCATTGTAAAATCTTTGTTTTAGTTTTCTTTTAGGAGGTATAAGTTTTTGGTTAGACCTCTTCTTTTTTGTATGATGTCTAATATTTTTATTATACCTTATTTATAACTTTTTTTCATTGAAATATACGGCTGCTGCCCTCATTTTCCCAAAAAAAAAAAAAAAAAAAAAAAAAAAAAGTTTCGCTTTTTTTTCTTTGAAAATGACAATCTTTACTATTTACAGTCAGAACCAGCGCGACAAAAGAGTGATGCATTGCGTTGCGTTGGGCTCACGCTTCCGCATTCCGCTGTGGAATCCAGTGCGAAAGAAGGCCTTAACCGTAGCTAAGTTGTTCTATTCCTCCTCCAGCTACCACTGTGCCCCCTCATCCGTCAAGCTCCTCAGCCTCCTCTCCGACGTCCGTCCCCTCACCACAATGGAGGTACTCCGCTTGTTAAGTTTCTCGTCATTCCCGCGCCGTTTTAGGTACTGTGATTATGTTTTAGGGTTCAGTTTACTTCGTACGTTCTTTGATCATCTCGCTTATGATCCATTCTGCTGGTTGCGAACCGGAGGTTTACTTGTCTGCTAGGAGTGTGGAAGATTGGTAGGAGACTTTGTTATATAGTTGTTGGATTTTTTTTTCCCTTTTGGATAGGCGTGCATCGTCTCGATGTCATCCGCTTCTGGTTGGAAAAAATGGGTTTGTAAGGAATTTTTTGGACGGAAGTGGAGGAGAAGATTTATGATCTGCATACTGATTTTGTTCTTTGGTGATCAAATGATTTTATTTAAGATTCTATATGTTGTGTTGAATCCGAAAACATGTTCGAAAGTTGTTGCAAAATAGGCATGGCTGTGATTTTTTAAATTTACAATGAAGTGTTTGTTTGAGTTAAAGAAGCATTGTTCCCTTTTGATAACTCAGGCAACACTTGCAGGAACGATGGAAAATGAGGATTAATAAATCTGAGTCCAAATAGTTAGGATGGCTAATGATGATAATGATCTTCTCCGATTGAATAGATTTGTACGATGTTCTTGGGTTTTGGGTTTTGTGCCGATATATGATGATTGTTTGTTTGTTTAGCTGAAGATTGCCTACCTACTTTGTAGTCGGTCTTATTTTTGATGTATCAGACCCACTAATTATTAGTACTGCTTGTATAGGGCTGCAAACGAACCAAGCGTTTGACGAGCTGCTCATGGCTTGGCTCGATAAGGGCTCCTTCATGTTCGTTTGATAAGGTAAACAAACGAGTTTGAATACACTTGATAAATACTCAATAGCTAAATGAACAAGCTTGAACAGCGCGTTGTGCGGTTCATTTTTGTTCACAAATAGTCTCGCTTAGAAGCTCGTGAACAAGCTCGTTTAGAGCTCAACTAAGAAGCTCGATTAGAGCCCGATTAGAGTTTTAAAAATAAATACTATTTAGTGTACTAATTTAATATTTTATTTTTACCAATTTAATATTTTTAAATATTTCCTCTCCATTGAATATTTTATTTTATTAAATCTTGTATTCCCGCCCTCTCTCTCTATTCCCGCCCTCTCTCTCTATATATTTTGCATTTTTTTGACTCCAGCATGCTTTCTCTCTCCTCTGTGGCATCACCAAATTATATATATATATATATATATATATATATATATATATATATATATATATATATATATATATATATATATATATATATATATGCGGTTTAGTCCCACATCACTTGTAAAAGAATTATTATGCTTTATAAAAGCAAACTCATGTAGCATCTTGGTGCAAAGCGGGTAGCTGGCGGGGTGTTGGGTGGGTTTTCAGGGCAGATGTAAAGCGAGTTGTTTGATTGATTTAACGAGCTGCTCGACAAGCAGCTTGACAAACGAGCTCGAATAAGAACTTGAACCGAGTTCAGACGTGCATTTTTTAAACGAGCTTGAGCTCGAACATGTGTCCAAGAAGCTCAATGAGCTTCGAGCCGAGCTTGAGCTCGATTCTGACAAACAAGCCCGAACTCGAACAAGCCGCCAAAGCTCGGCTCGGTTCGGTTCGTTTGCAGCCCTATGCTTGTACAAGGATGGTTGGCGTTATTTTTATTTTAGGTCTCTTTTGATGTGGCAATCTTAAATTCAAATTTAGAGGAATTACATACATAACTTTGAAATATTAACTATTTACAAAATTAACACTTATGTCAAATATTACCTATTTACAAAACTAACATTTAGGTCTTTTTTTTTTTGAACTATCAAGCCCATGCATTTGCGCATACTATAGTCAAACTATTAGGAGTTTGACAAAAGTGATGAATTTTGATATTTGCATAAAAATTTGAAAATTGTAGATATGAGGGTGTTAGTTTTGTGTATAGTTAGATTTGGATGTTATGTATGTAATTTGCCCTTCAAATTATCACTTCTTTTGGCACTTCTAGTAAGATTTGCAATAAACCTAGTTAATTATCAAGATGTTTCAGATTTTAGTTTTAGTGAGATGATAGGTGAAGTTTGCATGCGAGAAGAGATCCCGTTAAAATTTTTTTAAGTACCTTTCGGCCGGATGCAATTTATTGTAATCATGAAAAAAGTCTGGTGAACAGAAAATCAATTATCCTATTTATTTTTTCTTACTTTAGGATGTTATTAAAGGATTGCTAACATGATGAGTTTCTCTGATTACTGTTAGAATTTCTGGACCAGTGGATCGGTTGACAAGAACAAAAGAATGGTAGAGAGTTTGCAGCGCTATGGTATAATCAAGTCAAAGAAAGTGGCAGAAGTGATGGAAAAAATTGATAGAGGACTATTTGTACAAAGTGATACTCCAGCTTATGTTGATAGCCCTATGCAAATTGGTTACAATGCAACTATATCTGCTCCTCACATGCATGCAACTTGTCTAGAGCTGTTGAAGGAGCATTTGCAGCCTGGCATGCGAGCCTTAGATGTTGGTTCTGGTACTGATCTGATGGAACCCTCCTTTGATTGTTGTTCTCTATGTATTTTTTTCATGCATGTAGAGTGCTGGAGATTAATGCATCTTTGTGGTCATCATAAGGATATGCAGTATTTTACTTGCATATTTTGATATTTCATAAATAACATATTTAAAAAAAACTACCATGTGTCCTTATGAAATTAGTTTATCCAATTTAATAGATGTGGTTCTCTACAATTCATTAAGTTATTTGCTTGGAACTAGATGTCTTTTTTTGTTTTCTCTATTAAATTTGGGTTGGACTTTGTTCTAATTGTTTCACGTCTCCTTTTGACATTGAATTTATATGCATGTATCTTTTTCATTTGTGGAAAACTTGCTTTTGAGTCTTTCTATTAAGTATTTATTTCTTTTAAATAATTAACTCGTCTTCACAAATTTGAAGCTTGAAGTTTAAAGCTTTGATAACATATTTTTTCAAATTATTTTATTCTCTCCTAAAAAATTGATGGACAATGGTAAAATACTATTTTGTTAAAGCAAGAACAATGATGGCCTGGTTGAGGATTATGGTCTATAAATATATTTTGATATTCGCATTCATATCTCTAAAGTTATTTTCCAATTCATGTTGAAATAGAGTTTGATATTTGTATTGTAGCCTGAATTTTATCCTTTGAGAAATTTCCATTTACCATCACTTATCCTAGACATGGGAGATTTAAGATATATGTTGTTACAAAATTGTCATCTTGGATCAGTACCCTGTAAAATCAATGATACCTTATGCTTATTTTATGTAGGAAATGTATCAAAGTCCAGGTGTTCGTAGTCAAATATGGAATGAAGAATTAAAGTGGATATAGAATGCAGTTTGTTATGGAGTTATGATTTTGATGCAACATTATCTATAGCAAAGCAGATGCAATATAGAGATGTAAGGATTGACCAAGATACACACAATCTAACACAAATAATTAATTAATACTAGTGTTTAAACATTGAAAAATAGAGAAAACCCAAATCCGTGAAACAATGATATAGCATTCGGCATTGGAAGCTCAAGCAACTAGAGATGAAATTATAAAAACATGCAGGGAAATAATTTTAAACTCAAGCCTGTGTAAGATCTAATTAAGCCATCTGCTTAGTTCATGAAACTTAAGTATTTGAAAGATCCAAAATAAAACCAGTCGCTTGCCTCATGAAATGATTGGAAGTTCAAGCATGTGAAACTCATTGCATAGTTTATAGTCAACAAACTTAGATATGCAATGCAATTTGTTATGGAGTTATGAAAATAAATGCAAGAAAAGCACATAATGATCCATCAGAAAGCCCATTAATGCAATTAATTAATTACTAGTAGTGTTGAAACATAGAATTGAAAAGCACATAATGATCCTGGTCTTTCTATTTGCTTGTCTTAGAGCCGTAGGATCATTTAGGGTTTGCTTTTCCTTGTTGCTATTTCTTCATTATTGCTTCAGCTTTGTATGAAGGTTTTGAAAGAATTGCTCAAGGAAGTTTTATGCCTCCTTCGAAGACGATGATGTTCCTATTGGACCAACAATCACGATAGGAGTTCGTTGCAAATATAATGATCTTTCTCATCTTTCGTGCACTTATTCAGCTAAATCCCGCAAATTCACCTATGTACATGATTTATTAAATCCAGAATTTAAGGTAAAATGGAGAAGGAATTTGTTAAGTTTATGTAGGATATAAAGTTACATTTTTTGCCATTTGGAAGGATTTAGGCTAAACCCTGCATCTAAACAACCATTTAACCTAAACAAAATACGTGCACCCAAGGAAACCATTCAAATGATCTCAACTTAGGGGTGCAAACGAGTCGAGTCGAGTTCGAGCCAGGGGGTTCGTGTCGAGCTCGACTGCAAATTACTGAGCTCGAGCTCGACCTTGACTTTTCTCACGTCGAACGGCTCATTGAGCTCCGTCCCAAGTAGGATAGCAGCATGTCAGCTCTATCGTCGTCCCGAGTTCCGTCGTCGTCCACTGACATTGCGAGCTTCGTCGTGGAGCAACACGCGAGCTCGAGATTTCGTTTTCCCCCCCGCCCGGGCCCGATATTTCGTTTACATGCCAGCAACAAAGGCTCATCTTTGTGAGCTGCTCGACGAGCTCACGAGTTGAGCGGAGGTCTGTTCGAGCTCGATAAGCTGTCGAGCTCGAAATTGTGTTCGAGCTCGATAAGCTCGACTCGTCGAGCATGTTAATGAGTCGAGTCCGAGCCGGCTCGCGAGTCGGCTTGACTCGGTTACACCCCTATCTCAACTTGATAGCATTAATATTAACATATTGCGCTATGTTTAAAATGGCGTGCGCCGCGTAGTGTGCTATGCACCATGGCTCCACGGGAAACTTTGTGCAATGATGTGCCATTTGTCATTGAGAAGTATGGGATAGTTTGATCAATAATTATATTTAAGTGATGATGTGAGTAGCACTATAGCTTATATTTAATATAAGGTCTTGGAGAATAGTGATCCAAAATTCATGGAGTTAAATAACAAACGTTGATGAAGTGATCCAAAAGCCTTATACATAAAAGTAGATAAGAATCACGGACAAGTCTGTAAGCGATTCTTGTCCTCCACTTCTTTTCTTGCTAATGCAACTCCTTTCATATAAATGGCATCATGTTTTCCTTATAAGAATTTACTATTTTGAGATAGATTTTGGATAATCAGGACCCTCCAAAGTAAATTTTAGTTACCCGTGGTTGCTTAGGCCTTTGGCCCTTGCTAAAACCAAGATTAAATAGGGAAAACCTTATGTATTTTGGCCTTGGAGCCATTGAATGAGAAAAGAGAGAGAGGGGCTGGTATAAATAGGGGATGAGGGAAGTCTAAAATTTGAATTTTCATTGATCAAACACAATTTTTTTATGATACAAGTAATATTAAATAAGGGAATTGTCAGCTACTTACTTTTACTTGCGTTAGAGTTTGCCTTTTTTTGGCAATCGTGATGGTCTCCTTCAACTCACCTGATGCTGAAGAGGTCTTCACATCCACAATGCCATCCTTTTGCAATGGGTCATCAAGGTTGATATTGAGATTCATGATTTTAGGAACTGCCTTATATATTATTCTTTATCATCTAGCAGTGTTAATTCAAATAACTTCAAATTCTTTGCATTAAAAATATATTAAATCGTTAAAAGGTGTGTCTAAACATAATGCCTTCTGCAAGTTATCAAATGTACCTTAATGAATGATCTTGATCTTTCACCTCATAATTTGTCCTACCCCAAGTGCAACCAGAGCATATAAATTTCTTGGAAAGTGCATTTGATCCTATGTTTTTCATGGCGAGGCACTTTCTTTTCTTATGATTTCTTCAAATTTTCTTCTACCTCCTAGTGGATCGTGGGAATTCCATCCATGAATCATTGTGCTCATTGAAGCACCCTTCATCTTTATCATTCTACTTGGTGCCAATTGAAAACTCTAGATCAAAAGAGCTCTATTATAGGTACCCTAAGAACTCCTTAAAATGCAACTTTGATGTTAAACCATAGCCTACCTGATGAAAGGCAAATTACTTGTATGGAAGACCTTCACACTAATTCTTCAGATGCTTCAAACTGTGGCTTCTTAATGTACAAACCATTTTTCGATTCATCTCCTCTATTTGTACATCTATTTGTGGATGAAAGGCTAAAATGGTTAACTGTGACTTATACATATTTAAATCCTCGTGTCTTTTGTGGTCCTCCCTAGAAGTCCATTGAAATAATCTCTCATGGTCGAATAAGTATTGACAATGTCGTCTATAAAGATTTCTTTTGGTTTGAAGGCTTTGCCCGTCTAGGTGAATTTTTGACTGAAAGATGTAGCGCTTTAGATTTTGGAGAGTATTCTCCACACCAAAATTCCCCCTACTTTGAAAATATGTTCCTCTTGTATCGAAGTTACATAATCTATGCCCGGTTAGTCTCCAAGGTATGGTAAATCTTCCGCATAATTGCATGCTTGCTATTTAGCACTATTAATTGCTAAAATTGATGGCCCAACATTTACATCTAGTGGCTATGGGACTCCTTCATTTTGCTTTCCAATGGGCTTCTCACACCACTCAAAAGTTTGGATTTGTTGCATATATGTACTGTACTCTTCTTGGTGCATTCATAACACCTGCATAGTTACAAACAAGATTGTGGTAGACTAGTGATTAGTCGGGACAACATATCATCCATCCTATTGTGTGCTTCCTTCTCGTACTTAATCATTATATTGAACTGTTGTGTGTAGGACATCCACTTTATCTGCCTGGCTTAATGCAGCTTGGATTGAATTTACAAGTAATATATTGGTTGCTGAATAGAATGGTCTTATTTCTCAACAAGTAGTGCCTCCAATGCTTCATTATCTAATGCAAGGTAAACATGTTGTTGTTATAGGTGAAATAGTTTATGTAGGCAACCTACAACATCTCTGAGTGGTCAACCATCCTCAATGAGGATGACACTAATTGCATTGTTGATGCATCCATGTCCAGCTCAAATGGTCATTGCAGGTAGGGAAGACCAAGTATTAGCACCTTAGTGATCTTCTTCATCAGAAAGAAGGTAATTTTTTTCCTTTTCACTCCACTAAATGTGGCGACTAGAATTTCTAAGGGCATGCAAAGGTGCGAGCAACATTGAGAAGTAATGGATGAACTTCCTCACTCACTGAAAACCACATTTGCAGCTCCTTAATTTTGAACTTGTGCATGGCTTGATGAAGTTAAGATAGACAGATTTGAGGATGCCAAACTCTTCTAGAGATTAAGTATAAGCCTGACATCTACCAAAAGCCTCAAAATATATTCAAGATGCTGCAAATGATTTTCTTAGGTTTTTACTTATTTTAAAAGGTCATCTAGATAAACAAATGTGATTTTACTTAGGAAAGTGTGCAAGACCTCATCCATCAGACATGAAAGTTGGTGCATTGCAAAGTCCAAATGGCATATTTGTCCTTCATGCAATCCCTGTATCATTTTCAAGGAATCCAGGCATCCTCTTTTCTATCCCAAATGCTGCTAGATGGGCATCAAATCAAGCCTGGAAAATTACTTAGTCTATTGTAGCCGCGCTTGGAAAGTTGCTTGGCTTGATGTAGTTGCTCGATCAACTCCTGATCTAATGCAATCCATCTGAAATAGGAAAATACTTAGTCGAACCGCCTTGTGTTTGAACACAAGTAGGAGCTTCTGAATACATATCCTTAATGACTTGAATATAAGCATTATTAACTCCTTTTTTTCTAGAAATTTCCTGAGCATCTCTTGGAACTTTATCATATACTTTCTCTAAATCAATAAATACCATATGTAGATTCTCCTTACTCTCTATACATCTCCATCAAACCTCTCAACAAATTTATAGCTTCCATATTCGACCTAACCTACATGAATCCAAACTGATTTTGAGAAACATTAGTATCATGACATAATATGTCTCCTATAATTTTAATGTATGACAAATCAACTTAATTTTTTTATAATTCACATACTCTTGTGCATCTCCTTTATTCTTAAAAACAGGAACCAACACACTCCTCTACTCATCTTTCATTTTTTAATCTTAAAAATAATATTAAAAGGTTTAATAAGCCAAGTAATTCCCTGATCTCCTACGCATTTTCACACATCTATTGGAATATCATCAGGTTCTATTGCTTTTTCACCCATCATTTTCCTTGAAGTCTCTCTAATTTCATTTGCTAAATTTGGAAAATTTTTCCATGATCATGTACCCCACTTTTTTCTGGTCAACATTTCTAGATGGCTTCCCTCAAGCTATCAAAATGATTCGGAGTTTGACAAATTTGCAAGGTTTTTGCTAGTATTGGACTAAAAAGTAGTTGCTATTAATCACTCTATATTTATTCTACCCTCTTCCTTTGTTATAGTGTTTTTTACTATGCATGCTAATGACATTTTACTCATTGAATTGATTTTTTTGGCATTAGTAAGGTAAAATATTTATCTTAAAAAATATCTATCACTAAGACATTCCAAATAATGTTTTGGTATCAAATTTTCATATAGCAAGGAATGTGTTTGTCATTCCCAAAGGAAATAATCTAAAAGCATTCCTGATAAAGCAATCTTTTTGGGTTTATGCCAATTTACTCTCCTATGGAAACTTTGCTATCATTCGATGGTGATGAAAGCTTTCAAGATGCTTCTTGATCAACGTTTGGTTGACAAGTTTATCTATCTATCACTCAACTTTATATATCACTTATAATTGTGTATAATCTGTAAATATAAAACCCAAAGAAAAAATAATAGGATGTTGTCCAAAGAATTTTATGATATATAAAGAAATCTTGAAGAAAGTCTAGTTATCAGAAAGATAATCATTTAAGCTTTTGATATCAACTATATTAGTTTCATTGAAGATCCAAAGGCCACTTTGGGATTTTGTGTCTTTGTGGGAGGAGATCTCAAATTCTAAAAAAGTAAGAAGTTGACTATTGTAGCTAGATCCAATGATGAAGTTGAATATATGGTCATAACGCATTGTACTTGTAAAATAATGTGGATTAAAATCATAGTAGAAGAATTTGGCTTTCCTATACACAACCTATTTATCCTTTGTTGTGATAATTGTACAAGCATCTATATTTCAAGCAATTGTATCTTCCATGAAGGAATCAAACCTATTGAAATAGATTGTCACTTCATAAGAGATGCAATTCAATAAAAAAAATTATAATTTCTCATGTCTCCAGTGAAGAACAATTAGTTGATATCTTTAATAAATCTCTAAAACCTGTTGGTTTTTCTAATTTTTGTGATAATTTAGAACTTATTCATATATAGGCCTAAGTTTTAGGGGCGATTATTATATTGGAAATTATTTAGAAAGCTCTAGATTGGAAAGTGGTATTGTAGGAAAGTGTTAGATTAGAAAAAAAATGTTTTTATTACTGTGTTAAATTCATATAATTGAGAATGTTCTTCAAGTTATTATCTTCTTTTTAATATTCCTCCTGTTTGCTTATATATACGTACTAGTATTAAATCAGTAATAACATAACATACATTTTTCCTCTCCAGCAACTCTCACATACATATAAATCCATAGCTTGAATGTTCATGCCTTTTTCTTACTTTTTGGACCTAATAGCTTTGTATCTCTGTGCTATATAAAGAGAAATTATATGTACTCTCACTTACACGGAGAAGCTGCTCCCCTACTGTGTTCTCCATGATCGTGGAGCTGAGGAGTGCAATACTGGTTCAGGCATTCCTTACAGAAAATCAACTGCTTTTTGAAAAGCAACTCATTAGCAACACATTACCAAATGAATTCTCTATTATTTTTGAAATGTTTGTTCTTTCACATGAAATTTTATAAATATTGCAATGTTTAATTGTAATTGTTAGATTATTCAATTAGCCTTAAAAAAGAAGTTTTTTTTTCTTATTTCATGTACAGGAACTGGGTACTTAACAGCTTGCTTTGCAATCATGGTTGGACCTCAAGGTTGTGCAGTAGGTGTTGAACATATTCCTGAGTTGGCTTCTTTTTCAATTGAGAACATAAAAAAAAGTTCAGCATCTTCATTATTCGAAGGATCACTATGGGTGCACGTTACTGGTAATCTAATCGTTTTGTATCAAATTTTTTTTACATCTTCTCTCATAATAATAATAAACTTACACTGCATTTTTTGTTGTTTCATGGATATTGCATGAACTATGAAGATGTCCCATTACTTTACTTATTAGAATTCTTCCTTATTCTTTCCTGCATTCAAAAGTATCTTTCCTCTTCTCATTCTGAAATAGTTAATACTGTTGCAAAATATATTATATTGATTTTTGTTTACAAGAGTTCAAGTTATAACATGAATTGTTCTGCACAATGGTTGAATGAACTGCATGTCATATGATATCAGTCATTAGCTATGATGCACGGACACGGACACGATACGACACTGGCACGACAATTTTTAAAAATATAGGACACGGGTGTGGCGTGGACATGGCATAATAATTTTTTAATATAATATATAGAAATTAAGGTGACATTATAGTAAAAATAACAAGCAATAATAAATCAATTTCATGATAACTTGTTTAGCTTATAACATAAAGATGTTTAGTACGAAATGTCTAGTACAACCACAAAAATATAAGCAAAAAATCATTTAGTACAACATGAAGGTCAAACTACTCAATAGAGGGAATGATAAAATTAGATTCAAATGTTGGTCTTTGGCCTTCAATATCATCATCATTGAATATCATTGTTTTCAACTCTGGTTCATCTAGAGAAAGATTTGCAACCTCCAATAATCCCATATCATCAAGGCACCCGAACTCATCTCCAGCAACATCCCACATCTTGTTATCACTGTCATATAAAGTGGAATTTTCCTTGATAGAAGACGAAGATTTGTATGCACATAAATTAAATCTTCAGCACGTTGTGGAGTTATTTTATTCATCTTCATTGATTGAATAAATGAGTATGTGCTCCAATTTCTCTCACAACAGAAAGAGGATGATACTTTACCAAGAAGTTTTATTGCTATTATTTGAAGAAGCGGTGCTGAAGCTCCATGAATCAATCACTACATTTTTGGATCCATCCTCCATCTATCAACCAAAAATTCTTGATCACCAAAATCCTTTAAATATCCAAAGAACTTTGCAAGTTTTATATTAATTTTTCATCTCTTCTCATCATTTGGGAAATATCTTTTCAGGCATATCTTTCTTATATTTGAAACTTCTAAATCTTTTTGTGGTGAGACACATTGAGGGTCTTCTTGAAGCCATTCTTTATTTGAATATCTTCAAATAATACAAAGCATATAAAATTATCTATTCATTTACCAACAAATTTAAATTAATTTAAAAGATGAATATAAATATACCTTGGATTTAATGAATGAGCCAATTGCTCCACCTATCTTCAAGAATGGTATAGACAATGCTAAAAAAACTTGAGCCTTTTTCATGTGATTTTCTTCCATGTATGTATATAATTTCTTTCATTTTTGCTAACATAGAATTCCACATCTTATAAATCAAATGTAGGCATGATTTATTTGTGTCATCCTCTCTCAACATATCATAAATTAGATCAGTGAAAGCCAAAATGTAGTATACTTTATCCCACCATAAATCATCTAAGACCGTTTCTTTAACATATCTTGCCTTCCCAACATCATCTTCTCGATAGCAAGATCACTTCTCACTAATCACCATAGATTGAAGAGCATTTTTAATTTGTTTGAATATTCTCAACATGATTATTACAGAGGCAAAACTAGTTTCAGCAATCGCTAACATTTTCAAGTGGGAAAAATCATTAAATATTGAAAGTCTCATCGA
The DNA here is from genome assembly GCA_019514585.1 of Dendrobium officinale. Taxonomy (NCBI): domain Eukaryota; kingdom Viridiplantae; phylum Streptophyta; class Magnoliopsida; order Asparagales; family Orchidaceae; genus Dendrobium; species Dendrobium officinale. Next base: position 5,800,635 of record CM033689.1, read on the forward strand.
ATGGTTCATAATAAAATTTCTGATTAGAACAGTATCATCTACAACCACTGTTATCCAATGACATTCAGCATAGATGATTTCATTAGCCTCTGTATTTTTTGTTGCATAAATATTTTTTAGAGCAAGATTTAAAGTGTGCACAACACAGGGTGTCCAAAATATATGGGGATAAGTTTGCATCACCAATAATCTTGTAGCTCTACACACCTGTGCATTATCTGTAATAACCTGTACAACATTTGAAGGCCCAATCATGATTATCACATCTTTAATCAAATTGACAATAAAATGTTTATCCTTGTATTCTCCTTCACAATTCACTACTTTAATGAACATTGGGTAATTCTCTGTAACGGCCATGAAATTAATAAGGGGTCTTCTATGAGGATGTGTCCAACCATCACACACCAAACTAACACCTTTTTCTTTCCACACTCCTTTTGTTGGTTCAAGCAATGTCTCAATATGTGCTCTTTCTCTTTCCAATAATTTCGATCGTAATGCATTGTAGATAGGTGGGACATATCCTGCGAGTTTGTTGTTACATGCAAAAATGAATGCATTTTTATAATGAGGATTCCTTGCAAGGTTGAAAGGAAGTCTTGCTGAAAAAAACATCCTTGCTATTTCACCATCCAATTCCTCTCGCTACTACAAATTAAAAGCCTTCTCTAGAGGACTATTGGCTACTCCTTTTCTTTTCTTTGTTTCATATCCTTCACTTCTAAATGTTAAAGCTTGATCAACTCTCACAGATGAGGAAGAAGTGTGGGATGAACCATGAGTAGATGGCAAAGATATCTCTTTAGGGAGTGTCCTTTGGATCCTAGATTCAGCTTCATCAACTTGTCTATTCAATTCAATCAACTGCGACGTAGTAATCTTAGGACACATTTTTATTCCATGGCTAGAAATTAAGTATATATGCCTTCACCGTAGAATAATATCCTTTGTAGGTGCCACCACAATAATTGCATTTGATGACACATTCCCTCCTCCTTCAAATGTTTTTCCTAACTTTGTAACATGAATCCATAACGGCTTATCAGTTTCTACAGATGGCTCTTTTGAACCTTCACCTAATCCACTTTCGCCAGCAGCAGATCTCATTTTGCTAACAAACCAATCATTCATATGAATACATTAAATTAAATTGATATGAACTGAAATCAAAATATCCCAATAATAAGACAACAATATACCGTTCTGCCGGGGGTCCAAGGGGGCGCTTCCCCCTAGTGGGGTTCGACCTGCTTGTTTTTAAAGTTCATAAGTTTGTATGGGAAGGTACTGAGTGGTACCGAGCATGTACCTAGCGGTACCGAGAATATACTGAGCGGTATCGAGCATGTACTGAGCGGTACCGAGCATGTACTGAGCGGTACCGAGCATGTACTGAGCGGTACCGAGCATGTACCTAGCGATACCTAGCGGTACGAGCATGTACATTAGGTTTTTCAATAATGAAGAGAAGAAATGACGAAATCCACTTACAGGTCTTGGCTCTCTTGGGTGCAGAAGGTGCTCTGTTTGGCCTTGATTGCGAACTTTGTTTTAGATGACCGTAGAAATCACACAAGAACGAAGGAATGGGAAAGACGAGCTTTGCTTGGCCTCGACCAAGCAGAAATGACGAAGGAACGGGAGGCGAAGGCAGCGAGCTCCGTTTGGCGTCGTCTGCGAGCTCTCCTGGTCCGCCCTAGAAGATTTCTTTCGTGGATCGGAAAATAGGGCTTCTTGTTCATGGAAAATGTTAAATAGAACGGACGATTTTATCACTTAATAACCGGACACGTGTGTCCTTGTCTGATGCATGTCCGACACTGCATACCCACTTTAAGCGGACATGTGTCCATGCCGTATCGGACATGTGTCCATGCCGTGTCCGACATTGCATACCCTCTTTAAGCGGACGACGCCAAACGAAGCCCCCCAACTTGTTTGCACTAACATTGTATTCTAATCGATTTTCTTGTGTATTTTTTCTTTTTTTGAAACATGATTTGCTTGTGTATTGAGGCCTATAAAGAAGTAGAGGTTCAGTCAGAGACCTTATGTTAAAGATGAGTGCATTGTTTCTATTGTTTGCCCTATGGTGAGGACATATAAGAGAAAATAAGATATTGGGAAGGAGAATGCTCAAGGTGAGTAATGCCTTTCTCTTTTTGCGCAAAAATGAGGGCATCTATGTTGACCTCCACATCAGAAAAAAAAACCTCTCAAATCCTGCTGATTTCCGCAGTCTGCTACAGTGGCCATCTCAAACAAACGGCGTCGTAGCTACTCCCTCAGGCATGCACGATCTCCTGCTCACCTTGATCTTACATGTTGTTGTTGTTAAAATCATGATAAACGAAGCCTTCTGCTTCTTTACTTTTGCGCTCGAACACACGGGAGCCCCCAACCCTCTTCCGTCTACACTCTTGACGCTTCCTCAAACTTCAAAGCCACCTTACAACTCGATCCAAGCCACACAACCGAGATCTCCACCTATTGAATCACAGGCATTCTGATTACTATAGCCCCGTCGATCCCAATTGACCCATAGCCGAACTTTACAACTCCAATCGGCCTCAACCACATCTCCCTAACTCGATCTCTCTGCCTGATTGCCGACTCATCACGTATAGCTCCAGGTGATCGAACTCCCAAGTCCCCTCCTGACATCGAGACCCCTTGCTTCGACCTCCATACCCACTTCCACCTACTCGTTTGACCTCCTCCTGTAAGCAGAACCTTAGCTTCTCTTTCCCTGCTCCATTCGAAACCTCCGGCTTCCAATTAGGCCCTTATACTCGTTCTGCCCTCCCATCTCACGCAACCAGGCCCAGGAATTGCTCCATTCCTCCTCATAGCTGTCAATGGCGCAAAATAGCGCGCGCTATGGCGCACGGCGCGGCGCGGCGCACCTACGGCGCCATGTTCATGGCGAGGCGCATGTGTTTAAAATAGCGCGCGCTATTTGCGCCACATGTGAGCCATGGCGCATTGCGCACGGCGCAAAATAGCGCGCCATATTGTTTTTAAATTTCTGTATACTTATAAATATTTTTTATATTTAAAAATATATCTATATTTTAAGATAAACGACTATTCATTGCCCTAATTTCACGAAAGATTTTCTGTTTGCTGCATCCGCCGAACACATCCCGCAGTCCCTAAGTCGAGGTCGCTGAATCTATCCCGAAGTCGAAGGTTTTTTGTTTTCTATTTGCTGCATTCGCTACTTCCGCCAAATCTGTCCCGAAGTTAAAGTCGTTGTTTCCGCCGAATCGTCCCGCAGAGCAGTCCTGCCAAATCCGCCCCCTCCTTTGTCTGTTCCAATAAAAAATCTTACCAGCTGACTATGATTTGCAACCTCCGTCTGTTCCGCACAGCTCTGTTGTTTTGCACGGCTATTTCTTACAAGAATTTAGAACTTAACAGGTATGCTCGGTATCGCTAAGTAAATGCTCGGTACCGCTATGTATATGCTGGATACCGCTCGGTACCACTAGTTACTTGCTCTGTACCACTCGGTACAGCTCAGTACAACTAGGTACCAGCTCGGTACAACTAGGTACCAGCTCGGTACAACTAGGTACACGCTCGGTATTGCTAAGTGCATGCATGATACCGCTCGGTACCGCTATGTAAATGCTCGGTACCGCTCGGTACATGCTCGGTACCGCTCGGTACATGCTCGGTACCACTAGTTACATGTTTTGTACCACTCGGTATAGCTCGGTACAACTAGGTACACGCTCGGTACTGCTTCCTAATTTCCATACAAACGAACTTCAAAATTCCTCTTACAAATAAATTTTGTTCCGGGGGCGCTGCCCCCAGAAACCCCCGCAAGGGCGCTGCCCCCGGTCAGGTCGAACCCCGCTAGGGGGCAGCGCCCCCTTGGACCCCCAGCAGCCCCCATATTATGTTTCTTGGATAATATTATGTTTCTTTTATCTAAATTTGTTTGCTTTTAGGTGATTATAAAATGTCAGATTCAGTTCAATCTTTAAAAAAAGATCCAGCATGGAAATATGCTATACTAACAAATGAATCCGACAACAACTGTGTGACATGCATTTTTTGTGGTAAAATAACAAAAGGAGAAGCAAATTGGATCATGGTCGCTTAAAGGATTTAGTTTATGTGAAATATAATAGAGCATTGATTCGGAGATTCAATCATCGTGATGTCATTGATCCTATTTCTTTGACTGAGATAGATGATGCAAATGAATGGCTAACAGGAAAATTAGATGATGAGTCTGATGAAGAAAGTGACTTTATTGCTGGAGATGAAGATTTAACTTGGGCAAGTGTTGCTAAAGCTACTGGTGTTTATGATAAAAGCTATAATATTCGGGAAAGATCTAAAGGGAAAGAGAAAGAATCTTCAATTAGGCATGATGTTGCTATTGAGAATGATGATGAAGAGAGTGATGAAGAGGATTATGAAGTTGGAGACAATGTTGAAGAAGATAATGAGGCTTTTTTAACATTTGCTGATGATGATGATTCCCAAGAAGAGTAGATTAAATTCAAATTTGATCTTTTAAAAAAAAGATTGTAATATTTGAATTATGAGATATTTGGATGTTACTTAGTCGAACTTATATATGTTATGGTTGTCTTTTATTATTATGATAGTTTGTCTTTCATTTTTAATAATATTTCATATTCATGCTTATTATTTTATATTTTTTATATAGCTTGCGCCATGTTCAAAATAGCGCGCGCCGCGTCGTGCGCTATGCGCCATGGCTCCAAATGGACCTTTGCGCCATGGTGCGCCATTCGCCGTTAACAGGTATGTTCCTCCTGCAGCAAGCCGATCCACAACCCTATAATATTAAGTAATATTATTAGTTATTAATATTAATACTTTTATTATTATTGCTATTTAAAAAAAATGGAAGAAGTTTCAAAAACGAAAGAGGAAAAGGAAACGAAGAAAGACAAATTTTTGTGTTCATTGCCTCGATTCTCTTGACGTTGACACCGACATCGCCATCAGCATCCTTGGTGAAGGTATAAATGGTCCTTAAATCCCACTTTTAGTACTCGTGGCGTGCCAGGGGACCACCCTGCATGCTCTCGTAGCGTGGTGGGAGGGAACCCAATGCGACACTTACGGCGAGGCGGGTAGGCCTTTAAGCGCTCCCATAGCATGGCGAGGACAATTTCAAGTACCCGTGCATGAGCTTACAGTGCCTGCAGGGAAAAATTGCAAGTATTTTAAACAGGTATCTCAAAGACTGCTACGCACTCTCGTAGCATGGTAGGTTTGAAGACTACGACCATGATGTCACCCAACATCTATCCTACGTGCTCTCGTAGCATGGTATGGAAGGCTCAACTCCTATAATTTCTCCTAAAAGGGGGAGACGTTGATAGGCTGCCGAAATTTAGAATGATGAAGCACATAACTTGAACAATCACAGGGAACATGACTTAATAGAATTGAACTTGCAATTGAACTAATAATGAATGGAACTTAAGCCACTAAATAGAAATCAAACTTGTAATCAAAACTCCAGGGAACCGAACTCAATATTCGAAATAAAATTATAATTCTCAAGATAACAATAGTCAAATGCAAAACGAATGAATATACAACTTGTAGTTGACTGAAACTTCAATATATGGCTCATTCATAAGTAATGACCGCTTGCATAATAGGTCGCTTGTGAAGGATAATGAAAGCCTACAAATGATAATACTAGATGAGTTGTTAGTATGGTGATCCTCCCACAAGCATATTCAATGGGATTGTAATGAGTGTGAGTGCCCACAGGAAATGGTGGAGGATCCGTTATGTGATGATTTGCCTACTAACTTGCAATCAATATGGTTTGCTCGCAAGTGGAGAACACAAACTCATGAAGTGTACAACGCCTCATCTACAAACAATGGTGGCAGATCTGTAATGGATGCAAACATCTGCAAGCCACCGTAGGAGACCCGTTGTCGTGTTGCATGTTATTTATAAGCAAGATGCAGGAGAAATACGACAAATACTTATTTTTATGGGTCGTGCTAGAAGATCTGCATTCAACGCAGCTCACCCATTGGTAACAACAAAGCAGATGTAGTGCATACAATGCATCACCTGCAAACAACAAAACCCCTTTGCAAACGCACATAGTGCAACATGCAGCTAATATCACTGCAAACAGGCACGACAATCATCCTATAGATACGAGCAAGCAATAATGACAATGAGCGAGCTGTGGCTATAGTAGTTTTCTTATGTTCAATATCAGCCAGCTCATTCAATATCAGCAAGCTTGCAAATGTACGCAACAGTTCCCTGCGAACTACAATAATCAATATGCAGGGAGGGATTGATGATGAATGTAACCCATCCGATAGCTCGCATTAACAAATAATAAATGCTACAACATCCTTCCAATCAATGTTAGATAGCTTGTAGATCCACACAACAGCCTCCTAAGAATGTGAAGCCAGTATGCAATGAACGTGGCAGCTTGCCAGTCAACATGCATGAAGAAATTGACGATGAATGCAACTCACCTTACAATCAACGTTAATTTGCAGATGAACACACATTCAATTGCAAACAATAACACTGACAACTACCCTACTAATACTCTCAAAGATACCGTGAAGAATATAATGACATGTTTATGAGCAAAGCATGAGAGTTATGCAATAGATGGTGCAATCTCTCTGCAATCAACATCAACCTACATATGAACATGTCAACTTATTTTAAAATACCCCACTTATGCATCAAAAAAGTGCTGACGCATTCATACACGCAGACACACAAATATGCGTCTATTTCTATGGCACCACATGCATATAACTACACTAATACGTTATGCAAAAATGCATGTAAAACTATATACCTGTATGGGCCATGACGAGCGTGATGCGTGCACACACGCAACGTCTGAGGATGTTATGCGTGTCAAAAAATGAACCAATGTTCGAGCCCGATCCTTCTATGAGAATAGATAGAAGTTGACATGGTTCAAACTATTAATCAAATGTACGGTCGCTGTATCAACTAAGATATTTATTTTATATGTTTATATTAGGCCTTCAAGACCCTCTACAAAGAAAATTCACTAATAAAGGAATAAAATCGACGACAAACACGATCATCTGGCGGCAAGTTGATAGAGTTGACAAGTTCAACTAATAAAATGAAATCGCTCATGAATACCCCGATGATAGCCGTGTTGATAGAAAATCTTAACCGGAGGGGACCATAAACATTCAAAATACCTCTCAAATGCCCATAAAAAATCCAAAATTCTAAAAATCACCCAAAATCAAGATATTTAAAATGAAATAAATCATCAAATGCTTAAAGTAAAACCCATTCACCCTCCACAATAATTTGTTGAGGTGGACAAATCTGAAAATTATCTCAGCTCATAATGAGCTAGCAGAAGTCTGGTCGAGAATATTACTAGATTTCATTCTCAAACTGTCTCCTATCAGTAAGGACGTAACACGTGTCCTCTAACCGGTGTTTTTGTTGCCAAATGACATCACAAGTAAATGGTTTCGACTAGGACTCTCTGAACCAAGTGGTTTTGTCGCCAAATTGCATCACTAAATTACGGTTATGATCAAAGTCTGCATGTTCTCCAATGGCATTAAATCTTTGAGATCTGAATCAGTATGATATAATCGATAGGGCACAAATCTCTCTGCTAGCTAAGTGGATTCAAATTTGTCCCCTTAGACAAACTTCCACCCTAGGTCTATAAGGTACTTTTGGACGAAGCAATCCATGACTGCTGACAAGGATCCTACGTTTGAAGATATATGTGAGTAGATATCATCATCTCTCATTCAGGTGGAGTGATTTTTTAATTTGCAGGGATCTCTACGTTAAAATTGAGTGCTTCTAATTTTTTTGAGAGCAGAAAGCTTTTATACTTTTATGATCTGCGGGTCTTGCACAGTTGCACATAAGATCATAAATCTTTTTACACCATATGAATACCCTAAACTGTAGTAAAGTAATTCACGCATTTTACAAAATCACCGCCGCATAAGCATGGTCTTGCTTGGGGTCTCGACTGCTTGTCTTCTTGCTTTTATATTTACAAATTACCTAATATTTCCATTCAAATTGATTACAGACATTTACTTATTTACCTGTAGCATTTCAGTTTATCTGGGACCATAGTGTGAAGGATATATTGAAAGCAAATAGAAATGAAGTAATATTGTAGTTACTATTCTTGCATATCTCATACCAATGTGAAACTGCTCCGGACTCCAACAGTTATAATGACATCATGTTTATCACAAATAAGAGGAAAATCAGTTCTAGCAAAGCTTACTCAACTCCAGTCACCAAGTATGTAATAGTTTTATACAAGCTCAGGAGAAAATGGCATCATTTGCATTCTAGAAAGCAACTTCAGGGAAAAAATACTGCTTTTAAAATACTGAGAGCCACTCTTACAAACAATGGCGGAGCCAGAAATTTTGTTTAGGGGGACATAAATTAAAATAGTTATATTTGCCGTTTCGTTTGGAAGGTTAGAATATATTAAAATAGTTCCATTTTCCGTCTCATTATCAGAGCCAAGAGAAACTGTAAGATCAAAATTAAGAATGCAAATAACATGATCTTTAGAGCTTAGAAGATATAAACATTTGTCACGGGCAATTTTCGTTTAGGGGCGAGAAAGGAGTGAAAGGGAAAACAAAAGACATTCTCTCTCCCTTGCTTACAAACCCTGCTTACATGGACAGTTTCTATGAAAGTTTATACTGTTGGAAAATAGGCGAAACACAGAATGAAAAAATAGGAAATATAAAAGAATTTTAACTCATAAAAATACGTACGAATTTTATACAAATTAACTTCATTGACGGATACATCCTACTAGGGGTGTAAACGAGTCAAGTTGAGTCGAGTATTTGCCTTATCAAGCATGGCTCGTTTAATCCTTACTTAGCTCGTGAGCTCGAGCTCGATTAGTGGGCTTGAGATCGACTTGTTTAGAAAATATCAAGCTCGAGCTTGTTTGAAAAACCGTAGCTGCGGATTGTTTTTTTTTTATTTATAAAATAAGCTTTCAAATATTATAAAAAATAATATTATAAATATAATATATATAATTATATCGAGTAGCTTGATAAGCTTTCGAGTCGAGTCGGGTTGAGCTCGAACTCGAGCTCGTTTATCATACGAGCTCGAGCTCGAAGCTCGGCTCACGAGCTCATTAATGAGTCGAGTTCGAGCCGGCTCACTTACACCCCTACATCCTACTGTCATCGTTGCAGATTTTACCATTAATTGTGGAGAATCACAACTTTACATAAATCTAAATGTTGAATTCTCCACCCAAACTAAATTTTTGAACTAATCAAACGGCCTGGCTGCAGATGGAAGGCTTGGCTGGGCAGAGCTAGCACCATATGATGCCATACATGTCGGAGCAGCCGCTCCAGAAATTCCTAACGCACTAATCGAGCAACTAAAACCCGGCGGCCGAATGGTTATTCCAGTCGGCACCTTCTTACAAGACCTCAAAGTTATTGATAAAAAGCTTGATGGATCTCTCAGTATCCGAACTGAAACCTCTGTGCGATACGTTCCTCTTACCAGCAAAGATGCCCAGCTGCGTGGCTGAATATTTCCAGGTTCTTTTAATGCTGCTATCTTTTTTTGTTCTTTATAATATTTCTATTGAAGAACCATAGTTTCTTACTTGTGGGGTTTATAAATAAAAGATTGACGATGGAATGCAAATATTATTGTACATTTTAAGGTGTTTTATAAAATGCTTTTTGAAGAACAACAAGTATGCATCACTGATCTGGTTCCTATGTTGCTGATGATTTTGTCAATGTTTTAATGTTCAATCATTTAATGTTTTGTCATTTTGTATTTGAAATTGATTTAGGTTCTGTTTGGGACGACCTTATTAGTGTTTTTTAAAGCAGCTTTTTAGTACAAAATTTTAATTTTTGTACTAAAAAGTTGTTTTAAGAAGCAGTAAGAAAATTTTGTACTAAAAAATTATTTTAAGAAGCAGTAAGAAAGCCGTCCCAAAGGAAGCCTTAGGTTTTGTTTGGGATAGCTTTCTATTTTATAATATTCAAATATGGGATGCTTTCTCTCAAAATTCTCTATGGTCATGTAACTTTATAGTTTGGAGTTTCATAGTGCTTAACCATGGGTTCCTTTAAAGCCACAATATAAATGCCTATTATTAATTTAGTTTATTAGGCCATACTAATCAATCCTCAATTCAATTTGAGGAAGCTCCTTATTGATTGCTCTAAGGGAAGCAAGCTTTGAGGAAAGTATTCGAGTTCGGTTTTATTTGAGACGACTTTTCTACTGCTTTAAAAAATATAAATTGAGCTCATCACTACATTTTGGAAATTGAAAGGACTAAAATGTGAAAATTTAGGTGTTGTTTGGATAGTTTTTTTTATTACTTTATAAAATAGTTTTTTAGTTTTAATTTTTTTAAAATTATAATTTTTATAAAAAAATATAAAAAAAGGTTTTAACTCTTCATCACTACATTTTGGAAGTTGAAAGGACTAAAATATGAAAATTCAGACATTACTTGTGGTAGTTTTTTTTATTGCTTTTTAAAATAAATTTTTAGTTAAAAATTTTTTTATTAACTAAAATTTTTATACTTAAAAGCTGCATTAATAAATAGTAAAAAATTTGTTCTAATTAATTTCTAATTAATGGCAAATTTGAGATATAAGATTGATGCATCAAACTTTGTAAATTTGAAGCCTTTCATTGTATTTAATCATAGCTATTCATCATATATTTTTAAATGTATTATCTAATTATTTAGCTGTGAGTATATGCTCTCCTTCTCCCTAAGCTATCAATATGCTAAAAACTTTGGTTTATTTTAGACTTTGTTTGGGATAGTTTAAACATTTTTTTTAATTTTACTTTTTTAATTACAGATTTGATTTTGCAAAAACAATTTTTTAAAGACATTTTAAAAAGTGATAAAAAATTATCTTCCAAGCACATTATGTTTTGCTCTTCTGTTTGTTCTTATATATATATATATATAGAGAGAGAGAGAGAGAGGATAAAATTGTGGTATTCTAATGTTAAATCAAAATTATTTAAAAAAAAATATCTTAGGTTTAATTAATGAAATAAATAGACTTAATTTGTTCATTTATTGTAATCATTTAACAATTATATATTTTTTTACTTGTACCATCCTTTATAATTTTCATTTTGTAACAGTTAAATAGTTAAAGCCTTTTTAATTATAAAGATTTTAATTGCTCATTTGATAAACATAATATTTATTCTCATCAAATAATAATTGAGGAATATATAATAATAATAATAATAATAATAATAATAATAATAATAATAATAATAATAATAATAATAATATCTAAAGACAGCTTGATGAAAAATCTTATTATTGCAAAAGATTATTTTTGTAAAATGAGAAGTGCATATTAATATATTTAATTTATTGCTATTTTTACTCAGCAAAGTGGTAATATTTATATTATTATTTATGAATTTCTTTTTTGTTTGTCTTAAACAAAATTTTATTATAATTATTTTATTTTATATTCAATCTTATGTTTGTCATTGATATAGGCATATATCTTATGGTGCTTGGTATTGCATTTAATGTAAAAACAATCAAAACCTTATTCACTATTTTTTATAAAAAATGTCAAACTTTTTTTTATTTGCTTAACCATATTCACATTTTGTTATAAAAAAAATTCAAACTTGATTTTTTTTAGCATAATCTTATTTAGTTTTATACTCATTTTATACATAAATTTATGATTATCTTATTTCAAAAGATTATGCATGTTCTAGCTAATTAAAAACTTACAATTATTGAGCTATATAGGAACATGATAGAATTAGTTTTAGACATTAATTATATATAGTAAGCCTAATATTATATTCATTGTATGCATTTGCATTCATTTTCAAGCTAATAAAAAAGGGTCTCATTTAGCAATAGTTAAACATATATTTTGATATTTGAGGTATTCTAGGTTAAATTTATGGCATTACATAATTAAATATATAATAACCTAATTTCAAGTTTTGATGCTGACTATGATAAATGCAAAGTTGATTGAAAGAGCAGCTTTGATAGATGTTAATTTCTAGGATCATCAAATGTGTCTTGGTCCAATAAAAAAAGAGAAATTCTATGGTTTTATCGACTATATAGTTTAGGTTTGGTTTGGGATGACTTTCTTACTTCTTCTTAAAGCAATTTTTTAGTACAAAATTTAAAAATTTTGTACTAGAAAATTGCTTTAAGATGCAGTAGGAAAGCTGTCCTAAAGTAGGAAAGCTGTCCTAAACAAAGCCTTAATATGTTGACTGTAAGCAATTGTTTTGCTCAATCTCTTTAGAATTAGATTAGAATAAATTTATGTTGAGTGTGATAACACTAGTGTTGCACTTAACAAAATACTAGTGTTATAGGTCCCAAGTCATAGTCTCACATGGAATTAGTACCTAAGAAAAAAATACTAAGTAAATTATCATGTTTATGTCATGATTAGTATTACCTCAACAATAGTTCTAGGCCAATGAGCCCATTATTTTCATATTAATTATTTTACTACATTTTTTCAATGACCCACTATCTTATTTTTAAATGCCATGATTTCTCATTAAGATCTTTGTTATAATTGTTATCTCTCTAAGTGTTGGGTTGATATAAGGTGGGGTGCAATATAACTAATAAGGAGTAAGATAACAATTGTAGTTAGTTGTCGATAGGGTACCATGGACAAGACAACTAATGAGCATTTGCCATAAAAAAAATTTCTAACAAACTTTACTAATATTATGAATGTTCTTTTTAATTTTCTAGGTGAGCCACACTTGTAAGGCATTAGATTACATATGTATTGTTCATATTTAATAGATTTTAGTTTAAGTAATGTATAATGTGATTGTGACTATATATATTAAAGTATGATTTATTTTTTGTACACCACATCCAAACACAATATAAATCATAGATAAAACATGTCATATCATATTGGATGCTGACAAACTAAGCATGAGTTCTGGTTTCAAAAAAACTTTTCAGATTTCTTTCAAATATGAACAAACAACAATGCTACTAATTAACTTACAAAGAATGGAAAATAAACTCAACACAAATTTTCTTTTTTATTTCATTCATGTTTGAAATTTATATAAAAAAAATCTATACACGATAATATATGAACACAAACATAATATAAAACAAAGTAGAGAATAGCTATAACTATACAATTAGAAAAAAAAAAAAAAATACCAAATTGAACTCAGAAGATTAGCTCCTAGACCTCTAACTACTCAATTGGCTTCGTACTCTTTCCCTAGTCTAAAACAGAATGTAGAATAAGTGTGAGCCAACAGAGCTCAGCATGTAACACCCACCAATCTAAATCTTTAATATTTAAATTAGTATGCACATATTTTATTAAAGACAATTATTAGCAGGTTACTATACTGAACAAAATAGTGCTGGCAAATACTAGAAATTAAACAAATTTTATACTGAAAGTATATAAACAAATACTTTATATAGCATAATAGAAAATAATATATTTCTCTCTAGCTATTATGTTCCCCATCAGAATATATATCAAAATTTAAGCCTTTATGTCTCCCTATGCTAATATATCAAAAATTAGGCACTTATAACTCCCAAATATTTAGCATATCATATATTTAAAAATTCTTGCCCTTATAGCTCGCATTGCATTCAAAACAACGGAATTCCCTCCAACATATGAATTTTTAAGAATCACACACTTCAAGTATATATATATGTATATATAAAGAAATGTAATTAATCAAATTGCAAAATCTCACAGAATACTCTATTGGTAGTCAAGAGATTTAACAACGGAGAATAATTTCATAAAATTCTAGAATTTCATCAAATTCTTAAAGATTTTTCAAAACACCATTTTAAAGCTTTAAATGTTCTAAAAATATTTGAATGTTTCCTTAAAGTAATATGTTATATTTACGTAAGATATGCAATTATGCAAATGTATAAATAATGATTAAATGGAAAGAGAAATGGAGAATGGAAAAAGAAAAAGAAAAGCCAAAAGATAATAAAACATATAAATGTAAAGGGAAAAGGATATGCATGCAAACTACAAGAGTTCACCTTCTTATGGTATTGGTTGGGGACGCTGTACTCGTGCACATTAAAAGGAAAATGTTATGAAAAAGGAAAAAATGAAATGGAAAAGGATGTACCTTTGGGTACATTTAGACGATGCTCCTGTTCAGAATAAATGAGAAAAGAAAAACATGTTGAAGTAAAGGCTGTAAATGAATATAATATATGATATATAAGGAATAAATGAAATATGATATAACATGTATAAATGAATTAATGGAATGAAATGGACGAGAGAAATGAAATATGGACATATATCAAAGGTTTTATATATTGTACGTTATGCATGACAATTATTATTTTCTTTTGTTAGCCACTGAGTTTACTTAGTAAACTCAAATCATGAATTTAAATGTTTCATGTAAGACTTAGTGATTAAAAAAAAAAGACAAAAATAGAAGAGTTCATCTATGGAAGACGACATGCAATTGATAGCAAGTAACCGGTGAATTGAGATAAATATTAAGTATTTGAGGAATTATGTATTAGTGGCTCTTTAGATATAAAGCAGAAAAATTGATATTTTAATGTTAATGTCATGTTTATGAACTAAAATGATTAGATTCCATAATCCAACTTTTAGTTTCCATCTCGTTAAATCGAGCATCTCGGCCGGGTCGTGACAGAAGATAATTAGGTGAATAAGTGGCTTTATATTTAGAAATAGAATGCAAGATAATTATATACACGAAAATGTTAGAGTAGTTATAGTGGTAGATAAGATTAGGGAGATTGGCTTTACATGATTTGGTCACATAAAACGGTGGTCTTCCAATGATCTTGTTAGAAGATTAAATATATTAGAACTAACCTATGTTAGGAAAGGTAGACATAGACCTAAAAATATTTGATTAGAAATTATTAAAAAATAATTTTTTTCCATTAGATTTAAAAGAGAATTTAACTCTTAGGGGCTCTTTGGTTGGAAGTAAAATGTGTGTAAGATATTCCAAATGCAGAGGTTTCAAAAATATTGGTGTTTGGTTGAATGAAAATGAATGCAAAGTAAATGTAGTGTGCCGCCCATCATCAGGCAGCCAGCCGCCCCGGTCACACAACCTCCACTCGTACCTGGCCACCACTATTGTCATTCAATGCTGTCCACCGCTAGCCACCACCACTGTCGGATGCCACCTAATCGCTGGCAACCACCGCTTGCAACTTGTTGACGACCACCACTGTCACCATCAACTAGAGGTTTCAATTCGGGTCAACGGGTCGGGTTCGGGTCGAACCCGAAACTGACCCGACACTATTCGGGTCAACCCGAACCCGACCCGATTCAGGTCCGGGTCAACCATACCCAACATGAATGACCCGGGGTTGAACCAAAATTGCTAGTTTTCGGGTCGAAAATCGGGTCAATCTTCGATTATCGGGTCAAAAATGGGTCAATCTCGAGTTTTCGGGTCAAATGTGAGTTTTCGTGTCACTTTCGGGTCAATTTCGGGTTGCTGGGTCAACCCGAACCCGACCCGATTTTTAAAATAGGTTGATTTGTTGAACCCGACCCATTTCGGGTTCGAGTTGACCCGAACCCGGATTTTTTCGTGTCGGATTTTGGGTCGTGTCAAAAATTGACACCCCTAACATCAGTCATCGACCGCCGTCATTTTTAGACTTTACACTACATTTATTTTACTTCAAATCAAAGAAAAAAATATTCATGATTATTCACTTTATACTCGTCCAAATAACTTCAAAGCATTCTTTTTTTACATTACATTTTTTTTTAACCAATCAAACAGCTCTTAATGATATATAATGTAGAAAAAAAATTGATTTAGCCGATCTATTATTATTATATAAATAATTTTTTTTTTTTTGGGGAATTTTAGGGGCATAGCCCAATTCATTGATGAAAATAAAATTACAAGTAAATTGTAAAGAAAAATGCAGAAATATAACAAAAACAAAACTGAAAGCTCAGGACAAAAAGAGCTTTACAGAACAGTAAATAAGAATTCAGAGCAAAAAGTGCCTACGGGCTTGACCAGAAGGCACGGTGGACTCAGGCTAATCCAGAAGGATAAGAAGGATACCCTGGTTGCCCAGAGGCCGTCCAAGGGTAGCCAAGCTACAGAGAGCGAACATCATCGTCCAATCCAAATCCTATTTCAATAGACGACAAATCAAGGCAGCCGCTGTAACACGTCATTATACTCTTTCCAATGCATGATTTTGAAAAGAATCGTTCTTTTGATCTTTCCCAGAATAGTGGATTTGCTGTCAATAATAGAGCCAAAAATGCGATCATTTCTAGCTCTCCACAGATGGTAGATAATAGCATTGATAGTGAGCTTGTAATAGTTCGTCCAGCCAGCATTGTATCCTTGATCCAAAATACTATCAAAAACCTGGTATAAATTCGGCCTGAATAAAAGAGAACCCAACCAAGGAAGGAATGTTCTGACGATATCAAAAGTATAACAGCAGCTAAAAAATAAGTGGCTATGAGTCTCAGGGTGAGAATTACAAAAAGAGCATTGCCTAGAAACATTAATTCCCCTTCTCGCAAGCACATCAGAAGTCTTAAGGCACCCCTTAATAGCCTGCCAACCATACACCGAGAATCTCAGAGCACAATTTTTATGCCAAATGAATTTGTCCCAACTCACCATAGGCAAATCAGCATAAAAGTAAGAATGAAAAATCTTAAAGCTGGGGTTGGAGCGGTCCCGCCAACGACAAATAGCCTCCGGATCAATATTAGAAGTGGAGTTTATAAACTGAGCAAGACTAATACTAAAATCATTAGGTAAATGCCATATACCGTTGCAGATCACTTGTTTCACATGCCAAGAAGAAAAATGGGAAATATAATATGAGGGATCTTCATTCTTAGAAACCAACCAGTCCAGCACAGAAATTCCCCCACACCAAGGATCCCAAATCAGTGAATGAAGACTATCAGGCTTCACAGACAAAGCCAAGCAATTCTTAACACTCCCAGCAGTTTTACATAAAAGGGTCCAATAGGGGGAAGCTCTCTTAACCAAGGGCTTCCACAGGGAGTGATATTTCCCCCTCCACCACTCTAACAAAATGCTGTTATTGTTAAGGAATCTCCAAATCATGGAGCAAGAGTAAGTAAAATAATAAGAGTCCAGATTTTGAATACCAAGGCCCCCTTTTGCTTTTGGGAAGCAAGCTTCCCTCCAGCTAATAATATGAAGTTTATTCAGGGAGATATTGCCATAGAAAAGAAATCTTGATCACATCCTACTAATAGTTTTGCAGCATTTTTTAGGTAATATGGCACCTCTTATCCAATAAGCCAGAGTACTACAGATAGTAAATTTAATAAATTGTACTCTCCCAGCAAGAGATAAAGTTTTGGCTTTCCAACCATCGAGAGAATTGGAGATTTTAAGAATAAGAGGTTGAAAATCAGAAGCCCTTAATTTTCTATAAAAAATAGGGATACCAAGGTATTTAATAGGATTGGTAGATTTGTCAATGTGAAGAATACTGCAGATCTCAGAGGTAATACGGCACCCATTAGAAAATAAAATTGCACTCTTGCTGGGATTCACATAGAGACCAGATGAACAAGCAAATTGAAGCAAGAGATTCTGAAGATTAATAGCATTTGTAACTGTCGCTTTCCCAAAGACCAATAAATCATCGGCATAGAGGAGATGAGTGATGGAGGAGCTACCCGAGGACACTCCAGTAAAGGCTTGCCTGAAAACAACTTCATCAAAGGAAGTGGAAAGAGCATCAATAACAATACTAAAAAGATAAGGAGATAGCGGGCATCCTTGTCTCAAACCAGAAGAAGACCCAAAAAACCCCTCAAGAGCCCCATTGATGCAAACTGAGAAGTGAACCTCAGTGATACAAGCCTTTATCCAAGCAATAAACTTAGCAGGAAAGCCTTTAGAAGCCAAGCGATGGAGAAGGAATTCCCTGGAAACCATATCAAAGGCTTTGGTGATATCAAACTTGGCACAAAAGTAACTAGCCTTTGAACATTTGTTGAAATCCCCAAGAATTTCAGATGCAAGCAGAATGTTATCAGAGATAAGCCTATTTTGGACAAAACCACCTTGGCAATTATGGATAATGTAGGGCATAACTTCCTTCATCCTATTAGCAATGATCTTGGCGATAACTTTGTAAATAACATTGCAAAGAGAGATGGGTCTATAATCCCTGATAAATGTGGCATGGGGGTATTTGGGAACACGAGCTAAAGCAGTCGCCTTAGCAATCTTGGGCAGAGAAGCAGTATTAAAGAAGGCATTGATAGCTTGGAAAATTTGAGTGCTGATGGTAGACCAAGTGGCTTTATAAAAAGCAAAAGTGAATCCGTCTGGACCCGGTGCTGAACAGTTTGGGCCAGCAAAAATAACCTCTTTAATCTCTTTCATGGTCACAGGAGCAACCAAGGATTCAGCAAGGTGGGGAGGGACAGTGCCACCGGGGGGAAAATGAGCCATATGGCTTTGAGTGGTATGTTGGGTGTTAAAAAGGTTTCGAAAATGATTGATGAAAGCGTTTGAGATATCCTGATGCGAGGTAAGGCTGCCATTATCCGTTCTAATTTCTTTAATCTTGTTATAACTGTGCCTGATATTAATCTTGGAATACAGAAATTTCAAATCTTCTTCCCCATTCTGGAGCCACTTAGCTTTGGCTCGCTGAATGGTCCAACTAGCCAAGGAAGTTTGACAATCAATAACTTTGAGGTTTGTATTGTGGAGCGCCTCAGCAATACTATGGTCATGAGGATAGTTATGAGCTAGAGAAAGTAAAGAGTTTTGATCAGCCAACAAAGAGTCCAACTCCAACTTAAGTACATTGGCATTACCCCAGCTTTGACCTTTGAGTTTATTTTTGAGATTTTTTAGGTTCTGACAAAATGAGTAAAGGGGGCTGGCTTTAGGAGACTGGGCAAAACTGTCCAAGAAAATGTCCCAAAATTCTCTTTTAGAGGTCAAGTAGTTCTTAAACATGAATCTATGATTATGGGGAGTAGGGGCAGCTGAACTGAGAATCAGAGGGGAATGATCCGAGCAAAATGGTTCCCCAACTTTATAGAAAGAGTTGGGGAAGTTAGCTAGCCAACTGTCATTAACCAAAACTCTGTCCAATTTAATATAAATTGGAGAATCCACACGCTGATTAAACCAAGAGTACAAATAACCAACAGAGGAGAGGTCGTGAAGAGCAGTGTCAAAAATCATCCTGTTAAAGTCCCCTAAATTGGTATCTTTAAGCGGGATGCCACCAGCTTTCTCAGTGGGATACCTACATCAATTAAAGTCCCCTAGCACTGTCCAGGGTCTGGAAATGTTGGTAGAAATGCTTCTTAATTGATTCCAAAGAACTTGCCTTTCAACAAACGAGTTAGAAGCGTAAACTGCAGTAACATCACAAACCGGGGTACCAGACGAAAAAATAGTACCATGAATTAACTGACTTGAAACAGTAATGGGGGAAAAGTTAATCGCTGTTGAATTCCACTTAACCCAAATGCGGCCTGGGTTAGAGAGATCAAAATTGTCACAGGAATCTTTGTCATGGAAGAGTTTATGAGAGGCAAGAAACCAAGGGTCGGCGGCAGAAGAGGGGGAAATCTTAGCTTCCAGAAAGAAGATGATGTCAAGATGCAGAGACTTAACAAATTGCTTGCAACAGTTAACTTTTTCTGGCCCGTTAAAGCCACAGACATTCCATGCAGCTAAGTTGGGAAGGGTCATTTATGTTTGGAATTTGAGGTGGTAGCCTTTTTGGCATTCTTGGCTCGGGTGTTTTTCTGTTTTTGCTGGTTATTGGTTTGAGATTGTGATGAAACAGGGCTTTTATCAGAACTAAGCATAGCGTCATTGGACTTAGAAGTCTTAGTGGAGCTTGTCGAGAGAGGGTTCTCAAGGATTTGCGAGTCCTGTATTGAGGTGGAACCAAGCTGGGTTACAGGGAGGAGGGAAGAGTGGTAGGTGGTGTTGGGGGAGCGAGGTGGAATCTGGGAAGTGATTGGGGGTAATAGAGGAGCAGGGTTGGAAGTGGTCAGAGGAGGGGGGATGAGCGCCTCAATGGAAGTCGAGGCAATCTGGTCAGGAACAGATTCAATCGGAAGAGCAGAAAATTGATTACTGGTAGTAATCTGGAGTGATTTGGGGGAGACCTGAGGAGGGTTATCAGCAACGGTATCAGAGGAGGGAGAATTCAGATTGGGAATCAGGGGGTTCGGTAGCAAGGAGGTGGAGGGTTGGTGAGATAGAAGTGTAGTAGGAGGCTTAGGAATGTTGAGACGGGGGGGGGGGGGGGGGGGGGGGGTGGGGGGGGTGGGGGCGTGGTTTTCGGCTGGAGCTTCGACCTCGAGTGGTGATTACAGTATGAGATTTAGGGTTGGGATCATAGGGGCAGAGAGAGGAGGAGTGCATAATAGACTTGCAGTGGGAGCATGGTTCCGGTTTCCAATCATAGATTACTTTGAGAGGGGAGACTTTCCCATCAACAGAGTAGTATATTTCATCAGGTAAAGGAGAGGAGCTCGTTACCTGAACGCAGACCCTGGCGAAGGTAAGTCTGGTTTTTGCGGCTGTGAGTGCGTCTACAGCTAGAGGAATCCCGATACAGCTCGCTATCTTTGAAATACCTTCAGGCGTCCAAATGGACAGTGGAAGATTCACGATTTTAACCCAAAGCGGAATGGACGGGAACTCTTCACGCTTGGGTATGAAGTCCGGAGTCCACTTTTGAAGGATGAAGGGCTTGCCGAAAAAGAACCATGGACCGCCAGTCCAAGCAAGGTCGTAGTCCTCCTGGTTGGAAAACTTAAGGAGAAAGAAACCGTCATCCATGGTGAGAAGATTGATAGAGCCTTTGAGCTGCCATGTTTTTTTGATAACCGCCAAAAGAGCTTCGTAGTAAGGCCGTTTGCCTATGAGATAACCCACCAAGGAGAGGGACCACTCGGGGGCCCCTGCCGTGAATTGCTCACTGGTGAACTGTGCTGTGGCATTTAAGTTGGGGACGAAGGAGAGGGTATGGGAAAATTGGGTGGAAACTTGTGGGCTGTTGGCTAGGAGATTCTTCCAAAGCGGACCCTCAGGAAGAAGGGGAGAAGAGTGAGGAGAGGCAGAGTTAAGAGGAGGGAAGTCGGGGGAAGCCATTAGGAGGCCCCCAGCGGGGGAGAAGGAAGCGCCAAAACGAAGCGCCAAAACCCTAGAGCTTCTCTTTCTATGACTAGAAAAGCGCAACTTGTTATATATATATATATATATAAATAAATTTAAATTATTTATGCATAATTAATCATTAATCAAATCATTGATATTTATAAAAATCTTACAGGTGACAGCCAGCAATAACGGTTCTCTCTCGTTAGTGACCCTTAGGAACCGAAATAAAATTATTCGACGCTCTGTCTCCACACCGTTCCCATCTCAATCGTCTTCGAATCCTCCGCCCATTTTTCAGAGAAGAAATAAGCGAAAGTGACAGGGCATTTCTTTCCCTGTTACAAATCCCTCTTGCTAATTGATGCCAAGCATCCAATGCTACCGCCGAACAGATACCCTCTTCCTCCGTACTCCAAGGACGGCGATTTGCAGGTCGGAACATGGGTGATGGGCACTCCGATGGTGCCCCTCGCCCATCCGGCGCCTAACCAGAAGGCCGCCGCTTGGGCTCCCGTCGACCGCAGTCAGGCTTCTTCTGCCGCTGCCTACAACCCTAGCTACGACATGTACTCAGACACAGCGCATGCTGTCCCCAACAACCCTTATGTGCATGTCTACCCTGTTGCCGGATCCAGTGACGGTAGTAAGTTGTTGATATATGCAATCATTTGATATTTGGATGACAGGTTTTCTTTTGCCTGAGTTGTTCGGAGTAATTTTTGAAGGCTTGGTTGGTTTGAGATTAGGTTGAGGTTTAAGAGATTAGTAATTTTTAGTTGATGAGAGACTAGGAGAGTTTAATCCCATGATCCCAGTAATCCAGTTAATCTTAATCAGGGGGAAATTGGTTTGAAATAATTGGATTGGGATGTATTAAGTGTTCAAATCAGAATTAGCTTATTCTCAGACAGTAAAAGCGCGACTCTTAGAAACGATTAGGCATCTAATATGTTTAACAATCTTGAGGGCTGTTTGGTGTGTCTGCTTATATGGATTTTAATTGAGAAGCTATCGAATTCTGGTTTTGGCAGGTTTTGATAAAAGCTAGTTCAAAATAAGGATTTATCAAAACCCAATTGAACTGAATTTTTTATTTCAGCGCTAAGATTTGATTGGATTTAAGAAGTGGATAAAAAAATATTCTCAAAGCCCATGATTAGCCAATTGTATTTTTTTCTTCAGACATCTTTTGTACTTCATCCTCTTAAGGTATTTCTTGGTTTTTCCTTGTTTTCCATAGGAACAAAAGAGAACATTTTCAAAGTGTTGGACCGGTGCGGAAAGAAGCTAGAACAAAGCACCAGAAAGGCCGGGGTTCTTGCTTGCAATGTCTGGAACCACCGTATGTTTCACTTCCTGTTACGAACTAAATTTGATCATTTAAACGAAATCTTTTGCGTTGCAATTTAGAATATGTTTTCCACAATTAGTGACCTATGTGATATGCATGAAGAAAAGAAGTAAGAATGTCAATCTAAAATAGTTAAATGAATGTGATTAAATAATATCTAATTTTGAATTATTATTTTTTCTAGAAGATTGCTAATGAAGCATGGTAATTATCAATTACCTCTCCTAAAATTTAGCTAGTTATCATATTAAACACCTACCTTATATTTACCATTTTAGTCATCTTTTGTTAATCATGTGGCAAGTTATATTTCATTAAAATAAAACTAAATAGTAGAACCTAAATTAGCTTTGTGGTTAGATTTTTCTTTTTTAATGATTTATTATTGCCATTTCTTCATTTTTTAATGCAACTTGTTCAAGACTTTCATTGTTTTATTGTTAATTCAATAAATAAGTCATGATGTAGGGACTTGCACTTAATTAATAATTATTTTCAATTAATCTAAATAACTATCTTTTAGGTTTAATCACCATCTACTTCACAATGAAACTCAAAGAAATTAAATGAATTTCTTATGGTGTACTGAGCCACCCATATTGTTTGCCAATGCATAAAATGACTTGAAGAAATTTAAATCACCATCATATAATTTGGTACGCCAATGCATATGGTGAGAACCACACATAAAATGTTTCTTTAAGCGATCCTGTATATTTTATTATGATTCTTCTCCATTGATAACCTGGAAAAATTCTTGTTTAGCTTTGCCCTGCGAATATGATCCTGGAAATTCTAAATTAGAAATATTTTTGAAACTCAAACAGTACATATTGAGTAAATTTATTTAATGAATTATCTACCATGAAGGTTGGAATTACTAAATTATTACTTGCATCGAAATAATTAGGACTTTGGTCTGATTGCTATTGTTTGAATGGTCAGGTAAGAAGCTACTGTTAGAAAAATTATTGTGAAGAAAATATTGTTGTTAAAGTCGTTGTTTCTGTTGAGGGACTTACAGTTGACCTACTGTGCTAAACTCAAAAGCTAATTTCATATATGTGACTTTAGTGGCTTATATTTGCTGTGATAGGCCAATAGAATAAAAGCCCTGCCAATAAAATTCCTCGAATTATTTTTTCTTTTTACGAATGAGTTAAAAGTTGATTACAATAAAGATGCGAATAAAACACTATATGAGACATCATAACAGACCTTGACCAATTAATAATTTCATTATCATATGATCAAGTTAAAAATTAGCTCAAACTTAATGAGAAAATAAATAGAAAGATATAAGAAAACACAGTTGGTTTATGAGGGAAGCTGAATGATAAGATCTTTGTATTTCGCTTATTTGTCCAATAAAATAATTAAAAGAGGGTTGGCTAAACAAAAGATTGTGATATGAATTGAACAAATTGATGAAAAAATTGCTGAATTTCTTAAACTTACATGTGCCCTTACAAATCATAAATTTTGTAGGCTCCAAAAAGTTGGCTCCTTAGCCTGCCTATCCACATGATTCGAGGAGAGTTTTTATGGGTTAAGTTCTAGGATAAACTTTCAGAGGGAAAATTAGTTAGAGATAAGACACTACCCATAGATTTCACCATCATTTACAAGAACTTCAAAATTTGGGTTCATGTTTCTCACAGTTGCAACCCTTTATGAACTACCAAGATATTTCGTCTTCATTTGCAAGGGCTTTTAAATTTTGAGTTCAAGTTTCTTATAGGCACAAATTCTTATTATTAATTACTCTTGGTGACGAGAGTGTACTTTCAATTTGGCTAGTCGTTAGATAGACACTTAATACCTATCATGTAGTAGCAACAATTTTAGATATTGGGTTGAAAATTTACCATCTTGCACTTAAAGTGGATGGTGGGAGGAATGATGACAAGCTTGATTAAGATCCCATTGTTTTGTCATTCTAGTTCGTCATGGTCTCTAATTAATTAGTCAGAAAAGATAGTTGATCCGACCTAATTGAAGGATCCTTGTCGGCAACCATGACTTGCTTTCTCTAAAGGTACCTTATAGAATTAGGGTTAATTTTTGCTAAAGGACAAATTCAAGTCAACCTTAGTTAATAGAGGGCTTTGTGCCTTATCAAGTGTATCATATGGTTCATTATTTAAGGGTGCTAGTCATTGAGGAGTATAAATGCTCTGACTGTGATCATAATATAATGGTGCATATTTGCGGTAAAGTCATTTGGTCAGAGGGCCTTGGTCATATCCATTTGTCTATATAATCATTAGGGCCAAACCATCGATTAGATAATATGTGTTACGTCCTTACTAGCAAAAGATTATTTAAAAATGAATCTTATTGATATTCTTGATTGGATATCCGCTCTTTGCTAAAGTTATTCTTGAATTTATCACCCTCACCAAGCTGTTGTGAATGATGAATGATTTTTGCTTTAAGTTATGAGTGATTAATTATCCTTTAAATATTTGAATTTAAATAGACTTTGAATTTTAAAATTTCATAGGTTTTAAGACCCCTCCAATTGAGATCTTATTTTAACACGACCATTATTGGGGTAACATTGACGTCACATGAAAAATATTTGTATTTGTTGGGGTTTGGTGGTATTTAAATTAATAGTTTCCTTTGGTTGAGATTCACTTTTAACATGGCCATTATCGAGAAAACATTGAAGTCATTTTAAATTATTTGTACTTTGTGGGTTGAAATTTGATTTTGGGGTTAACCATTCGGTTGAGATATTCTTCAGCACAAACATAATTGGGAATTTTCAATAATTATCTTTTTATTTGCTGAATCTTGTCAACTCCGTTTGCCCCCCAACATAGGATTGGGTTGAATATGAACTTTGTGAATTATTATAACGACATTAAGTTGAGAGTGTGCATTCTTATGATGAGTTTTTCTTAAAGAGCCTTTGAATGCCTAATTTAAACTTATGTTAATAAGCAAACACACCATCGTATATTTGGCTATTCTTTTAAGGAGGATTTGACTTAAATTTTGAGTTAATATTTATCCCCCACAACATTCTCAAATATGAGATTCAAGAGTTTATTGTGATGGTCGGAGCATATATGAATAATAAATTTATTTTAAATGGCATGCACAATTTTTTATGCATTTGTATAATGCAGTTTCACGTCTTTTCGATGCACATATATGTTTTTCGAGACTATCCCACATTTTTAACGTATTAACTTCTTTCTCATTGTGATAAATACTTATGAATTGAAAATTCTATGAAGTTCTTGTAGTGTTTCAAACTTTAATGTATCTAGTTGATTTTATTTTGTAAACTTACGGCCCGTACTATGAATTATTACCTTTTCATTCCCTTCTCGCTACTTCATATCACACACCTTGCTTGATGGACATTGGCGAAGCAAGAAATTTTTTTTCTAGTAGGGGCACAAATTAATTTTTTAGATATTCCCTCAATTTTTTTTATTTATGCTTGAGACTGGCATTGACAACTTTAAAATATTTTTTTTTATTTTAGAAATGTTTAAAAAATGATAAAAACATTTACAATTTATAATACATACTCTTCATATTCTAAAAGAGTTGAATTGTTATTTTATTATCAATACAATCAAATATTTTTTTCTCAATATATGTGATTAAAATATTATTTATTCATCGATCTCTAATTCTATTTCGCAAAAAAGTTCTTTTAACTTATATTACATTTATTGATTTTAAAATAAATACTAAAATTTTTAATTTATAATGATAAAATTTTGATTATAATATCAAAATCTAATTATTTCTTTTGGGGACTGTTAGGGATCAAACATGTGAGCCGGCAGGAGAAATTTTTTCGCTCAACCATTGAGCTGCCAGCTCGTCCCAAATCTAATTAATTTCATTATAAAAGTTAGAGCTATAGGAGATGAATAAAAGAGTACAAATAATTAATTTTGATTCTATTTAAAAAAAAAAGACTTAGAAATTTTTTAGCAATAAATTCACATGAAAATTATGAAAGCTAAAATTAATTCCTACTGTTTGTATATTGGAAGAATCAAAACTTCTTATTTTTTAACTAGATCTATGAGGATTCTGAAATATTCTTATTTTTATTTTTTTTTGGGCTATAAATAGGTTATGTAAAAATAATTAAAAATTAATTATAGCAATAAAATTTCAGTTTTTTATATTTTTGTATATACTAGTTGGACGTGTATTGTTTATTTCCTTGGCTAACAATTCATGAAGGGCTATTGTAGAGGCTATACTTCTAAATTCTATCTTTCGTATGTGATGTCATTTAGCTGTGAAAGCAGTAAATCTGTAATTTGGTATGAGCTATTGTAATAGTGTCGGGTCAGTTTCGGGTTCGATCCGAATCTGACCTGTGACCTGAAATTGACACCCCTGCACCTTACTATGTTAAAGTAGGAGTATATGAAGTATTCTCATTTTCAATTTTGCTTTTTCATTATATAGTCAAAACAGGTCCTAGTATCACTGATGCAGCAATGGCAAGGATTGCTCAAAGAACAAAGGTCTTTGCAGAAGGGGGCAACGACAAAATTTTTCAGCAGAACTTTGGTATTTATACAGGGGAGAAACTTAGAAAAGCATTTGCTTGCTATCTTTCCACGTCCACTGGTCCTGTAATAGGGACCCTATACCTTTCTTCGCTAAGGCTGGCGTTTTGCAGCGACAACCCTCTTTGCCACTACACACCTTTAGGTCAACAGGAGTGGGTATATTACAAGGTACAGCTTCTGATTTCTTTTCTGATATATACGTTTATTATGCATTATGTCTTCATATGTATTACTTGCTAGAGTTTCATACTCTGTTAATGGGATTTGGTTCCAAAATGTGTTAGTCTTAATTAGCATAGTCAAGGCTTAGGTAGCAGTGCCCAGCTGAAGGAAAGCATCTGCACCAGTATAAGCATGCAACTAAATTTATCAATTTCAAATAAGTAGAGAAACTAAGGCTCGTTTGGGATGGCTTTCTTACTGCTTCTTAAAATAACTTTAAAATAATTTTTTTGTTAAAAAATCAAAATTTTTTAACAAGAAAGCTGTTTTAAGAACCAATAAAAAAGCCGTCCCAAATGAAGCCTAAAAGGACATGTGTTAGACAAAAAGGCATGGATTAATAAGGGTATAGGGAGATATTGTAGCATGTAAGTTTACCGTCGCTCGAACAAAGATGTTGAAGGCAAAGTCTTAGATTTATCGATGAATACTAATTAAGATTTGGAATGTTATAGTGAATAATGCAATAGTTGGATTAACATTTTTTTTTTCAATAAAATCTTGAAGAGCAAGATGAGGTTTAGTTGAGAATAAGTATTGTTGTGTTAAGTGCTAAAAATGATTATATGATCTGATCAAGTTTTTGAAAAACATCATACTTAGTGCAAGCTCATTTCTTGCAAACACAACAAAAAACATGAGCCTGCCTTGAGGAATTGTCATGGGCAGAGATTTTGATGCTAAGGTTTTGTTTGGGACAGCTTTTTTATTGCTTCTTAAAGCAGCTTTTTAGCACAAAAATTAAATTTTTTTTACTACAAAGCTGCTAAAAGAAGCACTAAGAAAATTGTCCCAAACGAAGATTAAATTTTCCAATAAACTCAAGGGCAAGAGAAAGGCGCTTAAGTAGCTCAACAGAGCTTTCTTTAGTTGAAGATGTGAATAAGAGGATCCCCCCTGCCTTACTTTTGGGGCGTTTAGTATTTAAGGATGAATATTTTGGCATATTGATGAATCATATTGTAGATAAGCAAACCATCTCATGGTTCAGATTCATGTTATACCAAAGTTATAGCATGTCAGTTGCGGATGATATTTTTGCTAACCTTTACCCAAGTTCACTCTGTCATGTATAAGTAGTGGTAATTTTACTAATGGTTGTGTCAAAGTGAACTCTTCCCTATAACACAATAATGTTAAGCCATGGAACATTAGTGCTTATGAATGTCCTCATGATGTAAATTTGAAAGTTTTTATTCATTGGGAATACATATCATATGCATTGATGTTGTTTTATTTCTTTGTTTTTATTTTTCTTTTCTTTTTGTAAAACACGTGTATGATGATGGCTCCGACAAGATGACGATGACAACAAACAACAACATGAAGCCTTTATCCCACTCTTAAAATATACATGAATCATTTTTCTCCATTGTGTCATGTTACGGGTCAAATTCTCATTTAAACCTAATAAAGAAAGGTTATTTCTAATATTTTCTAACCAAGTTTTTTAGGTCTACCTCTACTTTTCTTAACATAAGCCAAATCTAAAATTTGTACTCTCCTAACGGGGTCATTGGAAGGCCTCAGTTTTATACGACTAAACCATCGAAAGCGACTCTCTCTAATCCTATCTTCCACTAGAGCTACTCCAATCTTTTCACGTATATGCTCGTTTCGTATCTTGTCTCTAAGAGTAAATATTTGAGCATCTTATTAGGTTTGGTTTCATGCCATAAGCTTATTAGATTTATCTCTCTTCAAATCTCTTGAGTATGATGTTGCCTTTTGGAGAGTCGGATGACTTGCTCGACACAGATATTGCGCTATTACAACAACAACAACAACAACATCAAGCCTTTGTCCCACTATGTGGGGTCAGCTACATGAATCCTTTTTCATCATTGTGCCCTGTTAAAAATCAATTTCTCATTTAAATCTAATAAAGAAAGATAATTTCTAACGTATTTAGAAAATTGATATTGTAGCAATATTGCTATGCCAGAAATCCGATTTAACTAAATTGAAAACTTACAGAATTCTGGAGGATTTTAAGTTCAAAATTTGGAGGATTTGAGAATTTTTTTTTTTTTTGGTCTTTTAAGCATCAAATGTTACAACATAGTTTCAATTTTCTTTAATCTTTTGTACATACATGTGTTGGATTTATTTTTTTGGACTGCTTCGTGGGTGTTGACAAGCCTCCCTATATCAGAGCGTCAGACCTAATTCTTCTTTTGGTGATTTCTATCTTTTCTTTTTTAATTGGTTGGTATCTGATTTATAGGCCTAATTAAGATTTTATCAATTGCAATATATATCAAATTTCTATTTTGCAATGTAAATTTCATTGTTGTTGAAATTTTATGAAACATCAAATTTTGACTACTATTAAATTATCTTTTAAAATGAAAGAAATGTGTTTTTTTTTTTTTAACATTTAAGAGATGATTTTCTCTCATTATAAAAAATTGAGAACTTATGAATTGTTGTTATCGTTTTTTTATTGTTTATTTCATCCTATGTTGAACACTAAAATTGTTGTCCCAAGTTCTGGATGAGAAAAATGGAGTTTTATATTAAATAGTTCAAAATTATATAAAATATGTTAAATAATTATGACATAAATATTTTAATATATTGTGTTAATATTATGGCGTTCCTTAGAAGCGATACACTGTAATGCTTGAATATAGTAAAGTGTGCAAGGGCTACTGGTGCAATGTTAAATAAGCAAATATTCTCATATTATGGATGGATGTGGACAATTAAGTTGGTCCATGAAATTAGAATTAGGATAAAAACTTAAAATATAAGTTTTCTTACTAGTAAATTAATAGACTTAATAGATATTATGATGCATAAGAACATAAATAATTTATGTATTTAACAAACTAAATGGGTTGGATAAAAAACTAGGAAGATTGATATTTTAGGACTTAAATTGTGGTATTTAGAAATAAGTCATATTAGAAATGATGATAAGTGTAATTATAGAGTTGAAAGATAATATTGTAGACATGAATAAAATTGGAGATAAAAATATAACTTTTTGGATTGTTGTTGATGTTAAGATTATTAATATTATAAGTGCTTATGCTTTTCAAATATATTTGGTTGCGTTAAAAAATTTCAAAATTAAATTTTGGAATGACTTATAAGAATTAATATAAATAACACATCTTAAATTTTTTTTTATTAGAGGCGATTCAAATGGACATTTTGGTGAATTGCTTGAATATTTTAATATTATTCATAGTGGATATTGATTTGGAGCAACTAATGACGGTGATAGGATGATGCATCTTGGAAGTAAAAAATAACAAAATAGATAGAAGAAAAATGCAGGAATATAAATATATGGGCTGATTTTTTATTACTTCAACAATAACAAAAGATACAATTGATCTACTATTCAAGAGGTGGGTCAGCTCAGCTCTCGAATAATAGATTAATTTTGAGGGGCGGAGAATATATGGTCGACGGTTTAAACTGTGATTAATTTTGTATCATAATTTTTTCATGAGAGATCATTTTATAACATTTTTATATGGTTGGAATAAAATTAAGTAAATATGACATTCTGGAATTAAATTAGCCACATTCAAATAATCTGAGGACTATTTGGAGATTTAATCTCAATAGTAGAAAGTGTTTGTTTTAGGCATCAGCTATCTATGCCACTATCAATGCAGTGAATTTATTGGAAACATGAATCAATAATAAAAATACTATTTGTTTCTTTATTTTCAGTACATATTTATGTTACCTGAAATCTTCAATTGACTATAAGGCATTCTTTTGCAGGTTGTGGTACAATTAGATCAGCTCAGTGATGTTATTCCTTCTTCCAACCCTAAAAATCCTGCAGAGAAATACATTCAGATTGTCACCTCAGACAGCCATGAATTTTGGTTCATGGGCTTTGTATCTTACGAGAAAGCTCTCAAGAACCTGAAAGATGCCTTGCAGCTTGCCCACAGGAAATACAATCACCAGATATAAATGCTTCTCTAAAGGTGGAATATACTCCTTTCTAAATAAATAGACTAGGAAGAATATAAGGCTTTGTTTGGGATGGCTTTCTTACTGCTTCTTAAAGCAACTTTTTAGTATAAAAATTAAAATTTTTGTACTATAAAACTGTTTTAAGAAGCAATAAAAAGAATGTCCCAAACAATTACAATGAACATTACATAATTGACAATAGAATCATGTCCTATTTATATAATTTGCAATTTTGTCTCTCTATCTTGTGATTGAGTGGCAGAAGATTTCTTGCTTGTAACCTTATGGTATGCTGGGTTGTAGGACAACATGCTGTGCACACATCACAACAAAATTGTGTTATTAAAGAAGAAAAGGTAAGCTAAATTTAGGTTTCATTTGGGAATGTTTTCTTACTGTTTCTTAAATCAGCTTTTTAGAACAAATTTTTTAATTTTTGTACTAAAAAGCTTCTTTAGGTTTCGTTTGGGTTGAATTTTTTGCTGTTTCTTAAAGCAGCTTTTTAGTATAAAAAATTAATTTTTATATTAAAAAGCTGATTTAAGGAGAAGGAAAAAAACCGTCCCAAATGGAGTCTTAAGTTTCATTTGGGACAACTTTCGTACTGCTTTCTAAAACGGATTTCTAGTACGAAAGTTTCAAGTTAAAAAAAATGTATACTACAAAGCTGTTTTAGAAAGCAAGAAAAAAATTGTCTCACATGAAGCCTTAGTCTTGATTGCGGTGCCTGATTAATACCTTAATTTGTGTCCTGTTGTAGGTGTAGGTGATGTGGACGAGCTCATCCATGGTCTGGATCACAGCAGGATAAGAGAATTCCATCCCTTCAGTTTCCTCAAGTGTAATTACATCATACCATGTATCACCATCATCCTCAGAGCATGCTACTTTGAGTACTGCTCTAGATATGGTATTGTAAGCTAGTATCAAGCGACCATCTCTTAGTTTCACTCCATCAATACCTGAAGTAAATGGTAGCTTCCATGTTATACATGCATTTTTAGTACTGCAAAAAAAGTCTTTAACAAGATGATTGTGAAAATCATATGGTTGAATTAGTTGAACTGTGAATCAGTCCTCGAATCAGTTGGATCCTATTACAAATCGGATTTATAGAGAATCAATTTTAGGTCGTAAAATAATTTGACTGAAAAACTGTTTTAAGAAGCAGTAAGAAAAATGTTCCAAACAAAATCTTAATCCTATAAAAAAATGTCGATCAAACAGTTCAAACCTTGAATTATGAGCAATTGAATCGGTTTGAGCACAAGCTGCAATGATGAGATGTTGAAATATAATTTTTTTGTATGCATTTCATGTATTTGTTATATTTTATGGTATATATTATCACTTATCATTACTATTAGAAAAATTATATAATTTAAATTATTTTAATTAAGTTTAATAATATTTACATCATCATAGTTGAACATTTGATTGGATTCTGGTTGAACATTTTCTTCGACCAATTCTATGTTGGACTAGTTGTAAGAGATTTGAATAGTTTTTTTTTTTTTTGGGACAATTTTCTTATTATTGTTCAAAGTAATTTCCTAGTAAAAAAATTTTAATTCAAAAAGTTTTTATGTTAAAAATTGCTTTACAAAACAATAAGAAAGCTGCTTCATTTGGGACAGCTTTGTAACTGCTTTCTGAAGCAGTTTTTTAAGTACAAATTTTTTTATTTTAATAAAATTTTGTACTAAAAAATTATTTTTGAAAGCAGTAAGAAAGCTGTCTCAAATGAAGCCTTAATGCGAGTACTATAATGCATTATTGTTCATACAAATGGATTTCTTTTGAAACCAACCTGAATTTGGATTTGGAAGTTGAGTAGGTGCTGCGAAGCTCCAAGTAAAGCCTCCATCAACTGATTCTGACATATAAACTTTGGAAATATTTTCGAAGGACCTCAGCAGTACTCTTAAAGCGCCACTTGCAGTCTTGTATGGTACTGGTTGAATAACACTCAGTGTTTCATTCTCAATATATATAGGGCCATATTTCTTCCAGGAATGGCCACTATCTGCTGTAATCTGAACAATAAATAACTAAGTTTCAAATTGCCAGTAAATAAGTGTGGCAATACTAGTTATAAGTGTTAGCAAGTGCACAATACCTCCATCCAAGCTCCCCAAGAGTTCCAGCTCTCCACAGAGGATCCGCAGAGCAATCGGCCGTCGTCGAGCAAGAAGGGCTATTTGATGAAAATAAAAATATCCCAATTTAGCTGGATTTATTCATGTTAAGCGTAATCATTCTGAATTCTCAACCATCGAGATATTATCCTTTTTGATCGAGATATTATCCTTTTTGATCTAATAACCTTACTAAGTCTTAATGATTGAGATAATTGTCCGTGTTGACCCAACATTCTTATAGTTTGTCATCCTAAACCCTAAAAAGAAAATCCGTAGAGCAACCGGCCGTCTTCCAGCAAGAAAGTCTATTTGATGAAAATAAAAATATCCCAATTTAGCTAGATTTATTCATGTTAAGCGTAATCGTCTAAGTTCTTAGCGATTGAGATATTATCTTCTTTGATCTAATGACCTTACTAGTCTTTAACCATTGAGATAATTGTCCATTTTGACCTATTAGTCTGATAGGTTTGTCATCCTAAGGTAATTTCTTAGTGTGAATACTAATTAAATTTTAACAAAGATTACTCAGTAATCTTCTTAATATCTACTATTCAGATCAAACTGACCAATTTAAAATCCGATTCTGCTAAATTTAGTTAGAAAAAATATTCATTTGGTTCGATTTTTGGAATTTTAAAATTGAGATTAATTGATTTAGCTAATCTGCAAATAAAACATATCAAACCAATGAAACGGACACATAAGAGGAGAGATTATTACGTGCGGAATCTGGATCGGAGCTACGTACAGATTTTGTGAGTGTGCGGAGTAAAAGGGTAATGTGCACAGTAATTATACTTTACTACACTTTTATTGTGCACACTCACAGAATGCGGACATAGTTGTGGTCTGGATTCTGCACATAATAATCTCTCCACCGAAGGATTTATTATTCTGTGCGGAGTTCGGATGGCATCCGGAGACTAATAAAAATGCACCACGTCACCTAAAAAATGTACCAAACTCGGTACTGAGCTCGATACCATTCCCGTATTGCTCGGTAAATAAGCGTGTAATTGGATGCCGTCCGGTGTCCGCACAGAATAATAGCTCCCACCGAAGAGTATCCTTTGCTCCAGCAAATGCAAAGTACTGTCATTCATTCCACTTACCTTGTTCTTTGATGGGCCAATTATTCCAGGAGGAAGCTGCTCTCTTTCTGACCAAGTTATCCCACCATCAAGCGATCTCTTCATGCTTCCACTCCATCTGCAGTTTCAGCACATGGTGAGAGACATAGAAAACTGGAGAGCAGAAGCTAAAAACAAACAGTGAAGAATCCTGACTTCTGAACTTCCTGGCCAATCTTGTAGAACAATAGCAGCTCACGAGAAGGAAGCTGAAACAGCACAGGATTCCACAAAGGAACCTCTGCTTGTTCATCTGCAACTGATGGAGGATACCAGCATCCATCCTGAAGATGCAATTCCAATTTAGGGATCATAGAAGATTAATATAAAATTCCTCAAGTAGAACGAAGAAATTGACATCTTAAACATAAGTTATCTTTAACAGTTTAAAATCTTATTAAAATTAAACATGTTTGTGTAGGATCACTTAGAAAATGGATGAACTCTAAGGGGCTGTTTGGTAGCCGGATTTAGACCAGATTTGAGCGAAATCCAACCAAACGGCTTAAAATGCAAAACCAACCTCCTTAAATCATCTGTAGAATAGCCAAACAGTCACATATGATTTCATAGGTTTTATCATGAATTACCAAACAGTTTTTAGGATTTAACTCCCTCAGAATTTCGTAAATCCTCTACATAAATAAAATCCTGGATGCTACCAAACAGCCTCTAAGAAGTTCTATTGGCAAGACAAAATTATAAGTCCATTATATCTAAATGGTTTAGGGTTTAGGCTATTACAACTTACGCTTTGAAGACGAAGGGAGGAAAGAAAACACTCACGCTGTCGCTGTAATTCTGCAGCCAAATCTTGACATCTGGAGCTCCTTCTGCACTACCCCCAAAGTAAGCCACAAGCAACTTACCCCGTTCGATCTATAAAGACATCACATGAGAGACTAGCTTCAGATCATCAAATGATGAGAAATTGAACAGGAGCGACTCACCTCGACGATGGTGGAAGCATGGCAACTGTTAAAAGGAGCGGTGCATTCCTGAAAGGTAAATTCCTCTTTCACCAACTGCCAGCCACCGCTACCATTGATGGTATTGGCGTGATCATCACCGACCAAACTGCTTCTCTGTTCTCTCGTCGACGAAGCTCGATTCCTTCAATTCGACAAGTTAATTGAAAAGATCCGAACACAGTTCAGTAGCTGCGATAATCAAGTTGTTACCGGTAAGTGCGATGGAGAAGGGGGAGGTTCCGGGAGGCGAAAGCGGTGGAGAAGACCGCAAGATTAGGTGTAGAGAGGTGGCGGTGGAAGAGCTTGGATCGGAGGTCTGAAAAGATCCAAAGGAAGAGGGAGAGAAACCCCAGACCGACGGCCAGCCCCAAGGCTTTCTCCAGGGCTTTGCTCGCTGTGCTGGAGCTCATTACTGCCTCTGTGGAAGCTGATAGCATCAGTATTGATGGCGATTTGCAGGGCTTTGGGTTATCTTAAAAGATTTTGAATTTAATGATTGATTGGAGGTTCTGTGGCCTTTTGTGAGGGTATAAATGACTATACATATTATAATTGGCGATCATATTATTATTGGGAAATTTACATACATACCACTTTATAACATCCTATTTACATATCTAACACCTAAAACTTTAATATTACATGCATACCACCCTATATTATTTTAATATCAAATATACCACTTATATTTCTTTCCTACCACTCATATATTTCATTTCTACCACTCATATTTGGTATGAAAATGAACTATGGGTGGTATTTTTGTAATATTAAAGTTTTAAGTGTTAAATATGTAAATAGAATAGTATTAAGTGGTATGTATGTAAATCTCCCAAAGTATTTGATGAGCTCTGATTTTTATGAGTGTACACATTAAAATATGCACACTCATAAAAATCAGGCAATTTTCTGATTCTCATATAATAATCTCTCTTCATAGAGGTAAATTATTAGGTCCGGTCACCAGACCTATTTCTGGGTCCGGACATCCACTAAAAATTTTTCGCGTGGGCTTTGAGTCAAAAAAGCTCAGTCTAAAGTGCAGATAAAGCGCAGGTAGAGAGCAGTCAAAGGGCATCTAAAGCGCAGTCCACGTGGCAAGTTTCTATTGGATCTTCGGACCTAGAAATAGGTCCGGTGACTGGACCTAATAATTTGCCCTTCCTAGAGCCTAATTTTATTTATTTTTTTATTTTATTTGTTTTTTTTAATTTTTATTTATTTATTTATTATAACTGAGCTTCGTGGAGCCTAATTGGAACCTAATTGGAGTGCCAATGAGGGGTGACTCCAATCAGGGGTAAAACTAGTCTTATTTTTTAGGGTGAACAAAATTATTATATAAAAAATTAAATTAACAAAATCTCTATTGCTAGACCGAGTTGATTTTTCTTTTCCTTACTCCGCACATAATATTCTCTCTTACTGTAGGAGAATCAGGATGCGTCACGTCATCCGGTATATAGCCACAATACACAGCAAAATAATGACATGACGCATTCTGATTTATCTCCAGACTGCATCGGATAACCGCACGTAATAATTTCTCGTACAAGAGAGCAACCTGCGTGATATTATCAATGGAGAACTTATGCTGCAATGCATTTATCGAAGTAGGCATTTTCAGGAAATGTTTTAAAATATAAAATCGACATGATTGCTTATATTGAACTAAAACATCAAGTTAATGTAGTATCTCAGCATTTTTTTTTATCTGTTATAAGGATTTTTACTTTTTTAGGAGAAGAAACTAACATTGACAAAATCCAAAGCTTGGGAAAATTATTAGGCCCGGACATCGGACCAATAAAATATTGACATGTGGAATGTACATGTATCCGCAGAATTTTAAATCAAGCGTGTCAAAAGTGCAGGTAAAGTACAGGTAAATCGCAGTAAAAGCATAGTCAAAGCGCAGTCAAAAAGTGCTGTCAAAGTGCAGTTCATATGTCAAATTTTTATTGGATATCTGTACCTATTTCTCAGTTCGGTGTCCTGACATTTTTGCTAAAAGTTTGTCTCGTTGGTTTTGTCATAGGAGCTAGAGATGCGATTGGTCGTTCGAGCTGAAAGAGGAAGAAGATGAGTAAGAGGAGTAGAAGGAAGTGGAGGTTCGATTGAAGAGTAGCGAGAAGAAGAACTTTCGCATTCACGCACGGACTCTGCAGGAAGAAACTGGGCAGAGAGTTGTGGCTCTTGCATTTATGAATTGGGCTGTGCAAGAAGAAAATTGGGCAGGTTAGGACAAAAAAGTTTTTTAGGGGAGGTAAAATATCAATATTACTCTCCTTATAAGTTAAAAATTAATTTTGAGTTGCACACTCTAAGACATTACGGGGTTCTGCATGTGATGCCAATCCTTGTTCACCAATTGTCTTTTTTGAAGGGGTGTCTTTTTTTTTAAAGTTATTTTGGACTTTAAGCAAATTGCTTGTAATTTTGGAGTTGCTTGATATAGTGTAAAATGAATATAATTTGTTTATAATATTTTGATTTATTTAGATGAATGTAAAATAAATATAATTATTTTTTTAATTTGACTAGAAGTAAAATAAATGTAATATGATTGTGGTCGGTGGCTGGTGGTGACAACGAGTAGTGGTGGTTGATGATTGTGGTGGTGGTGGGCGACAGGCAATGGGTGAAGAGCGATCATGACAATAACAACAAAAAACTTACGGTGTATTTGAAAATCAGTAAAATCTAATGATTTTTAAATGCACTAAGAAGCTGTTTGGTTTGTTGAAAAAGAAATGAAAAGTATTTCAAATGCAAGGAATTTTAACAATTTGGGTGCTTAATTTAATGAAAAAGAAATAATGTTTAAAAATTTAGTGAATCCTTTTTCACTCCCTAATTTAGTTTTAATGAATTGTAACCTCGCCTAATTTTGATTGAATTCCTTTTCCAGCGCAAACTGAACACGTTGTTACCACCAGGCGCCCACAATCGCATTTGTTGTCGCCACCACAAACCATAACTGGTGGCCACTGCCCTCCTCACTGTCATTGACTTTGGCTGCGTGTTATCAAACACCACTGTCAACCTACCACCAACCTCCACCATCGCTACATGCCAACAACCACCATTGTACTCACGTGTCATCGATGCAACTGTTTAGGGTTGTCGTCATCAACCAACACCATCATTTAACTTTACATTGCATTCATTTTATTTCGAGTAAAAAAAAAAAAATCTCATGCATTCTTTTTATTCTCATCCAAACAACTTCGAACTTTTCAAATTAAATACCAAGGGTTATTTGATTTGAAATCAAATATTCTCTTAAATGCATAGTAGTTTGATTTGAATGTGGGCCATGGTGGGGCCATAAACATCATTTACCATCATGCCACAACTAAGAGCACACCCAAAATATATTTTTGTGCTATAATCAAATATTATACAATCAAAATATTTTTGCTTGCCCTACATGATTAAAAAGCAAATAAATAGAAACATTTGAAGCTTTCAACATCTATTTCAAAGTATATGTTCATATAAGAAGGGGGTCTAACATAAAATTATTTTCACTATTTTTTCATTGAATTTTGAAGAGCCTACATTTGATGGTGAAAAGGCCTTTTTCTAATGAAAAAAATTCATCGAAAATTGGTTATTTTGTCATTGGTATTTCACATTTTAAGTAGAAAATTGTTTTTTTTCTGATGATTTAATATACTATATGGTACTTGAAAACCGCTTTAGAAAATAGTAAGAAAATTGTCCTAAACCAAGCCTAAGAAAATATTGGCTCTAGAAAAGCTTTTTTGCTCAATATAGGAGAGAACGGTTTCGTTTGGGACAACTTTCTTACTGCTTAAAATGACTTTTAGTACAACTTTTATTTTTTTACTAAAAAATTGCTTTAAGAAGCAGTAATAAAACTGTTCCAAACGAAGCCTACATTGGGCTATACTCACCCAAAATGAGAGCTTATTGATGCAAAGGTTCTCCATCTTGTTAAAAATTTTATAATTATTGTATAATGATAGTGGAATCATAATCTAATGTTGGCAGCGCTTTATCTATTTATATATTTATATTTGTTTGCATAAATTTTTCTTCTATTTACACCTATTGTAGTTCTCCCCCTAGAGCTTGCTAGCAATTAGTATTACAAAATAGGGAGATTTACAAACATACCATCATATATTAATCTTTTTACATATCTAACACCTAAAATTTTAATATTACATATATATACTACCCATAGTTCACTTTTATATCCAATATGAGTGGTAGAAATAAAATATATGAATGGTAGAAATGAGATATGAGTGACATATTGAATATTAAAATAATATAGGGTGGTATGTATGTAATATTAAAATTTTGAGTATTAGATATGTAAATAAGATCATATAAAGTGGTATTCATGTTAATCCCCCTAACAAATAATAGAGCAATTCAATTATTCAAGTTTTATGTCAATTTTAGATCATTGATTCTTCCGATTACACAAAATTTAATTAGTATTCACCCTTAATTAAAACATGACTAAAAAAAAAAAAACTAAGTTAAATTTCGTTTGGTATAGCTTTTGGGCACTGTTTTTTTTCTACTTTAAAAAGATGTTTTACAAAGCAGTATTTGCAATGTATTTAAAATTTTTGAAGTATTTGGAATTCAGCTTCTAGTTCAAGTTTGGTGTATTTTAAAATCATTAGATTTGGTCGAATTTTAAATACATTGCAAATTATTTGCCATCGCTGCTCTGATCGCCTCTGCCACCAGCCCCTCTTGTTGCCAGCAACCACTTGCTACCCGCCTCCCATCATTGTCGCCACCGCCTCTGTCAGTCATGACTATCATTGTGTTTTACACTGCATTTATTTTCAAGTAAAAAAAAAAAAACTGCAAAGCTAATTCAAATACATTGCATTCGTTTTTCAACAAACTAAATAGTCTATGAATGCTTCCCAATATTAACATTCTACTTGATGTCAAAATGCCTCCTAAGATCAATAATATACTCTATTTATGATATCCAATCAAACAAGAAGTTAAATGTTTAAGAATTAATATTAAACCTCATAATTATCAACCAATTTGATATGAAACATTTAATCAAAATACTTTAGTATTCATCAAAATTGAAGGATAGTATATTTTATCTTTAAAAATAATTTAATGTTAAAAAAAATTTCTAAGCCATAAGAATTAGGAACCCTAATCCCTAAAAATCTAGAATGCACATAAATATGCTCTTAATCATACTTTCATAAACACCTAGAAAGATAAAACCTCAAACCCTAACAAACAATACACTTTAATAAGAAAATTAGAAACTCAAAAAACTTAGAAATAAAAATAAAAAAATTATCTTAGAAATTTAGATATGACATAAAAGAAGAAGAGAAATAATCATGATGAACATGAACACTTTATGTCAAGACATGCAATGAATTCATCTTCTTACTTTGTATAAAACATGGAGGTCTTGATACTTCATCTTCCTTCTCCTCTAAAGAAGAAAAAATACTCAGAGCTTCTTGGGGCCAAAACTTACAACTCAAACAAAGCATACAACAAGCAAAACTCATCTCTCATCATGGCTAGGAATCCATTTATCCAAAGATTCAACCTGGGAAGCCAAATTAGCCAGCTGACCCTTCACACTGAGGTCAATAATATTGGATCCATCATCACCATAGCTGATCACAAATCCAGCAATAAGTGTGGGATCTATAGTATTCTCCAACTTCAAATTTGTAAAACCAGTAAGCCTCTTCACTTTACGAGCAATTAAACTAACTTGCCTTTCATCAAGCTTCAAAGCAGAAGAAACAGATACAGCTAGCACAGCTTTCTTATCTTCTTTCATGGCTGTTGAGCTGATTTTTTCGTTCTCAAACTCCATGAAAGGTCCCATGAAAAAGGGCTCAAACTCCATAGAATGTTTACTGTAGTCATTCTTAGTGAGAAGCTGAGAAAGCTCTTCAATTCCTTGTTTCTTGCTCATAAAACTTGCATCTGGAAATTTACTAATGAATTCCTCTGGTAAAGAAGCAGCTTCTCCATTGATTGTCATGGTTGGTGAAGTTCTATTTATTGTAGAATTTGGCTGTAATGGTTTCTTCGCATGGGTTCCATGCAATGGAAGAGATTTTGGATAATTTTGATTTGATTCCTGAATTCCTGTTCCTTTTAGAGGGAAGCAGGGCTGCCCACCGCAGGTTGCACAATTGTTTAGGATGCTCATCTGGAATTTAGTTCAAGTTTCAGTTAGTAAGAAGAATAAGCAATACTTCTATGTTAGTTTCAATATATGAAACAAACTTTTGATAAGTGTTTGTTTTAGCTAATGCAAGTGATTCAGTTTAAGAGAATAAATAGGCAACCACTATATCAAAAATTGGAAATGTAGAAGAAGCTAAGTTGCAGCTTTCTGAAGAAATTTCTGAATTTTAATTCATGTTCAGTGAAGCAAAGCTAGAGGATAGAAGTTCTAAATTTTAATGGAATCAATTAATTGCTTAGAAGATAAGTAGTAAGGAAAATCAGGCAAATTGATGAGCTACCGTCTCTTTTTTTTAAGACTTAGTAAATCAACACATAAGCATATGCAAGATCTCAAACTCATGACCTCTTGTTTGAAAGCCTAAAGCTTCTTTTGGGATGACTTTTTTGCTACTTCTTAAAGTATCTTTCAAGTACAAAAATTTCAACTTTTGTACTAAAAAGCTGTTTTAAGAAGCAGTAAAAAAACCGTTCCAAACAAAGCCTAAATTAGAGCGTAAGCCCCCACCCAATGGACTAAAGGGGGCTGTAAATCTGAGTACTTTGCACTATAATTTTGTATCAAAAGAGAAAAAAAAAAAGTTCATAATGTCATCAAATTGACAATTTAAAACTAATTTTTTCATGTTATTTTCACAACTAAGCCCAATATGACAAAAATCTTTTCTTTGCTCCATTTCTCCCTTTCTCCTTCAAAGTCCACACCTACAAAATAAGCAGCTAATTAAAAATCAAACTCAAACACTCATCTCTGACTTTCTCCTCCACAACAGCACTACCATTTGGACATTTAATTATGTTGTAGGTAATGATGTAAACTTAACAACCACCAAATACTTGAAATGTGGATTGTTTCAGCTTGAAGCTTACAATGATGTAAGAAGCACAACAGTTTTATAATAAATTACTCACACAAAAGGAAAATCTCGAAATAGCATCCAACAAAAAAAGAAATCTACAAGAGTCTTCTTTAGAATATTGAGCGAACGCGTAGCTCTCATTGGTTTGTTGGTTGGGAGTTTATCTCCCAACTAAGAGGTCCTGAGTTCGAGTCTCGCATATGTGTTGTGTGTGTTCGGGCGCCGCCTCTAATTTCCCAAAAAATAAAAATTGAGCGAAATATTAATGATCAGATGACTTAGATCTTACATCCTTTCAAAAGCGAGCGAAATCCCTAACTACTGATACAATCAGGTGGCCATTTCTATTGAAGTTTAGCTTTATGTGAGAGTAAATCTTTACAATAAATTTGATGCAGCAAGGATTCGATCTTAGACAACAACTTCCAAAATCTTTATCAACTAAGCTATCACCCATAAAAAATTTCCTACCTACAGAAATTTATCACAAATGAATTCTATGTATGGCGACAACAACACTAAATTTAAAATAAAAACCTGAAACCTTAAAGTGCAAAAACTTAATTTAAACATAGATTCAAAGACCATTTCTTTAAAAACTTCCCATTACTAGAAAAGTTTTGCCCTAATAGAACGTTAAATACCAAACAAAAGGGATTTAAAAAACATTAATTTGCCGTTCTGAAAAACTTCTTGTCTATTTTGCATATAATATTGAAGGCAGAAACAATTTGAATCTTCAACAATCAAATAACCATTAAATGTTACTTACACACTCTCTCTCTATCTCAGTTTGTCTCTTTACGTTTCAAAAATTGAAAAAAAGTGAGCTTGAAACATAACCAGAAATAAACGAGAGAGAGAGATCACCTGCAAATTACAGAAACAGATTGCTCTTCAGCAGCTGAACTCCTGGAGTCCTGCAGAGCACAGGAGGCTGGGAAGAGAGAGAGATATGGATAGAATGAGGCAGGGCCTTGAGAGCGCTTAGAAATTGCAGAGATGGGAAAGCCACATATATATTGAGAGAACTGATAAAAGAGGATAAGACTAACAGATAACGCTAATAAATGACTAAGTTTCGAGAGGATCTGCTGAGGGCTCTCATGGCCGCAAAATACCCATCTCAACTGAACTCGCTCCCCCCACCCTCCCTATCCACTTTGCTGGAAGGAAACGTCGAGGGTCACGCGCCACAAATTAATTATAATAAATTTTTAATGGAGACAATTATTTTATATTATTATGTGCTAGAAAAAAATTATTTTTTTACTCGCAGTCAATATATTATTATATATAATAGAATTTTAAATTATGGCGTTAAGTGAAATTTTATGAAAAGTAAAAAATTATGAAATCTAATTCAATTTAAATAATTCTATAAAAATGCTAAATATAGTGAGATATTTGAAATGGTGAAAATTAGGGGTGTCAAAAATTGACACGACCCGAAATTCGAGTTCGGGTCAACCCGTTTGTTAAACAGGTTGGGTTCAGGTTGACTCGATAACTCGCGGGTCGACCCGGTTAACCAGTTTATAAATTTTTTT
This sequence comes from Dendrobium officinale, assembly GCA_019514585.1. Classification (NCBI taxonomy): domain Eukaryota; kingdom Viridiplantae; phylum Streptophyta; class Magnoliopsida; order Asparagales; family Orchidaceae; genus Dendrobium; species Dendrobium officinale. The sequence goes on from CM033689.1 coordinate 5,844,913, forward strand.
TTGAAATTAAAGAAAAAATAATGATGTAAAATTGTTCTAAACGATGGCTATGAAATTATTTGAACTCCGTTAAATTTTTTAAACATACAAATAATCAATTTTGTGTAATTAAATTTTAATAAAATTTATTTTTATTATAAAACTTCTTTGAAAAAAATAATACATATTAAGATATACGCCTATATTTTCCATAAACTAACCAAAAAAATAATCCAATCAATGGGGTTATAATACACATACGTATAAGAAAAATAATACATCCAACCGATGCCGTGTAACTTAATTTTTTTAAATCCCATTAAGTCCGGTTCGGGTTCGCGGGTCGGGTCAGGTCAGCCCGGTAACCCGCACGGGTCGCGTCCGGGTTGTATATCCTGACCCGTTTAGCTAAACGGGTCGGGTTCGAGTCAACCTGTTTATGCCCGGGTCAACTCGGGTTGGACCCGAACCCGACTCGTTGACCCGAATTGATACCCACATTATAAAGCATGCACTTTGTGACTATTTCCTTAAAATGAAATTTTAATTTAAAAATCTCTCTTATTCTATGATTTTGGATCATTATCTATTTAAATTTTTTGAAAAACAATATTAAATTTCTTAAGGAATTGTAGAAAATCCTCCACACATTTTGGATAATCATCTATCAACGCTTTAGTCTTTCTTTGAAAAATAGGTACTACCATCATTTAAATTAATTAGACCTGATGAGAGGTAATTGATATTTATAATCCCTATGTTTAGGTTCTAATCCTTCTCTTAAAAATGGATTAATTGTCCCCATTAGTACATATTTGATTTGAGGAGAGACTTCCTATATTTATAACACTTGTGGCAAGCCTTTGATGCTCCTTTGAAAAAATAGGTTGATTGCCCTTATTTTGATTAGGTTTGTAAGGAAATAGAGTCGAGCTTACTTGAGCTTGAACTCATTTGCCAAAATCTTGCTCGGGATCAAGCTCGTGCGAGCTCAATCCAAATATTTGTAGTAGTATTCAATCTTGATTTTATTTAAGTTTATAGTCAGTCGAGCTTGGTTTGAGCCTTATTAAGGTTGTTATCGAGTGATACTATCAACTAGCTTGTTAGTTAATGAATAAGTCTTATCGAGCTTATTAATGAGCAATCTATTGAGCTTAAAAGTAAGATTAATTAGAATTATATGAACTAATAAATCTAAATAAATATCTTGTTTTCATGAACAAAATGGAATATGATATAAAAAGAATATTACTCTCATATAATCACATATTAAAGTTTATCGAGTCTTACTCGAGCATCTTAATAAATTTATTCGTAAACTTTAAATGATGTTTTTCATGATCATAAATGAATCAAACACTAAATTATTCAAGTTTGTTCATGTATCAATTAAGTATTTATAAAAATAATCAAGCTTATTTGATTAGTTAATTAAAGAATCATAAATGAGCTCTTATCGAACTGAGCTTCAAATAACTTTTTGAGCATGTTGCTTCATTTTTTTACTGCTTTATAAAATAATTATTTAGCACAAAGTTTTCTTCTTCAAAAAATTTTGTGCGAGAAAGCTACTTATAAAGTAGTAAGAAAGCTGTACCAAATGAAATCTAAAGCTTCGTTTGAGACAGTTTTCTTACTAATTTTAATACAATTTTTTAATAAAAAATTTAAAGCTTAAAAAAATTGTGCAAAAAAAAAAAACTTTATAAAGCAGTAAGAAAGTTGTCCAAAATGAAGCCTAAATCACTTTTTTTTTTTTTTTGCATAGTTCTCACATAATTCAATTCTCAAGGATTTTTTTCATCTCAAAATATTCAATTTAGAGATACACAACTTGTGTAAAGTGATGTCAGCCACCGTCACCACTGGCCACTGCCCACCACTGCCCGCACTAGCTTCCACCAACTGTCACTGCCCGTCGTTAACCACTATCAATTAACTATTATTTCAAACACACTATCATATTACTCTACATTCCTTAGAAAAAAAGCTATTGCACTTGTAGTGTAATCAACAAAGCAACTTAAATGTTCTTGTGAGCTACAAAAATTTGGCCTCGACCTCCACCCTTTGCTTTTTCTTCGGGGGAGTTTTAACGGAATTAAGTTTCGGGAAAACTTTTGAAAGGCAGATGAGTTTGTAGATAGGATACTACCCAGAGATTTCACACTCATTTTGCGAAGACTTTATGATTTGAGTTCTGGTTTCCTATAGGCGCAAGACCCTACAGTTAATTACCCCTCCTGGTAACAAGAGAGAACTTTCGATTAAGGCTATTTGTCAATCAGATACGTAGGGAATATGTATTATTTGACATATATATAGTAGCATCACACACATTGTATATTGAAAGTTTGAAGGTTTTATATTTAAAATTGGAAATTTCACCATCTTGCACTTAAAGCGGATGGTGGGGGAATGGATGATGGACCCAATCAAGATCCCATGGTTCCGTCGTCCCGGGACATCGTGGTCTCTGTTCTACTTAGTCAGAGGAGGTAGTCGATAAGGAGAAAGCTTCCCTCACAGTCAGTGAGCCCCCTTTGTTGCTTTCGCCTAAAATGTCGTAACTTCTGATCTGGCAGGAAGGGAAAGTCGTCAAAGGGGCGGAGTCGAACAGCGACGAAGGCATCAAAGAAGGGCCCGAAATGGAGAAAGCTACCTTCTTAGCTGCAAACTCCCGTGGTCGCTTCCGATCTGAGTGCTGTAACTTCCTTTCCCACAGGAAAAGGAATATCATTGACGGAGCTAGGTCGATCAGCTACGAAGAAGCTGAAGAAGGACGCGAGCGGGAGAACGGAAAGAGCACATAGAGAGATTGAGAGAGAGGGAGGCTGAAGGCCTTGTTTCTTCCCCCTTTTAACGACACAAGCCAGTCGTGGGGAGGGCATGGGAGACGTGCGCACGACGTGCAAAGTTCGGTGCAGGACAAGTACGACCGACTTTGATATATTTTTTTTCTTTTTAATTACAGGTCAACAATTCTTTCAATACATTTGCAGTATTCCTATTTTCAACATAATTAAGAAAAAAATAGTTATCCCCTTCTTTTCTTACCTGGCATATCAAATCATAGTTGTAACTCATGTTGCCAATGCTATATTCATCATAAAAACATGCATGCATCTTATTTATGTTGAAAATAGGAATACTTGAAACGGCTTTCCCAATCTTTATTATATGATAAGAGGCCCCAAAGCTGAGAGTGAGTCAAATTAAGGCTTCATTTGAAACGGCTTTCTTACTGCTTTTTAAACAGTTTTCTAAAAAGCTGCTTTAAGAAGCAGTAAGAAAGTTATCCTAAATAAAACCTAAATGATTTTTTCCTTTGATAATAGCTTTATTGATGCAGTTCCACACTTCCACATGACCAAAAAAAAAAAAAAAGTTTCATTGATGCAGCAAAATTCACTGATTTGAGTTCTCTTTCACATTTTATTATAGGAACAAGTCATCATAGTTTATAATTTCAGCTTATATAAAAAAGCATTTAGATTTTGATAACATTGTATATCTCTAGGAGAATTTTTTTTTTAAAATTACCTTCTTAATAATTTCTATTATATATATACATAAATGTAAAAAATTAGTCGCCCTTTATTGGGCACGTGGTTTCTGACTCAGCGGACAATCGCCCGTTTAACGGTTGACTGGCTGCTTTATTAGGAACTGACAGTCGCCCAATTAAAAGGGGGTAATTTTTAAGACTATGCATGATTAGATACGTAATTAGTTGATTAAGCATTGTTTTAAAAAAATTTAAACTAGACATAATTGCCAGTTTAATGGGTGATTACCTATTATTACCCAAATTTTTAAACAGCCCAAAATCGCCCATTAAATGGGCGATTTTGGTTTGTTTAAAAAATCTGTTGATGCCCTAGGCCCCTCCTCTGACTAGGGGTGTCAATTTGGGTCAACGGGTCGGATTCGGGTCGAACCCGGAACTGACACGGCACTATTTGGGTCAACCCGAACCCGACCCATTTATAAAAACGGGTCAGGTTTCCGGACCCGAAACCGACCCGACACGAATGACTAGGGTTGACCCAAAATTGCTAGTTTTCGGGTCAAAATAGGGTCAATATTTGGTGATGAATTTCTAATGCAAATTTGTTTATAAGTTTCCTTTGGATGTGATTGATCGATATTACTTATGATGTTGGTGGGGAAAGTTTATTATTATTATTATTATAATTGTTAGCTAGAATTTATTGTAATTATTTATATTTGGAATTGGGCATATTCAAATTTGATTTTGAACCGGAGAATTTTGATTTCCACTAACATTTAATTATTATTATTTATATTTGTAATTGCAATTCAGCATTTATTCTAATTTAGTTATTCCTTAATTTTATAGAAACATATTTTGATAATTTAATTATTCTTTAATTTTAATAATAATAATTTCTTAATAAATTTCATATAATTTTTAATATTGTTAGTAAATATAAATGAATAAAAATAATTCCAAAATTTTTATTGAGAAAATAGTAACATTCTTGTTAACTTTTTTTTATGGAATTATAAGGAAACATTAATATTATTATTTATAACATTTATATTTAATGAGTTAATGATAATATTAGCATAGTAAAACATTATTATTTGAAATTCTATATGAAAATAGTGTGGAATGATATGAATTTGACGATTGTCTCGATGAAATAAATATATCGTTTCATATTTATTGTAAAAGTAGGTGTTCAAAATGAGTGCATGACCACCATCTTTTATGTTGTTATATGACAGTGAGTTATCTTTAGATGAGCACCGAAATCAATCATTTAATATTTATTCCAAAATTTCTTAAACAAATCCTAAACCCTAAGAAATTTGGCAGTGTATCAAAATAAATGAATATAAAGCTCTTTATACATGAAATCCTAAACCCTAAAACTAGATCTATGAAGTTATACCACATTGAGTGAAAAAAAAAGTCCCTAAAATTTGCATACACATTTTCTAATAGTTCAAATTGCGTAAAAAAGGAAAGGAGTGAAGAGGACCAATATTACCTTGAAAATCTTTAAGAAACGAAGAGAAACCATCCAAAAATGGCCTGGATAACTAGTTTGGGGCAGGGCAGCTGTCTGCTTCAACTCTAGCTAGGAATGCGTGAAAATGAGGAAGAGAGACAAGTTGGGGGGAAATATGACTTTTTATGGCTAACAATTCGGCCAGAAAAACTTCACTTAAAATTGACGGAAATCAGACATAGGAGGTGATGACTCCATAAATTGCCGACAAAATTTCTAGCGGTACACAACTGACATAAAATCCAGCGATTTTTCCAGCGAATTAACCCCCGGAAAAACCGACGGTTATTCCGCTGGTAAAAATTGCAGGACTTGCCGACAGTTTTGTAGGGTCAGAAATTTTGCTTGTATCTAGTGATTTTCCTATTTTTAACAATGCACTAGAGATAGATTATTAATCAAGATTTTAAGTACAAAGTTGTTAAAGAATATTTATAAATTACATATATGATATTAAGTTATTCTTCATTATTTTTTTTTTTCTAATTTCTCATTCTTTATACCATTTTTTTATAATAATTTTTTGAATCATAAGCATTTTTTCTCTTTCAAATCAATCGAGCCTAAACTCAGAATATATTAAAGCTAGAGCTCAAGTTTTTTTTTGGACTTTTGAGTCAATTAAAGGCAAACTCATAAATACATAACACATGCAAATTTTGACAACCAAGACCTCTTGGTTGGTAGCCAAAGCTCCCAACCAACAGATCAATGTAAGCTACTACGTTCGAGCTGAAGCTCAAGCCTGAGGTGACTCAAGCTCTACTTGAGTTGTTACACCCCTAAGTTCATTCTTTTTCCAAACTTGAATGAGTTATACACACTAATTTTCTTCCAAATGTAGTTTTAGTAATTATGAGAACAAAAGAATATATATATATATATATATATATATATATATATATATATATATATAAAAAAATAATAATAATAATAATAATAATAAGAGGAAAAAATTATTCATTGTTTCCTTGGTTAGCATAAGTAATATTTTTCTTTCACAAACCCTTTATAAATCTCTGCAAATTTTAAATATTTATTGATGCATCCTTAAAAAATTATCTTGATTGGGCATGAATCTCGAGGCAAAATCAAGTTGAAAATTTCCGAAATTAAAATTGGGACCATCTGAACGCTGATTTCAGCTAACTTATAGTCGAAGTGAACGTCTCGAAAATACGAACCCAACAACACCAATTTTGACTCAATCCAAGCCCAAATGGGTCCGAAACAAGGAGTTGAAACATTGTTGGAAGGTTCAAAACACAATTTAGATTACCAAATGGTTTCCAAACGTGGTGTGCTTATAGTCAAATCGAGCAGCTCGACGAGATGAATCCAACGAGCCCATGATTATTGAATTCTGACATCACTAAGACATTCAAATGTCCCTCAAACGATCCATGATCAAGCAATTCAACATCGGTCGTCCGTCCAAACCACTCCCTATTTACCCTTGATCTTCCTTCTATTTACAGGCCATGCCACTCTAGGAAATCTATAAATAGACCTCTCATTTCTCTTGAAGGGGGGGGGGGGGGGGGGGTGGGTCTCCAAACAAGAGAGAAAGAGAGAGATCGGAGAAATATCTTGCCTCCTCGCTCCTCCTTGACCACCGCCTAGAGTTCCGCTGGACCACTACCTGAGGCCCGGACTTTTGCCGGACCACCACCTGAGACCCGAACTTCTGCCAGACCACCACCTGAGACTTGGACTTTTATCGGAGAACCGCCCAACTACAATAGTCTTTCTTCCCCCGATCTCCGGCCAACTAAGATCTTTTGGACCCCTGCCTCCTGCCGACTATGGTCCTTCCGAACTACATCACCGACAATGGTCTTTTTGACCGAGGTCTCATGCATACTATGGTCCTTCCAGCCTACATCGCCAAACAATGGTCTTTCTAACCTCGGTTTCATGCCTACTACGATCTTTCAAACCTCTATCCTATAAACTATGGTACTGCTGACCAAACAAACATGTCTATATTGATTATTCCAGGTTCAGAGAAGGTGCAATATATAACTTTATTTCGGTATTAATTATGTTATATAGATCATCTTCTTATCATGATGGTCTTCGTCTCATAAACCTTGTGATGTCACAAGATCTCTTATGGTCTTTTTTTGTCCCAAAGCATAGATCTCGATTGCAGCTCTGTAGAAGTACTATCTAGTTTGCTACTTCTATGTCTTAAAAGAATTCTAGTATAACTTCAATAAGTATTTCCTCCTTCTATTTTAAGTTTTGTTCAATTTTTTGCATTTGCATCTAGCTTTTTATTATTTTGCTTTTCATGGTTGGGAATGGAGAATATTCTTGCAATCTAAGTTCATGTTTGTTAACTCTAAGTTCCTAGGTATATCTTCATCTATTTGAGTCCTAGAGCACACTAGGGCCTCTTAAATTATGACTTTTTTAAATTATGTCCCTCTTTCTATAATTACTTCAATTGAATATGTAAAATTGAAGTTTAACACTTATACAACACTTAATGTGAAGGAATGAAAAATTATAGATTTAGAAAGCCGATCTCAAGCCGTTTAGATAATGAAAATAATGGTGTGGACATTTAGTGCTTATTATGAAACTGGTAAGCAATCAAAAACTACATAAGAAGAACACTAATCTACCTAAATTTTCTTATAAAATAAGCACTAAACTTCAATCTAAATCTTTCATTAAAGCATTAGGAGTAAAAAAGGAAAAAAAGAAGAAGAAAAATTGATTGTCTTGTTTGCTTTCAAATTAGCTTTTTAAGGGATGTTTGGCTGCTTCAAAAGAAATGCAGTGTAAAAGGAGTATTTATAGTTGTTTGGATGAGTGTAAAAGGAATGTATGAGATTTCATTTTCTTTATTTTTTTTATTTGAAGTAAAATGAATGCAATGCAAATTACAAAAAGTTGTGGTCAATGGCGGCTGACAGTGGCAGTGGTGGACGATGGCGGTGGTGGTCGGCGGCAGTGAGTGGTTGGATGGTGGTGTTCGACGGCACAGAGTGATAGTTTCTAGCGACGACGGTGGTCAAGGCAGGGGCTTGGTTGTGTTAATTATAGTAAATTTTCGATGTATTTAGAACTTGCCCAAATCGAAGGAATTTTAAATACACCAAAAATGAAATATATGTGTGTTCTAAATGCACCAAAATTTTACAGTACATTAAATCAAATGCTAATATTTTTAAAGTACCTGCATTTGAAATACTTTACATTCTCTTTACAGGCAACCAAACAATTCCTAAATCTTCATGGTCCAATAGACATTTGAGATATGTCCACAACACCTAGTGGGGGTTTATTGCACAAGTTTTGAGATTTTTTTTTTTTTAATAATCAATATAGATCTGTCTAACCTTCAAATTGATGGGTCTTTTGAAATCATCAAATTAATTCAAGTAGAGGAAAATGAGCTTTGCTGAGGGAGTTCTTGATTATATTATATAGTTGGTCTTGTGGGGCAATGTGATGAATGATAAAATGTTTGTATTTTTTTAATTAGTACAAAATGATATTTAATTTCTATGTATTTCATTCTTATGTGAAATGTCGAGTTGGAAACTAGTGTAGTAGCAAAAATATTATCACAATAAAGAGGTGATACGTAACTAAAAATCATCTTACTAAGCACAAATCTCAAGGTATATTTGAATTTGAAAATTCTAAAATTTAATTTGGGACCATTTGAAAATATCATTTTTCAACAAACTTTTATTCAAACTGAATGTCTTAACAAACCAACCAAACAATACCAAAACCGGTCCAATCCAAGAACAAATGGCCCCAAATCAAGGGTTTGAAGCTTATTTGAAAGCTCTGGGACATTAATTGGATGACCAAATAATCTCCAAATTTGGTACACTTCTAGTTGAATTGCGTGCCCCGACGAGACGAACTAGCGAGCCCAAGATTGCCTAGGTTAGACTTCATTAAGGCACTTAAATGATGAACAAATATTTTATGATCAATTCAATCAAATATATGTTGACCAATAGAGTACTCCGAAATTTCTCAGAATTTTTTCCATATTTATGAGGAATGTCACTCTCACTCTCACTCTGAAGAGAAGAGAGCTCTAAGGTTTAACTAATCTCGAAGCTCCACCAAAGCACCACCTCTTTTTACCATTGTCTCAAATCTGTTGCTATCAGACCTTTGCCTACCTGCCATCACCTCTTCTTGGTCGGCATAACAGGGCTTTTGCCTCCACTATTGGAATTGTCATCGACCGACCACCACCATTAGACCTCCTTTGCCCGACCTTCTCCATCAGACCTCTACCCAACCACCATCAGGCCTCAGCTTGAACCCCACAGCTAGAATTTTGCCTACTAATTATCGTCATCATACTTTCATTGACCATTCGACACCCTCAAACCACAGTCGCACTTCGAATACAATATTTAGACTATCGTTTCTCTAACTATAGCCCTCTATCCATAATTGCCTGATTACAATCCCACTAACTACGGTCCTTCCGGCCTCTGTTGCTTGACTACTTTCCCTTCGAACTAAGCCACCCGATTATGACCGCACTAACCTCAATAGCCCAACTATAATCCCTCTCATCATAGTTTCTCGACTAAGGTCTCTCCAATAACTATCACTAGACTATGATCCCTTCGACTATCATTGCCTGACTACAATCTCTCTAACCACCATGGCCCAAATACAATACATCCAACTTTAGTTTTCTAATTATGGTCATTTCAACCACTGTTGCCCAACTACGATCCCTCTGACCACCATCACCTAACTACTGTTCCTCCAATCACTGTTGCCCAACTACGATTCCTCCAATCATCATTGCTCAAATATGATCCCTTCAATCACTGTTGTCAAACTAAGATCCCTTCGACTACGGTCTAGCTAGCAATTGTCACTTAATTACAATCCCTTTGACCTCAATCTCCTAATTACAGTCCCTCCAACCACTATCACCCAAAAAAGATTCCACTGACTCTATCATCCAACTATAATTTCTCCAATCTCAATTGGCCAACTACAGTCACTTTGACCATAGTTGCCTAACAATGGCCTTTTCGACCTCCTTCTCCTAAATATAATTCCTCTGACCACCATTACCTGACTACGGTTCTTCCGACCTCCATCGCCCGACGATGCTCCCACCAAACTCCATCACCCAAATACGACATCTCTAATCTCAGTCACCTAACTATAGTCCTACTGAACACCATTGTTTAACTATGGTCCCTCTGACCACAGTTGCTCAACTAAAGTCCCACCATCCTCAATCTCCTAACTACAATTCATCAAATCTCTATCCCCCAACTACGATCCCTTTGACATACGTCACCCAACTAAGGTCCCACCAATCTCCATCGCTCAAATGCAATCCCTCTGACCTCGGTCCCTCTAATCACAGACGCCTAACTATAGTTCCTCCGACCTCCATCACCCGACTATGATCTCTTCTACCACCATCTTTAGATTAAGGTCCCTCCGATCTCTATCACTTGACTATAATCATTTGACCACAGTTGCCCAACTACAGTCTAGCCTCAACCACCGCCGCTCGACTATGATCCTTCTAATCAAACAAACATGCCAACAATGAATAAATCTCATGCCATTGAATTATGCCAACTTCAACCATTTGATGTGCATTATATAATAAATATTTTTAATATTATGCCCAAGGAAGGGCCCCATTTGTTATCAATGATAAGCACTAGTGAAGTCATTTCAACTAGGCTAGTCCCTATGGTTTTTTCTTTTCTTGGATTTTCTATGTAAAAAATTAGGTGTCGCTTATGATTATTTTACTCCTCTCTCTTATATATGTATATATTGGATCTTCGTACAAAACTACGATGTTAAATTCTCCATATCTCTACCACGGTGAATGCTCTTACCCGCAACATGAGGCATGGGAGAAGTGATGGTTATGCCAAAATTATCAAGAAGTTGGTGAAGCCAAATTATGTAAATTGTTGCCAGTACATTAGCTCTGTACTCAACTTCTGGTAGAGAGAGAGAGAGAGAGAGAGAGAGAGAGAGAGAGAGAGAGAGAGAGAGAGAGAGAGAGAGAGAGAGAGAAGTATAGAGAGAGATAGAGAGGTTGGTTGATGCAACCAATAGAAGAAAATTAGAAGCTAGCTAAGAGATTAGGAAATGCAGCTATATAATTTTCATACACCTAATCAACTAGCTTTCTCCTTTCTATGCCCCCTTGATGATCTTTTTTGTAACAAGGTGTGCACTAGGGATTCTCTGATGCAAACAATGTTCCTCAGGGTGATTCTTTAAAAATTTCAAAGCTTCTCACTTTTGTAGTAGAAATAGTATTTATGTTGGAATCCACCTTATTTATAATAGGTAAAAAGAGTAAATTTTGAATATGTCTAATTTTAATAAATTTAAATTAATTAAAAAATTAAATTATTTGATGTGTTATAAATTATTTAGAGATATATTTTAAATTTATTTTACTTTTTAACTAATTCTTAAAATTTAAGACTCAAATAATAGTATTGTAAATGAAACTTTTGAATGTTAATTGTGAAAATAATTCAATTTTAAACGCTATTGTAATTATAAGAAAAACTCTATGAATGTTATGAGAAGTTTAATAAAATTACATGTAAATAAAATAAGAAAATATACTCTTCTTATTTGAGAGTTAGTGATAAAATGCTACGACAAATTGGACAGTTGCTATGTGAGTTGAGCCAAAAGTCAATACAAGCTGCATGAAACAAGTGTTTGCATGATGTCAATTGGCTAATCTCCTCTCCTTCATCAAATGGTGACAAACAAATCATGCACTCTAGTGCAGCTTCCTCTTCCTCTCCCTTAACCCCCACTTCATTCTTGTGATATATGAACGTTGGAATCCAACACCGCATTTCTAAAGCATTCGGCCCATGGTCGAGTAAGCCGCACACTGAGAGGAGTGGGCGTCGAAGCCAAGTGCAGCAACCCATTGTGATAGCACTGATAACGAGGAGTGAGATGGAGACAAGTGCAAGGCTAAAGAGCAAGTAGTCGTAGTTGAGTTTGTCATTGGATGGAGGAGAGCAAAATGGTGCCATTTTGATAGTTGCTACATAAGTAACATCAACTTTCTGCTAAAAGATTGAATAAATATATAAAAACATATTATCAGTCATGATCACATTGCCACACAAGGCCAACTAGAGAATATCATCAGGAACTCTCTCAACAATGTTCATTTCTATATATTTGGAAAGACTTCTCAATTTGAGAGTTAGTGATAACAACCTTGATTAATAAAAACAAATAGAATCTGAAAAGCTGATGTAATGGACCAATGGTCCTCCACAAAGTGCCCTAGACTCATCTCAAATGTCCATTATGGGCCATGAAGCTTTGAAAAAAAGTTAATTTGGAAGCAAATAGACAATCAGTTTTTTTTCCTGAATGGAGTAGCATGAAAGCATAAACTCTTAAGAATATTTGAAATAAGACTTAGGATGGAGTTTAGTGTGTTTTCAAAGAAAATTTAGGTATATGACTGCTCTTCTTTTGTAGTTTTGGGTCGCTCTTCATTTTCATGATAAGTATTAAATGTCAATATTATCATATTCATTATCTAAACTGTTTGGGATCATCTTTCAAAATCATCATTCTTCATCCCTTACATTATGTGATATAAAAAGTGGTTAACTTAGAATACTTACTACATCATAGCCCGTGTCCAGTGATATCCGACCGTAACACCTTAATTTGGAAGAAATAGTGGCGATTGAACTCCTTAAGCTTTAGCATCCATTTTATCTTCCATTGTTACTCGCAAACCACATAAGCAGAAAAATATAAACAGAAAGAAGAATATTCTAAAGGCTTTGACCATAACGTTGTCTCTTTCCCAATTTCCACGTTGATATTGTGTGTGCCTCAGCTCTTCCTCAGTAGGATTGGAGGAAATCTGTAGTAAGTAAAGGCCCTACTGATATTGATGCTGGTGTTGAGGGGTCGGGATTGGGAGCTTGCCCTGATGAGATTTTGGGATTTGGGTTATTCATGGTTGGTTGAGAGATTGAGGATTTGGCAAGAAAGTTTCTTTTTGGTAGGTGGTTTTGGAACTTTTATGCGTGTTGGTGATTCTAATTATCACCTTGCATGGAATGAATGATCTAAGGAGAAATTTGCTCTAATTTAAAGCTCCTTTTTTAATCGAGATTGTTGTAAGAGAAAATTTGTCCTTTGATCATGAATTCAATGCAAGGCGGTAATTAGAATTCCGAACACACATAAAAGTTCTAAAACCGCCAACCAGAAAGAAACTTTCTTGTCAAAGCCTCATTCTCTCAACCAACTATGAATAACCCAAATCCCAGAATTTCACCAAGGCAAACTCCCAATCTCGACCCCGTAACACCACCATCAATATCAGTAGGGCCTTCACTTACTATAGATTTCCCCCAATTCTACTAAGGAAGAGGTGAGACACACACAATATCAACATGGAAATTGGGAAAGAGACAACGTTATTGATAACTATCTATCTTTCGAGATGATATGTTATTCTCAATAAAATATTCGATATCAGAATAGGAGTTACCAAATCGAATCTAAATTGCATTCATTTCATTAACCACAAGTCAGCAATCAAGATTTAAGAAAATATTTTTATCTATTTAAACCGGTTAAAAACACCAAACCGACCCACTTGAAACCAAAATGGCTTGAACCCGACCCATTTTGGTTAAAAATTTTTCCTAACTTATTAACTATTAAATTTATCATATTTGAACAAAAAATAGGAAGATTATACTCATAGATAAAAAAATTAAGAAAAAAATATCAAACATGTCATTTTTGTGTCGAAAATAGGTTTGTAGGTCGACATGAACACAACTCATTTAATAAATTGATCGGAAAATCCAACCCGCCCGTTTATTAAACGAGTCAACCATAACCTGAATTTTTTAAATCGGGTTCGGGTCAACTCATTAATTGACACCCATAATATATTAACAATATTTAAATTCTCCTAGCTATATTATATGGCTAAAACATATTGTGTGATCTGATGTGAGTAATCAAAGTTTGGCATGATAGTATACATCTGATTTTCAACAACACAATTACATAAAGTTTATATCAATTGGATTAATCATACAAGTACTTGATATGATGGTTTTGATTAAAATATTAAATAATTAATTTAAACACAAATTGAGCCAAATTCAATTGACTTAATTGAGTTTTTTGTTTATATACAATTCTTCCATTTTTATGCTTTGATTTTCATAACTCCTCTTGCTTTCAGAGGTTACTATTATGGCCAAATTTATTTTGAAAAATATCTAAGATAAATATTTCTCCTAATTTTTTATTTAGAAATATATATATATATATATATATATATATATATATATATATATATATATATATAAGTCATTTGCATACAATTTTTAATTTGCACAATTACAAAACATACAATATTAGTTATTAAAGAAAATATAAATGTATAATGAAGAATTTTTTTTTCATATCATTCATGCTAAATAATAAGGTATGTATACAAATTTATATCCAAAATGATGACAAAATTAAAAAAGAAACTAAGTAAATTATATATGCTATCTTTCCTTCTTTGTTAGAATTGAATGTGAAAAATATGATGTATAAATGCCATCATATATAAATAGTAAGTGCAAAAGAAATAAATGGAAGTAATTGATATGTGGAGGAAGAAAAATGGAAATAGAAAGTTAAAAGGAAAGGAAAAAAGTGATATGAAGATTTGTATTTGAATTAATTCATCGGCCAGCATTTAATATTGTTATTTCTTCCATACATGTCACCACTGTTACCATCTGGATATGGTGCTAGTAGGGACAAGTATGGAAGAAATAAAAATATTAAATATATAAGTATGTATATGTATTTATTAAAATGTATATTTATTTATTTATTTGATTTTTTAATTAATTCATTAACATAGTATAAAAATGCAAATCAACCCCTCGTGTAATTTCTCATTTCATGTGTGCCTCGATTTTGATGTCATCGCCTCATGCATGGGAAAATTTCATGTTATGACTTGTGCGACGACCTAAGCAATACAACTATCATTTCTAGGTTATTTTAAAATTTTTGATGCGTCGGTGAATTATGTTTCTCAAACACTACTTTGCATTACATCCCCATATTTTCAACCGTATTAGCTTAAATAGATCAAGAGAAGTCCTTCTTAGGTAAATTCAATGACCTGAACGTACAGTGAAGTACGTTTTGTGAATGAATGACATTCAGAAAATTTTTACGCAATGTTATGTCATTAGACCAGTGTTTTCATCGTTGTTTGTTCAAGTCAGGCATGAATGATGCTTTTATGAAATTTTAGATGGTCTAAACACATCGACGCAATCTATTTCACAAACAGATAATATTTTAGTAGTTTTATGCAACATCAAGACTCGAGCTTTTCACGTATGTCGTTGCATCCTTTAGCAACTGTCATAACACTTTGAGCTTACCACGCATGGCACTGTGTAGGCCGGTCATTCTCCTCGTCACAATCCCTCACATTGACTGTGAAACATATATGAAGATAATTAGAACTCCATTTGAGGCATGTATGGGAGAGCTACCTCAAAGTTCATTTAAGTTGAGAGTTATGACAAAAATAATGACTAACCTTGAGAACCATAATGACAATCTCAAAATAGTCCAAAATTTTTTGTAGAGAATCAAAGTGATAAACTTCAACGAATTATAACTGTACTGGATGTGTTAACATGTTTGAAAGAGATCTTGTGTGGCTTTGCATTGACAATGAGGAAGAAAGAAGAAAAATAAAGATCATGAGGAAAAATCAGTAATAATGCCCATTAATATGCTTTATCCACTCGACGATGAATGTGGAATATCTAAACCACTAAAAATTTCAATGCTAAATGATGAGGTGTAAGAAGTCTTTCTTGCTCTCCATAACTTATTGCGAGTAAAGAGAATCAGCTAAAAGAAGGCCATCTTCTGGAGAATAGAACCCCATGATGACCCATCATAATAAGGTGCTATATAAAATAAGAAATTAAGGGAAGGTGGCCTCCAAAGTTTTGTTGCCTTGAAAAATGAAAAATTATTTAATTATAATATAAAACATGTATTTAAAGTTAATTTTAACTTGTTGTTAATTATATAAACTGTTAAGTGATTGTTTGATAAACAGGATAATTATATTAAGTAACAGATTACCACGATCCAGCCCGGTAAGCTCGTATAGGCGAGGCGGGAACGGAGGTCAGACGGTAGACTAAACCATCCAATATATAAATCTATCATCATAGCACTTAAAAGAGCCACTAAAAACATTTAATTTGAAAACACATAAATATAAAGTCATTAAGATTCATATAGCTACCTTTCTTTAGGCGCGCCTCTCCTACGATACTCGTTTCCACCCCTTATACTCATTAAGATTAAAATAATTATGCCTAAAAAATTTTAACAATCTAACAGTTAAGCCAATACTTAGTCAGTAAAATATGATTCTAAACTACAGTAATTCAAGGCAGAATGAGTAATATGCTAGATGTCACATTTTATTAAAACATATCATAAAATTTATTTCCTATAAACTTAACATTAAATATACAAATAAATCATAAATATATATCCTTCATATTCATTTTTCATATTTATTTTACATTCATCATATCAATATTCATAACATTTTCATTTCATATATATAGAACCATTATAGGAGTCATCGTCTAGTACCATAAAGGTATTCCTTTACCATTTCCTTTTTCATAACCTTTATCTTTTTAACGTTCACGAGTACAACGTCCTCAGCTAGTACCATAAGAGGGTGAGCTCCATTAATTCAACATGCACATACAAGTATTCTATAACAATTATATCATCTCATTTGTATAACATATGAATTTAATGTGATAATGCCATGAAGTATAACATAAATAACATGATCAATCATAGGATAAGAATAATATAATCAAGATCTAAAATAACCATAAAAATTTTATAAACATGCTTGGACTTTCAAAACATATATAACTCGAGAGAAACAAAGGTATCACTGTAATAAAGAACCATGAGTACTCACTAGAAATTAGGAAATTTATTCTCTTTGCTAGTCATCCTTCCTTCGAGGTCACCATAAATAACGCCTATAAGAAAATGATTTCTCCTTAAAAAATCTACAAAATAAATTTAAATTAAAATTCTTCTTCTCTTTTTAAACCATTCTAAGTTCGCTCTCTCCCTTTCTCTCTCTAATTGAACACATAAAGCATGTATATATTCAAAAAAATTCATATTTTAGTATAATTATATATTTTATCCAAATTAACCATTTACCCTAACTTAATTTAATTTAAATTAATTTTTATTTTTGAATTTATTAATTTTAAAAATTAGAAAAATATCATTTTGTGAGAAAAACCTAATTTATTCCCTTAAAACCCGTCTTAGGACCCTTAGGAACTATGTTTATAAAATCACTTTCAAAATTTCAAACTTTAGGGAAAAACCCTAATTTCCAACTCAATAATAATTTGGGGAAAACATTGTTTTTGTAGTTAAAATATCTTCCCTATCCTTTCCTATTGATTTCTTAAAGAAATATTAAGTTTTTGTCAAACCCTAGATCCTTCTCATCCAAAAATCTTTGAGAAAAAAAGGATAAATAGTAATTCTAATACATACCTTAGCCTTCCCTTAGTCTCTTCTAAATTTTCATCAAGCTTGGCCGCCCAAATCCGCCGTTGGAGCCTCTTCCCATCGCCTCCCGTACTTCCGCCCTCTCCCCTTTAGTTTGGCAGAACAAAAGTCACGCCTCAAATGAAGAGGCTTCAACCTCTTCATGATTTAGGGAATTAGGGATAATTCAAATTACTTAATTGCCCTTACAAGCCTTAATTTGCCTTAAATTTTATTAAGGGTATTTTACGTATAATAAAACTTCTAAATTAAGCAAAATTAGATATATATATATATATATATTATATAAATACTCAACATTTTGTGTAGAAATTTATAAAATTATTTTTCTCAAATTCTGAAAACTTTGAAATTTTCACTTAAATCTCATCGTGGTGCATCGAAAAGTATGCTATACATAAAATTTGTATTTTCCAGGTTTTACAATTCTCCCCTTCTAATAAAAATTTTATCCTCAAAATTTACATACAACTTCTAGTTATACAATCAACCAACATCTTCCATTTCATTTAACATAAACTTAAACATTAAAATAGAATAAACTAAACATCTGATATATTATAACTAAATAATCTGATCAACCCAAAATATCTGACATAACATAACAAGATAGCCTAATAATTTCAAAACATCAAATTTAACGTTACAAGTCACTAAAAATTGTCAATAAAGCCATCTCAATTATCCTTGTCAACATCTATGGATTCATTGGGCTCCTGTTGAGTCAAAGTATAAACTCGTGGTCGAACATTCTACCTAGTTTGATTTTGCACTAAACTTGCAACTGATGATTCTATCATCTTTTATTTGCCAAAGTTCCTCTGTGAAGGTGCTTCACTTGATCTTATTTATCCTGAAGTCTTCTGAACCAATGCAAGATAATATTTTGCTATGTGTCCAGGCTGATGACACCAATTGTAAGTGTTGGAAGCAATCAAACATTCACCCTTATGTAATTTTTCACACTTAGCACAAGGTTCTGTGACTTTACTTATAGTTGCACCACTGAATACACTAGGACTAAACTTGGGCTTCTTCTCATTTGATCCCTCAGTCTGATTGCTTTGTATATCTTCTTCAACACTCTTCCTTTTATATTGATCCCTTCTCTTCTGAGTAGCTTGCAAACCTATCTCAATCCTTCGGGCCTTCTCTACCAGAGTAGAATAATCCTCAATGCCAAAAGGAATCAAAGATTAGGTACCAGAAGGCCATCAATCTGTGGCAGATTGCATTAAAAAAGTATAGAAAGTGGGTGGGTATGGCATCTTGAAAGTCACCATGGGTGGGCATGGGTAGGCGAAGCCCATCCGAGTAAAGCATAGGTACCCAACTAGGACCCCATGTAGGGCTTTGCTATAAAGAAGTTCACAGATTTCCCTATAGCTGAATTCATAGAATTCATTGTAGCAGGTCTTAGTATAGTTTATAATTCACTGTAGCAGCATCGACATAGTGAAATTTCTATGAGAATTTGGTAATCGAATGAGAGCAATGACTGTGAGAGTTTGGAGGAGTAAGAAGCAAAGGAAATTTTAGAGAAAAAGAAGAAGAAAAGTGAAACAAAAGAAGGAATGTTGATTGGAAAATGAAGATCAGATATTAGTACAGATTTAGGTAAGTAAAATTATGTTTAATTGCAACATATATATCAAGGGAAAAATTAATTTATTAATAAGATTGACTGATGACTACATCAGAATGAAAAACAGGAATTTTAGTTATGAATTCCAATTAAAGGGAAATATTAAAAGAAAGGAAGAAGATTCATTTGGTTATATACAAAGAGCAGGTTTTGAGGTAAATGGTTATATATGTATGAATTGATTTTTTATACAATTTATTTGAATAATAAGTTTTAGTATTTATAAAATTAGAGAGATTACTTATTAGTAACTTACAATCATAGAAGAGTGCGAAGTAGAGAATTAGAGGAGACACTTCGACAAGGAAGTAAGTAATGCAAGTTTAATTTAAAAAATATATACTATTATTTTTGTAGACACATACACTATCACTTAATGAGAATTTAAGGATACAGTTAATGATGTTATTAATGCATATTAATTTCCAAGTGTTTATGTATGAGCCACCACTTACAAATTTGAGTAAATCTAATTTAGAATAGAGTGTAATATGAATATTTAAAAATTTTTCTAGTTGAGAATAGTTTGAAAAGTAATCTATACATACTACATACTCATAATTTTAATGTAAATATTATAAAAGCAATGTTATTATGGAAATTTGTAACCCTATAATACAATTAGGAACTATGAATAATTTGGCTAAAGTTTATTTAAAAACAATTTAGGAACTAAAGTTTATTTAAAAATAATTTAGTAAAATTTGCAAATGTTATTAGGAACTAAAGTTTATTTAAAAATAATTTAGTATAATTTGCAAATGTTATTAGGAACTAAAGTTTATTTAAAAACAATTTAGTAAAAATTGGCTATAAAATGATGATGTAACCTTACAATTGCAGCTGAGGCAAAAAAGTCCCCATATATGGCATTGCATTATAAGTGGGGTAAAATAGATTCCAAAAACATGATACCCGCATAGCAGGTAGGAAAAAAGAAACCCCTAGAGAGCCAAAAGGAACATCTTTGTTGTTAAATGATGATAATGTCATATTTACCTAGACTCCATTGAACATGCTAATAAAAGATTAGCCAAATCATTAAAATACTAATATTTATATTAAGTCTAAACATCAAAAAGGGAAGTAAATATAAAAGCCAAATATCAGTTTATGATATTTTATCAAGTTTGTTTAATTTATAATTTAAATGTTGTAAGTTTTTAATCATATAATTTAACTACTATTGATATTTGCTTAACTTATTGAGCCTCATAGCTCATTAGTTATTTCATACTAGTTGTTATTACAAGTAAAGGAAAAGAAAGTGTCATTACAAAATAAGTTGAAATATTATTTCATTTTATATGTTAGTGTTTAGCTCTTTTTGTAAGTCTACAGCCGAGGTATGTAGTAATTCATTTGATATTATTTGAGATTTTTATTAGTGGCTATGTAAGTATGTGTTTGATTTATCTGGGATTATTATATTCTTCCGTTTATGTGGTAAATGAAATGGTGTTGGATACTTTAAAAAATATTCAAATGATGAAAAGTATTAGAAGCTTAATGATGAAAATGTTATATTTATATGTGAGATATTATATAATAATGTTAAGGGATATTGTGGGGTGCTACAAAAGTGGTATCAGAGAAAAGATTTAAGGTTATGAGAATTTAATTTTGGAAGCATAAACAAATTGAGTCGTTTAAAAGAATAAGATTGGATTAGGGAATTATTATAGAGCCTAGGAGAGTATAGTGTTTCTAAGTTAGTAATAAGTTTAACTTCAACCTTGCTTATATGTAAGCACACAAAAGTAACATCTAATTAAGTGTACATGATTATATATAGGGGCAGAGCCATGGTGGGGGCACTGGGGGCACCTTCCTTCACTGGCCCGCCAGAAATAGGAAAATCCTAAGATTATTCGGGTGCGGTGAGTGAGAGAGTGGAGCGGAGGAAGTCGAGGAGCTAAGGGAGAGCTTTAGCTGCGCACCACTCATCAACCGGCTTAATAGCTGGATCAGAGCTGAAGAAGAAGAAGGTGAGGCGAAGTTTTGGCCCCTAAAGAGATGTTTATATTTCATTTTAATTAAGTAAGAGTCCTCTTGATTATCAATTTAATAAGCTGATTAAAAATAGTAACGTTTACATCTCATTTTACTTAAGTGAATTCATTTTATATCTCAATATTTAAATATAAAAGCCCTAAAGTAAGACAGAATCTTGCTCGTTGTTCACCCTTGTCGTCGGTGTGCTCTCGCTCTCATGCAGTCCTCTCTCTCTCTCTCTCTCTCTCTCTCTCTCTATGTTCTCCTGTAAGGCCACAAACCTTTGTCGTTGTTCTCTCACAGGCAAGGGCGGAGCCATAATTGTTTTCATGTGGGGGCACAAAATATAAATATTAAAAATGATCTCACCTTCTTTCATCCAAACTTAAGACTAGTATTGACGGTTTAAAACTTTTTTATTAGACTTATAATATCACAAAGTGATAAATTATATAATTAAAAAACTTACAATCAAGAATAATAAGCAATTACATGACACTTATAATTTTTTTTCTTACGAGACTTTTATCTCTTGTAACTCATTTGGAACAATCAAATCTTTAGTTAAGACATTTAGGCTTAACTAGAACAAATTATTTACTTAACTTCAAGATAAAAAAATGGATAAAAAAGCTAATTTAGATTTTTTTTTTGAGTTGATATAGATTAGATCTAAATAAAGTAATTTTACAGTACTTGTCGAGTTTGCAACAGTTAGAGATTGGAGTGTTCAATCTCTAATTCCTATCATAGCTAGTTCAGAAAATAAGAAAAAAATTGCATAATAAAAAAACTTTTCATGGATACAGAGAGAGTTTCTCTCTCTCTCTGTGTATCCGTGAAAAGTTTTTTTATCATGCAGTTTTTTTCTTATTTTTTGAACTAGATATTAATAGGAATTAGAGATTTGAACACTCTAATCTCTAACTGATGCAAACTTGACAAGTACTGTAAAATTAGTTTATTTGGATCTGATCTATACCAAGTCAAAAAAATCTAAATAAACTTTCTTATCCATTTTTTTATCTTGAAGTTAAGTAAATAATTGGTTCTAGTTAAGCCTAAATGACTTAACTAAAGATTTGATTGTTCCAAATGAGTTACAAGAGATAGAAGTCTTGTAAGAAAAAATTATAGGTGTCATGTAATTGATTATTATTCTTGATTGTAAGTTTTTTAATTATATAATTTATCACTTTGTGATATAAAAAAGTTTTAAACCCTCAATACTAGTCTTAAGTTTGGATGAAAGAAGGTGAGATCATTTTTAATATTTATTTTTTATGCCCCCACATGAAAAAAAATTATGGCTCTGCCCTTGATTATATAACTGCATTCACGATTTCTTCTACAAAAAGGAGTGTGCATAGTGTACAAATGCAACAAGCCATTAAACTGCTCAAACCGTCCATTAAATCAAGGTAAATCCCTAACCCTAGTAAAAAAACACATAGATCTAATTAGCATTTCAAAAAGCATATTTTAAGCCAAACTAATTACCCCACGTGAATGCTCTTCACTCATAAGACTTAGTTTTAAATTTCATTACAAATGGTCCATCCGATCGAAAGAAAATTGCAAAAAAAAAAAAAGTTTTAGGGCGTCAGTTTATGCCCTATCACGGATACACAGGATCTGGACCGTTGATCTTGTTATTAACAATTTGAGACTGCTTCATTCTGCAGTCTCATTCAATTGCGGCTTTTGATCCCGTGATTTTGCGTAAGGTCGCCATGATCACGCCCATTAACTCGAAAATGCGGAGCATCCAACGGCCCTGAAGCCCTGCTAACATGTTTAAGTAATAGTGCAGATTGCGGTAATTATTGGGCAATGATTATCGGTGGCTCAATCACCGCGCAATCATTATTCTTGGGTTTGGGGAGCCAGTCCGGTGTCGCCACGTGGCCCACCAGCCCCCGCCATTTTTTTATTTAAAAGATTATTTTTTAAATCTTTTTATTATTATTATTTTTTAATTGTTTTCTTTAAAATAATTAATAAAAAATTATTTTAAAATAAAAAAAGCCTATTTTACACCAAAATTTTCAAAAAATACTATCTTTAATTTAAAAATATAATTAGGTTAAAATATTAATTATACTTTAAATTATACTAATTATTAAATATTTCCTATTTCTTAATATTTAATTAATTATAAATCATTAAAATATTTTATTTAAAAAAAATCAAATACTTATTGTTATTAATAGTTTTAAATAATTTTAAAATATATATTAATTTAAAATTGAATTTTTTTAAAGTATATCTATTATAATTTAAATACCTTTATTTACTTAAACCTTTATTTTTTTTAAATATAATTAATATTTATTAATTAAATTTTAATTAATAATAAAAATAATAATATCTTATTTTATTTAAAAAAATAAAAAAACCCTTTCTCTATTATAATTTTTATTTAACTTTTAATATTATGTTCAATATTATTATTATTTCTTAAAGAATCTTTGATTAGTTAATTAATTAAGTATTTAAATTATTATTTAATATTTAATTAACTACTTTCTAAATTCATGATAATTAATTTTATTAAATTACTTAGAAATCACAAAATTACTTTAATTGTTTAAATATTAATTATTTTTCTAATTTAAATTATTTTAATTAACTAATTACTTAATTAGTAATTAATTAATTTTAAAGCTCAATTATTTTTCCAAAATTATAAAATTATCTTTCATTAAATTCGAAATTAAAAAAAATAAATTCTTAATTTATCTTAATTTAATTTTTATTTTTAAATATTAATTACTTTAAATTATTTTTTAAAATCCATTTTAATTACTTTAAATTCTGAAATTCATATCTATTTTATTTTAAATTAGATTTCGACATACAATACCTCATTCTTCTTTGAAAAATATGTATTTTGATTTAAAAATAGTTTTAGAGAACTAGATTTACTTTTTTGGTTTATTTCTGTATTGCTTAATTATTTGGCTATTGAAATATTATTTAAATATTTAATATGTTAATTATTTTGAAGTTAAAATTTATTTTCAAACTATGTTTGAAACCTCTTCGGGTGGTCAGTAGATTCCACAAGCACATATAAATTAATTTATTTTTTTAATTATATTATTTTAAAATATATATATATATACTCATATGTTTAATATATATGTATTTTAACTTATTTTAAAATTATATATTATTAAATTTACTTTAACTTTGGGGGATCTACTCATGAAATCTTAAACATAGGCTATACATGTGAATAGAATTCATGGGGGATAGGTTTAGTGGGTGGTTAAGTTCCAATCATCCACTAATCATATCATAAAGTGTGCTTAATTCTCATTTTTGTCATCTTTCATGTGTGTAGGACGCACGAGCACTTAGCCTAGGCCCTCCTAGATCTTAGGATTGATGTGTTTACTATTTTTTTATGCATCCCCCGCAAGTTATCTTAAGGGTTAGTCTCAAACACTTGATTTAAAACACATTTAACGTAGTGACACCCTAAGGAAAATAATTAAAAACTTGTTTAGCAAACTTAGAAAAGTTATAGGAGCTAGGATAAATCCCTAATTTACATGAAACTTTAAACATTTGAACTTAGTTCCATCATAAACCTTTAATAATTTTATAGGAATTTTTTAGGACCCTTTAGACCCTTTAATTAACAAACCCTAATTTAACTCATAATTAGGGCCTCAATAGCTTCAGATTATTCTAATAAATCCATTTTAACTCAGAAAATTACACATAAGGCCTCAAACTCTTTAGGATTTAATCCTTAGCCTTATATAATTATTTAATTATTAAAAATTCCAAATTTTCCCCAAACACTTGAAAACACTTCTTTAGGTCATTTCTGCCCTTTGGAGGTGATTCCAATCAGTTTGGAGCTGATTTGGATCAAAACCCCTAAAACACCCCTAATTAAGCAATTTTAATAATTCAATAATTGCCCAAATCTTGTCAAATTTATAACTTGGCCTAATAAATTCCAAATCCAACAAATTCAAAGCCTAACCACTTATTGTAAGACCTAATATTTAATTAAAATACTAGAACCATCAAACCTAGCAAATTTCTTATATTGATCTTTGAACCCTTTTAGCCTAGCGTATAGGAGTACCGTTGACCTTCTAAAATTTGCTAATACAATTTAAACTTCAAAGATCATTAGACTAAGCATTAAAATGGTTCAATAAATTAAATTAAATAAAATGAACCTTAATCCATTAATATTTAAACTTTAATAAAAAATTCTTTTTCAGACCTTCAACAAATTTGAACTCTAGATAACTTGAACTAATTACCCCGCATAAGACCTACCCAAAGCCACACAAGCCTACTACACATACATAGGTTTGTTAGGGTACCACTTCTAGCTCTAGGATTATGCTCCAGAGACTGCTTAGTCCCCCTTTAAATTAAAAAAGCATAGCCAAGCGTGTTTACTTTTCTGTACATATATAAATGCTTGTGGTGTGATATATGAATTGCTTGAGATTTCTATCAGGATAACCATGCAAGAGTTTGAGTTTAGAATTTTCCTTTTTATAATGTAATGTAATTTGTGTGTATATTGAGTTGTGAAAGTCTTTAAAAATTCAACATTTCAAATACTCCCAAAGAGAATAAGAAAGGCCCTATATAGGGAATTTCTTAATTATTTGGGTGCCCTTTCTAAGGATGAATTATACGGAGCCCAAAGGAGATGATCTAAAGGAAGACGATCTTGAGGATGATGATCCATTCGAAGATGAAGATTACAAGATGAAATGTTTGACTTTTAAGACTTGTGTCATTCGTTAGGATTAGAATCTAGGTTATTATCGATGAGGCCTGACTATCATTATTTTTTTGCAGGCTCTGGGTAATATTTATACGACTCTTGTCATTGACTTTCTTTTTATACATTTTTTATGGATTTATATTGATTTGTTTACATTGATTGCACGGTAGAAATTAATGTTTTATTTAATTTTCTTTTCTTGCATGTGTATGACCTAATTTTTCTAGGCTCTTTAAGGACTAAAATATTTTTACTTGTAATTAAAAAATATTATTTTAGAAACTAAATAACTTAGAAACTTAATGACCTAGGGAATAGCCAGAATTATCTAGGGTTGCATGTATACTATTGCATTCTCCTCTCTCCTTCTAATAAGACACCTCCCCGCTTGCAGGGAGAGTCTAGATAATCTGGCCTATGAGGATGAAGTGCCGGACCTTGGGAGGCTAAGTTTTTTCTAAAAAAAATTATTTTATATAAGCCTATTTTTTAAAATTCTTTGCATACCTGATTTGGATGTCTTTTTAACTAGTATGCATCACATTAAAAACTAATTAAATTAAGCTTTAATTATATTAGCTCTAGGAGCATTTACCCTACATAAGTCTAGGGCCAATTTGAAAACTCTCTAGACATCAGCCTTACTTCCAAAACACTAAACTACCTACCCATCTTTCATAAAGACCGAATAACATAAATTTTACGCTCTTAGCTGGTTAGCTAGGTTTTCTTTTTAGGCATGATATAAGCCCAGATGCAATAGTTATGACACATGTTTTAATGTTGGATAGAACACTAATCCCACCTTAGATCTAAGGTTTAAGGCTACCACATTAGGTGTCATGCAGTAAGCCTAAATGGTAGGTAAGTTTCCTTCTCTTTAAGGACTATAAATCCTGCTTATCCACATCATGTGGATGACGCCACTTTTATCTTTCTCTCTACATGCTTTGAGTGGTTTATTTTCCCTTCCTCTAGTCTCTTCTTGGTACCTAGTACCTTCAAGTGTGGATCTGAGCCGTATATGTTGTATAAACCATTTTGGGACCCTTTATTTCCCTTTGAGTAGGATTTCCTAGTCCCCTCTTTATGTATCGGTCCCCCTTATCTGGAAAGAATAATGTCGGATCCTTAATTGAGAGTTTTTTCGGGCCCTAGGCTCAAGATGTAAACCACAGGGGCTTGCGCCCGTGGGAAATGTGTTGAGTCTAGTAAATAGGTTGTTAAACCTAAGTTAATGTCCCAAAGCTACCAAGAGGGGGGGAAGTTGATGTTTAAAAATTTCCATCTTTTGATAATTTTAATCGAAATTAAACTTTAATGAATTTTTTATAAAAAGTTTTTCAACCACAATTTTTTAAACCACTAAAGTAAATGCATAAAATAAAAAGCAGTAAAATAAAAAAACACATGATTTATAGTGGTTAGGTCTAAACCAGACCTACATCCACTCCCCAGAGACACCCTCTGAGTATTGCACTAATACCAATAGTGTCTTTCCTTTTGCACCCACAGTAAGGCGGAGAAGCCTTTACAACCACTCTTTTCACCACTACCCGATGCGACAGAGAACTGTCATCCTTTTACACTTTTCCTAATGTTGGTAGAGAACCGTCGTCCTTTTGCACTCTCCTAGTGAGGGCAGAGAACCCTTCGTCCTTTCACACTCTCCTAGTGTGGGAAGAAAACCCTTCGTTCTTTCACACTCTCCTAGTGTCAGCAGAGAACCGGATCTCCTTGACAGATCTCTTCCCAAGAAATCTAGAAGGAAGAAAGAAAAAGAGTGAAGTAATCTCAAATCACAAGTAGGAAATCTTACCTTTGAACACCATGCAAAGTCTTCACGCCCCAATGGTAGAAATCCTTCTTTGAATGCTCTTTCTCACTCTCTCATTTACTCTTATTCCAATAGGCACGAAAATCAATGAGCAAAAAGATTGGGTGGCAGTGTAATTTGAATTATATATACAAAAGACAAAAAAACCGCATAAAAACTGCAAGTTTTCAATTCTGTACGCAGTGGATCATCCCGTACAATCGTGGATCGTCCTGGATGATTTTACTTAAAGTGTCGGAAAAGAACCTAATGTATATTGGTACGAACTATGTTCGTACACTTTCATCGTCCCGTACGAACTATGTTCGTCAGGTATGAAACGGTTATTACATAGGTCAGTTCCCAAAATTCTACAGGACGTAACCAACTGAGGTAAGTCGGTTCAGTTCGTCCTAGGACCAACAGGTTTTATCCTGGGACGATTTTAAACAGAGAGTTTCGTCTAGGGACGAAAATTAATTTCGTCCTGTACGACCTCATACAGAGAGCTTCGTCCATGGACAAACATTAATTTTGCCTGTACGATCTCATACATAGAGCTACGTCCAGGGACGAAAATTTATTTCATCCTGTACGATTTCATACAGAGAGTTTCGTCCCGGTACTAAACAAATTTTTTGTCTGGACGAACAATGCAAGGTGAGAATCCTGAGAAGTTCGTCCCATGATGAATATTAAATTCGTCCTGAATGATTAGGACTTAAAAAATTTTCTGCCCGCCTGTTCGATCCATTGCTCTTTCGAGGGGTTAATTGATATGATCGTCCCGTACGAACTAGGTTCGTCCAGTACGATCAGTTCACAAAAATTATCCCCTAAGAGTGTGTGTTGTGATTTTTCACTCAATTACAATCACTCTCTCTCATTTTAAAATGTATAATTTACAAATAAATAATTTGAAGTCTTCATCACTTGGAGTTGATTTTCCAGAAATGTTAGTACATACTAGAGCAAAAATAAATCTTCTAAAAAGTGTTAAGAGATATATAAAACAATAATATTTGAAATTATCAAAATAATACAAGTAGCAAGAATGTAAAACATGCAAATATCAACTCTCTCTACAATCTCCCCTTTTTTGATGATGGCAAAATAATTATTGTTTGTAGGATTTCAAATTCTAAGAGTCTCCTAAACTCCCCCTGAATTGATGAACTCATGAAAATAAAGAGACATTTGAATTACTTAAAAAAGTTTTATTTTTAAAAAATTTATGTACAACCAAAAACAACACAAAAGACAAAATAGTAATTTCAAAAATTTTTATACAACCAAAAACAACACAAAAGACAAAATAATAAAAAATTCTCAAACACACATACGAAAATCAAACACTACAAAAACATACGCAACAAACAATTTTTCCCCTTTTTGACAACATCAAAAAGTGAAGAAGAAAAGAGTGTTAGAAATGTAAGCAGAAGTATGAAATTTATTTGTTATTTTAATCTTGAAAGTTATTGAAATAGGGTATGCAAATAAAATCAAAACATTAGAAAAATATAAAATTTCATATAATTTAAGAAGTGATATAACTTAGAGAATAATAAGAATTTATCAAAGGCATGTGTCAATTTAGACATGAAGATAAAGAAAATCATTCCACTAAAGATGAATAAAAAATTTTATAAATTTTTTTTTTTGTAAAGTATAAATGAACATTAGATCAATTTAAATTAAGAGATTAAAAGAGTCTGGAAAGAAGTAATTACCACATGTGGCGCTTTGCGCATCTTTTTCAATTTTTATGGCACATTTTTGTGCATCTTTTTACTTTGGGCTTATTTTGTGCCTCTTTTTGTCATTACAAATCATTTCACAATCCTTTTGATTTTTGTATATTTGTATAATTTTCAAGAGTATTTGAATTCTTTCCAAAATCAATAATCTAAAATTTCAAATTTTTCTAAGTGCAAAAATACTAATTGAAAAGAGAAATACAAAATAAGAAAATATCTAAATCGCAATAATAATATTAAAGATAATGTAGTCTAAATAAGAGACATGGAATTAAAAATTCTAATAATATCAAGTTATAAGCATGTCTTAAATTTAGAAAAAATTATATTTTCTAATGAAATTAATTTAAATTTACAAATTAAATAAATCACTATTAAGATTAAAAAAATGAATGTCATAAAATCTAACACACATTTCTAAAATATTTAACAACAAAACATTGAAACATATATTGATATATGATGAAGCTATTACAATTTGAATTTCAAGATATCAATAGTAATACAACTAAAACAGAGAAAAAACAACACACTAAAGGAAATCACTAATACATGAACTAAAATGAAACACAGAACAAACACTGAACAAACATTGAACAAACACTAAACAAATCATTCAGATGGACCCTGATCTGGAGGAGGTGGTGCTGCACCAAAGAAGTTGAAGTAACTACTCATCGTGAACATGTTGGAATTAATGGCATTTATCTGATCACGCATAAATCCCATATTCTGATTATGCTGAATATCTTGCTACTGCAAGTGAGTTTCAATTTAATCAAACCTTTGATCAAAATGAGCCTCTAAATTTTCAAATCTTTGAATCAAATCCTGATAATTTGGTCCAGCAGCATGTGAAGGTCCAGCTTCTTCTTCTGTTTCACTAAGAACTACATGAGTTCTACTGGGCTCGTCCTTATTGAAGATAGCTCTAAAGGATACGTCGTTGTAGTAGAGTGGTTCTTCAAAGTCTTATTCTGGATGAATTAAATCATACTTCTTTTCCAAAATATAAGCAATCAGATGTCATAAGGCTATGTTCTTCTTCCTTTTATGATCAACATGACCAATTTCAGAGTGATCATAAATGTAGTCAATTAGGAGTTGGGCCTCATCTATAGGTTGTCTAGTCATAATCAAGTAGGTAACAGTAGAAAGAAGAGGAGTGATGTTTTTCTCTATCACCAGCTTTAGGTATAATTGAAGTTCTTAATACATGCTGGATGATATGGGCATCACGCACCAAGGTTGAAACTTTAGGCAAATGATCCTTAATTCTCCTATCTCTAATCACCCTATTAACTTCAGTCCAATCAAAATTTGTGGTGGTTAATGTATGTGCTCTTAAGCCTTCAGTACTTAAGTTTAGGAAGATATCAAAATCATCCTTGGTGATTTCAACTTTCTTTATGAAAATAAAAGAAGTGATGACAGAATGGTCGGAGTTGAATGACATGTTTGCCAAGAAATAGTGAAAGGTTTCTCTATTGTAGAAATGTAATAGAGTGAGGATTAAACTAAATTGGGTAGAGGCAAACAAGTGCATTACCTTAAAAGTTAGTTGATCTTGTAGGAGAACTCTAGATGTGATGATTTTTGCAGAGACAAATCTAGGAAAGGATTCTTCATTGGCTCTAGAAAGGAAGTTTTCGGGTGTATTTCTTGGAGGACCCTTAGCCAAAGTCTTTTGGCGCTCGCTAGAACTTGCCATTGAAGGATTTGAAGAGTGGAAAGGTTTGAAAGAGATGTGTGAAAGTGACTGTTCAGTAAAAACTGCCATTAATTTAAAGAAGAACGACTGTTCGTACCAGATAAAATTTTCATTCGTCCCGTACAAATTAGATTCATCCCATATAAAAATATTTTGTATGGGCGAAAAAATGAGTTTAAAAAATAACGGCTTTTCGTAAACACACAATTTCTGAAGCGTCCTTTCGTACAGACTTTTGACCAAGACGATCGTACAAACGAACACGTGTTCGTACGGACGATCAGAAATTTAACTTGTTTTAATGACAGTTGAAAACCGTCCCCTCCATGAACCGACATGTTTTCGTCTGGACGAACCAAAGGTTCATACGGACGAAGTTCATAATAAAAATTGTCTCATTCATTCAACTACTGCATTCAATCGTCCCGTCGTTTGAAAAATATTTCATCCCGGACGATCGTGATGATCGTACAGACGAACTACATTAAAAACTGCTCTTAAGACGGTTCGAAATCACGCATTTTGTCCTTTTACACACATTGTCCCGTATGAAAAAGTTTCATCCCGGACGATGATGACCACAAATTTTCATTTTCACACTCAAAATAAAAACGAATAAACATAAACAAGACACACTTAAATACACACCAAAAATAAACAAAACAACAAAATAAAACAAAACAAAAATACAATTTTCACAAAAATAAAAACAAAATATCAATTTTATAGAAAAACATTTTTATCTATGCATTTAAATTAATCACTCCAAGCCTAGTTCTTAATGTACTGAAAGTATCAAAAGCTAAAGGTTTTATAAAAATGTCTGCAAGTTGATTTTCTGTTGAAACATGGTTAAGTTCAATTTCTTCCTTGGATACATGATCCCTTATAAAATTATGTCTTATGTCAATGTGTTTGGTTCTTGAATGTTGAATAGGATTTTTTGAAATGAAAATAGCACTAGTATTATCACAATAAATTGGTATAGTGACTATAGTTAATCCTAAATCAATCAACTGTTGTTTTAACCAAAGTACTTGTGCCACATAGCTTCATAATGCAATGTATTCTACTTCTGCAGTAGATAGAGCAACTAAATTTTGTTTTCTACTAGACCATGAAACTAATAAATTTCCAATGAATTGACATGTTCCAGAAGTGCTTTTCCTATCCACCCTACAGCCTGCAAAATCAGAGTCTGAATAACCAATAATTTCAAATGAAGAGCTAAACTTTAGATACCAAATTCCTAAGTTTTGAGTTCCTAGTAAGTATCTTAAAATCATTTTCACTGCTGTCAAATGTGATTCTTTTGGATCAGATTGAAATCTAGCACACAAGCAAACACTAAACATGATATCTGGTCGGTTAGCAGTCAAGTAAAGTAATGATCCAATAATCCCTCTAAATTTCTTTTGATCAACAGATTTTTCCTTAGGGTCCTTATCCAACTGAACTGAGGAACTCATTTGTGTACTAACAGGTTTAGCATTATCCATTTCATATTTTTTGAGGATGTCCTTAACATATTCAGATTGACTAAGAAATGTACCTTTCTCAAGTTGCTTAATCCTAAAGCCTAGAAAGTAATTTAAGTCTCCCATTAAACTCATCTCAAATTCATTACTCATTGTTTTAGAAAAATCATCACAAAGATTGAAGATCCAAAAATGATATCATTCACATAAATTTAAACAATGAGTATATCCTTTCCAAATTTCTTTAAAAAGAGAGTGGTATCCACACTTCTTTTTTCAAAAGATCTTTTAAGTAGGAAGGTGCTTAACCTCTCATACCAAGTCCTAGGTGCTTGTTTTAGTCCATATAATGCCTTTTTTAATTTGAAAAAATGATTTGGGTATTTAGAATTTTCAAAACCTGGAGGTTGTTCTATAAAAATATCCTCTTCAATTACCCCATTTAAAAATGCACTTTTCACATCCATTGGAAATAATTTGAAACCCTTAAAACAAGCAAAGGCTAACAAAACTCTAATTGCTTCAAGTCTAACTACAGGGGCAAAAGTCTCCTCAAAATCAATTCCTTCAATCTGATTATACCCCTTAGCTATTAATCTAGCCTTATTTCTAATGACAATTTCCGAGTCATTCATTTTATTTTTGAATACCCA
This sequence comes from Dendrobium officinale, assembly GCA_019514585.1. Lineage (NCBI taxonomy): Eukaryota > Viridiplantae > Streptophyta > Magnoliopsida > Asparagales > Orchidaceae > Dendrobium > Dendrobium officinale. The sequence continues at coordinate 5,878,444 of CM033689.1, forward strand.
CTTAGTTCCAACTATGCTTTGATCTTTTAGCCTTGTAGTTAATTTCCAAACTTTATTTCTTACAAATTGATTCAACTCTTCTTGCATGGCCAATATAAAAAATTTATCTGAAAGTGCTTGATCAATATTAGTGGGTTTTATAGTTGAAATAAAGGCTGAATGATTGACTTCCTTGTTTAATCCACGCATAGTTCTAATACCCTCACTAGGTTCACCTATAATCAATTCCCTTTGGTGGATTTTAGAAAATCTCAAATCTCTAGGCAAAGAGTTTTCTATCTCCAAATTCTCTTTCATATTTTCTTCCAAGTTTATTCTATTAATCTTTTGGGAGTTATCCTCAATCTCATCTTCAATAATATTTGGCTCTTCCAAATTTCCAAATTCATCAAATACAATATGTGTGGTCTCTTCAATAACCAAAGTTCTTTTGTTGAATACCCTATAAGATTTTCCAACACTTGAATATCCAACAAAAATTCCTCCATCTGATTTTGGATCAAATTTTTCAAAGGCAGATTTTCAATTATTATGAATAAACACCTTGCAACCAAAAACATGCAAATGTGACAAATTAGGTGTTCTCCCTTTAGCAATTCATAGGGGGTTTTATTTAAATTGGATATCACATTCACCCTATTCAGAATATAACATGCAGTGCTAACCGCCTCAGCCCAAAAATATCTAGGAAGTGAGTATTCTGCCAATATTGCTCGGGCGGCTTCTATTAATGTTCTGTTTTTTCTTTCGACTATCCCATTTTGCTAAGGGGTTCTAGGTGCAGAAAAATTATAATCAATTCCTTTCTCTTTATAAATTTTTTTAAATATCTCATTTTCAAATTCTCCTCCATGATCACTTTGTATAGAAATAATTTTACACCCTAATTTCCTTTGAATCCAAGTCGAAAAATTTCTAAATTCCTCAAATGATTCACTCTTATGAAATAGAAATCTAACCCAAGTGAATCTTGAGTAATCATCCACTATAACAAATCCGTATACCTTCCCTCCTAAACTTACAGTTCCAACTGGTCCAAAAAGATTCATGTGTAAGATTTCCAAAGGTTTACTAGTCCTAAGATCCTTATTGGACTAAAAAGAGAACTTCACTTGCTTACCTAATTGACATGCATCACAAAGGTGGTCCTTATTAAAGTCTAGTTTAGGTATACCTCTCACTAAATTCTTTTGGGTAATCTTTCAAAGATTTTTTATGCTAGAATGACAAAGTCTCCTATGCCAAAGCCATGACTCATCAGAAATAGTTTTTAAATAAAAGGCAGTAGGAGTATGAATGTAATTTAAATCTAGCATATAAATATTGTTTATCCTTTTTCCATTCAACACATCTTTACCATTTATACTTAATATGCATCTAGTAGGAAAAAAATTTACACTATAACCCTTATCACATAGCTGACTTATACTTAGCAAATTATTCTTTAATCCTTCAACCAACAACACATTTTCAATAAAAAAGTTTTTTAAGTTTCCAATCATACCTGATCCAACCACCTCTTTGTGGTGTTATCTCCAAGTGTTACCTTATCTCTACTCCTAGCTTCCAGCGTTATGAATTGAGCAGTATCTCCAGTCATATGATTTAAACATCCGCTGTCCAGGTACCATATGCTCCCATGAGGTCTTGTGTGAGAGCGACCCTGCAAAAATATCAAATGTTAGACCTAGGAACCCAAACAAGTTTGGGTTCTCTTTTTAGCAATTTATAATCAGATGCATGTATGATATGTCTAGGTTTATGCATCTTAGGTCTCCACACCAAATCAAATTTCATCTTCAAAATACAGGTGTGTGCTATATGTCCAAATAATCCACAATTATTACATTTGACATTAGGAAAAGTATTCCTAAGTCTTCTATCATTTGTTTGTCTTCTAAGGGATTCCATATATTTAGGATAAAATTTAGGATTTGTAAAATTTTCAAGTTTGGGGGGTATCCTATTATCCTCGAGAGCTTTTATTTTCAACTTATAAAAAGAATTCATATCTTTCAAAATTCGATTTGTATAATTGATTCTATATGTTTTGCTCTGATTCATCCTTAAATTTTCAATTCTTTTTCAAGATCAGCATATGATGATTTTAAAATCTCATGATTTTTATTCAGATCATCATATTCATCAAGTAATTTCATGTGGTTATCATCAATTAAAGCATGATCTTTCCTAAGAATTTTATAATATTTCTTAAGTTCTTCCAATTCTAAACTTACACTAGCATGCATCTTTTTTATTTTCCTATATGCAACATGCATGTGTTCAGAAACTTCAAACAATTCATCATAACTTAAGTCATATACCTCTTCTTGATTTGATTGATCAGGACTATCTGCCATCAAGCAAAGATTGGTGACTTCTTCTTCCTTTTCAGTCTCTGATGAATCTGAAGCTGAGTCCGCCCAAAAAAGCTCTTTGAAATTTCTTCTTGCCCTTTTTTACAATTGGTTTCTCCTCTACCTTTTCCTTGCTAGGAGTGGCTTTGAGTTTTGGGCAGTCAGTCTTGATATGACCTAGTTTCATGCATTCATAACAAATCACTTTATTAGAAACCTTGTCATTTCTGTTAAACTTACCTCTATTCCATTGCTGGTGTCTCTTCTGCTTCCTCTTCAGAAATCTTCTGAATTGTCTAGTCATCAATGCAATATCATCTTCATCCTCAGGTTGTGAGTGTTCACTCTCAGACTCTTCCACTTTTAGTGCTATATTTTTCTCCTTTCGTGGTTCACCTGCATCAATCTTTCTTTGACTAACCCCTTGCTCGTAAGCAATGACTGAACCAAGAAGATTGTCAATAGAATAAATGTTTAGATCTTTAGACTCTATAATTGCAGTAATTTTAGCATCATAAGCAATAGGTAAACAATGAAGAATCTTATTAATCATTTCAGCATTCGTTAGTTCCCTACCAAGTGCATGCAAAGAGGTGACAATTTGTGTGAATCTTACGTACATATCAGAAATGAATTCATTTGGTTTCATGCGAAATAATTCATAGTCATGTAACAAGATATTAAGTCTTAATTGCTTAACCTCATTAGTCCCCTCATAAGTTATACAAAGTTTATCCCATATGTCCTTTCCACGTTTGTAAGTGGAAACCCGCATGTAGTCTTCAGATTTTAAAGCACAAAAGAAACTATTTAAATATTTAGCATTTAGTTGTGCTAAGTCACGTTCTTCTATAATCCAATCTGCAAAAGGTGTTTCTATCCTAACTCCATCAACTAATCTAGTTGGTTTTGTATAACCTTCCTGGACTAAGATCCACATACGATAATCAAGTAATTATAAGAAAGTAGACATGCGTATTTTCCAAAAATCAAAAGGTATATTGTCAAAAAGTGGAGGTCTAGTAATAGAGTAACCCTCAGGTGTATTTCAGTTTCCAAATGTAGCCATCTACGTTAATCAAAAAGTAGTTTAAACTTATGATTTTGAAACAAAGCTCTGATATAACTTATTGAGTCTAGTAAATATGTTGTTAAACTTAAGTTAATGTCCCAAAGCTACCAAGAGTGGGGGGGGGGGGTGTGAATTGGTATTTAAAAATTTTCCTCTTTTGATAATTTTAACCGAAATTAAACTTTAATGAATTTTTTATAAAAAGTTTTTCAACCACAATTTTTTAAAACACTAAAGTAAATGCAGAAAATAAAAAGCAGTAAAATAAAAAGATACACGATTTATAGTGGTTCGGTCTAAACTAGACCTACATCCACTCCCCAGAGGCACCCTCTGAGTATTATACTAATACCAATAATGTCTCTCCTTTTACACCCACAGCAAGGCGGAGAAGCCTTTACAACCACTCTTTTTACCACTACCTGGTGCGGAAGAGAACTGTCGTCCTTTTACACTTTTCCTAGTGTTGGCAGAGAACCGTCGTCCTTTTACACTCTCCTAGTGAGGGCAGAGAACCCTTCGTCCTTTCACACTCTCCTAGTGTAGGCAGAGAACCCTTCATCCTTTCACACTCTCCTAGTGTGGGCACAGAACCCTTCTTCCTTTCACACTCTCCTAATGTCGGCAGAGAACCGAATCTCCTTGACAGATCTCTTCCCAAAAAATCTAGAAGGAAGAAAGAAAAAGAGTGAAGTAATCTCAAATCACAAGTAGGAAATCTTACCTTTGAACACCATGCAAAGTCTTCACGCTCCAATGGTAGAAATCCTTCTTTGAATGCTCTCTCTCACTCTCTCCTATACTCTTCTTCCAATAGGCATGAAGATCAATGAGCAAAAAGATTGGGTGGCAGTCTAATTTGAACTATATATACAAAAGATAAGAAAAACCGCCCAAAAACTGCAAGTTTTTAATTCTGTACGCAGTGGATCGTCCCGTATGATTGTGGATCATCCTGGACAATTTTACTTAAAGTGTTGGAAACGAACCTAATGTATATTGGTACGACCTAATGTATATTGGTACGAACTATGTTCGTACACTCTCATCGTCCCGTACGAACTATGTTCGTCCGGTACGAAACGGTTATTACATAGGTCGGTTCCCAAAATTCTTCAGGACGTAACCAACAGAGGTACGTCGGTTCAGTTCGTCCTGGGACGAACATGTTTCATCCTGAGACGATTTTAAACAGAGAGTTTAGTCCAGGGATGAAATTTAATTTTGTCCCATACGATCTCATATAGAGAGCTTCATCCAGGGACGAAAATTAATTTCGCCTGTATGATCTCATACAGAGAGCTTCGTCCAGGGATGAAAATTTATTTCGTCCTATACGATTTCATACAGAGAGTTTCGTCCTGGTACGAACCATATTTTTCATCTGGATGAACAGTGCAAGGTGAGAATCCCGAGAAGTTTGTCTCGGGACAAATATTAAATTCGTCCTGGACGATTAGGACTTAGAAAATTTTCTGCCCGCCTGTTCGATCAATTGTTCTTTCGAGGGGTTAATTGATATAATCGTCCCGTACGAACTAGGTTCTTCCAGTATGATCAGTTCACAAAAATTGTCCCCTAAGAGTGTGTCTTGTGATTTTTCACTCAATTATAATCACTCCCTCTCATTTAAAAACTAATAATTTACAAATAAATAATTTGAAGTCTTCATCGCTTGGAGTTGATTTTCCTGAAATGTTAGTATACACTAGAGCAAAACTAAATCTTCTAAAAAGTGTTAGGAGATATATAAAATAATAATATTTGAAATCATCAAAATAATACAAGTTGCAAGAATGTAAAACATGTAAATAGCAACTCTCCCTACAAAATGAAACTCCACCATCAAATAAATCCCACTCGAGCTAATGTATTGAGTGGGGGAAACCCATTGTTTTAATCAGTTCATATATATTACTACCCATCGGGGTATGTTGGTGAGAGCTGCTATCATCAATGGTTAGTCATATGTACGATCTAATCTGCACTCCCATTAGCTTGTTTGCGAGGAGCACGAAGGTTTGCGATCGTCTCTATCCCTCGAGGTGGTGCAGTCTTATACCCTCTATACTCTATAGTCGACGGTGTCCTTTTGGAGGTCCACAATAATCAAATTTGAAAGTTTATTAAATTAATTTTCTATTAAAAATCCAAGAAATTCTTAAATTACCAAATCAACCCCCCCCCCCCCCCCCCCCTCTTGGTTAGCCTTGGGACAATTGTATAGGCTTAACAACCTTTACGGAATCAACAATCAAGACATATCAAGAGAATTTATTTGAAAAATATTCAAGGAGGCAAAGAATTTAAAGACAATTAGAGGATAAATCAGTATAGAGGTGTATGCCACAATTCAATTAACTTGCTTTGAAAATAAAGTAAAAGCCTTAGGTGAAGTAGTAAGATCAGCACCAACTTGAGTATTTTTCTTAACTTTTCAAGAGGCCAAGGAATTTTTTGGAGTGGTGATAGGTACTTTAAATATCTCATATTAATCTGCTAGAATTCTTTTTTTATTTTGATGCATCTCTTTATCTTATATCTGTGACATTTTATGAGAAATTGCATGTGAAACTGTTATTTTTACTCATGGGTTAAATATTAGATTACTTGTGGATAATTATTTAAATGCAAGTACATAATGTTCAGTCAATTTTATGATAGCTAGTAGAAAATTTCAAGCAAACTTGATAGTACTTCCATTGATATAGTTTGAAGTAATTTTGGGAATGAATTGGTTGGTTAAATATTTTTCCACCATTGAATGTTGGAAGAAAAGGGTCATATTTAATTTGTCTAGGGAAGAGGTATTTTATTTTTAGTGTGAATGGGGAGTAATTTCATCCTTAATTGTTCTAATCAGGTGCATAAAAGTCTAAGAGCGGGTGACTTAATTTTCTTAGCAAAATTTTAAGCAACTAAAGAGAAAGGTGATGATGTAAATTATATTTGTATAGTGAATGAATTTGTATATATTTTCTTAGATAAATGGAAAGATTTACCTCCAGAAAGATAGGTTAAAATTTTAATAAATCTTCAGCCTGAAACAAATCCAATTGTAAAAATACTTTATATAATTCCAACCAAGAAATTGCAAAAATTAAAAAATCAGTTAGCTTAATTGATTGAAAAAGATTTTATCAGACCCAGTAAATTTTCTTGGAGTGTACCAGTATTAATTGTCAAGAAGAATAATGTTTAAATGTAACTTTGTATTAATTATAGAGAATTAAATACGGTGACAATTAAAAATAAGTACCTTCTTCCAAGAATTGATATCTGATCTATTTGATCAATTAGCAGGTCTTATATATTCTCCAGAATCGATTTGAGATCATGTTACCATCAGGTTAGAGTAAAAGAATATGATGTTTAGAATATCATTTTTCAGTACCAAATATGGGTTTATAAATTTTTAGTTATGTCTTTAGGTCTAACTAATGCCCCAGCAGTGTTCATGGATATAATGAACAAAAATTTCAAACCTTTTCTTGATCATTTTGTAATTAATTTTTTAACGACATTTAGATCTATTCCAAGAATGTGAAGATCATGTAGATAATTTGAAAATTATGCTGGAATTACTGAGGAAACATAAATTGTTTGTTTAATATTTTAAATGTGAATTTTTTCTGAAAAAAATTTCATTATTGGGGCACATTATCAGTTGAGAAGATATATTTGTGGAAGCAAAAAAAGATTAAAGCAGTAGTGGAATGGCCAAGTCCAACTAATGTTATAGAGGTCATAAATTTATTGGGATTAGTAGGATATTATATAGGATTTGAAAAGGGCTTTTCTCAACTTACTTTACCTTTATTTAAGTTGGCCAAAAAAGATATAAAATTTGAATGGACTTGGGATTATGATCAAAGTTTTCAAGTATTAAAATACTGCTTAACAACTGCACATGTATTGACAATTTCATTTGGAACTAAAAGATTTCAATTCTTTAGTGATGATTGTCTAAAAGGATTGGATTGTGTGTTGATGCAACTTAAAAAGGTAGTTTTCTATATTTCTTTACAGTTGAAATATCATGAAAAGAATGATCCAACTCACGATGAATTGGCTGCAGTGGTGTTTGCATTAAAATTTGGAGACACTACTTTTATGGGGTGAAATGTGAAATATTTATAGAGTAAAAAAGTTTGAAATATATTTTCACTTTGAAGGAATTAAATCTGAGACAAAGAAGATTGTTAGAATTTATAAAAGATTATGATATTGACATTTAGTATTATCTGCGAAAAGCTAATGTAGTAGCTGATGCATTAAGCATAAAGTCTAGAGCATAGAGCACAAATGAATTATATGTTGACTATGAAAGAAGGATTAATTAAAGAAATGGAATCCTTACAATTAGAAATCAGAATTTGGAGATATCAAGATTCAGTTAGTCTTAATTGGGCGATTGTTTATCCTTCTTTAGAAGAAAGAAGCACTGAAGCTTGAAAGACCAATACTAAATATTAGAAGCTTATGGAGCAAGGACAATCAAGAATAAGAAAGAATATCATTATTGATGAACAAGGAAGAATCAGAAGCAATACACATTTGTAGATACCAAAGGAATCCGGTTTGATTCAAAAAATTATATATAAAGAACATAATTAAAGCTATTTAATCCATCTAAGATGCACAAAAATGTATAAAGATTTAAAAATTTTATTTTGGTGGTCGGGAATGAAAAGAGATGTGGCTGAATATGTGGCAAAATGTAGACATGTCAAGCTGTTAAAGCTGAGCATCAGAAACCCACTAGCATGTTACAATCTCTATCAATTCTAGATTGGAAGTAGGAAGAAAGAACCATGGATTTTATTACAAGATTTCCTAGGTCAAGGCAAGGAAATGATTGTACATGGGTTGTAATTGATAGTCTAATAAATTCAGCACATTTTCTACCTATTCGTCATACTAATTTAGTGGAGAAATTGGCCAAATTATTTGTGAAGGAAATTGTCATATTGCATTGAATTCCTAAGACTATTGTGTCAGATAGAGATTGACGTATTACATCCAAATTATAAAAAATATTCATGAAAGTTTTGGTACAAGATTAAATTTCAGTATTGCATGTCATCCACAAACAGTTGGTCAATCAGAAAGATTGATTCAATTGCTGGAAGATTTGTTAAGATTGTGTTTTCAAGATTTTGGAGGTACCTAGGAAGATCATACTCCATTGATAGAGTTTACTTATAATAATATCTACTAATCTAGTATCAATATGGCTCTATATGAAGCTTTATATGATAAAAGTTATATAACTCCTTAGAGTTGGTTTGGAGTTAGTGAATTGTAATTAATGGTTCGATAGTTAGTAGATCAAGCTATTGAAAAGGTCAAACTAATTAGACATAGATTAAAAGCAGCTCAAGACTGCGAGCAGAAATAATATGATCCCAAGAATAAAGTGAAAGAATTTGGAGACTTTATATTCTCAAAGGTGAGATCAATGAATGGTGTTTCTAGATTTGATAAAGATAGAAAACTCAGTCCTCAATATATTGGACCATTTGAAATTATTGAAAGAATGGGACAAATTGCTTACAAGTTGGCATCAGCAGACATGTTTGATGTACATAATATTTTTCATGTATTAATGCTCAACAAATGGGTTGTAGATGAAGGTCAAAGGGTTCCTCATAATGACATTAAACTTCAGAAAGATTTGACTTATATTGAAGAATCTAACATGATATTAGAAAGGGATATTCATAAATTGAGAAGAAGAATGATTTCTTTTGTAAAGATAAAGCGGAAGCACCAATCAATAAAGAAGGTTACATAGAAAAAGAGGCAAATTTGAAGTAAAGGTTTCCTCACGTGTTTGAAAAAGTATGAAAAGTTGAATTTCAGGGGTAAAATTCTATGGAGTGAAGATTTGTATGTCCCAATTTTTTTAGGTAACAAAAATGAAAATTTATTTAATTATAATCTAAAATGTGTATTTAAAGTTAATTTTAACTTATTGTTAATTATATAAATTGTGAAGTTATTATTTAATAAATAGGATAATTATCTTAAGCAACAAATTTAATTCAAATTAGATATTTAATTAATTCCTAAAGTGATGCTTTCAAAGGATGTGTTGGATGGCAGTTATTGTGAAACCCCTTAAAAGCAAGCTAACTCTTAAACATCGATGCGCATTTTGGTGTAAGGGCTGAAATTTTCATAAGAAACTATGCAGTTAAGTGTGCTCATTCCAAAGAAATTCTGGGATGGGTGACCTACTAGGAAGTTACACCAATAGGACAAATTGTAGGCCTTTTAGGCAAAGTCGAACAATTTCTTGATAGTTAGGAATTTGGGCTATTACAGTTATGTAGTGGGCCTCATATCCCATCAGCCTTCTCGTATGCAACAAACCAAAAAGAGTGTGATGTTGTGTGGATAACAAGGGAAAGAAATAGCGGTTTCACGCAAGCCAATGGAAGGAAGTTAGGCATAGTGTTGCGGGATTGTATAGTTCATAGATTTCCCTGTAGCATGATTTGCAGAATTCTCTATAACAGGTCTCTGCATAGTCCAGAATTCACTGTTGCAGCATCGACATAGTGAAATTTTTTTAAGAATTTGGTAGTCGAATGAGAGTAGTGACTACGAGAGTTCATAGGAGTAAGAAGAAAAGAAAATTTTAGAAAAAAATAAGAAGAAAAGTGAAATAAAAGGAGGAATGCTGAAAGCAAATTGAAGATTAGATATTAGTACATATTTGGGAAAGTAAAATTATTTTTAATTGCAACATATATATCAAGGAAAATTTTGGTATATTAACAAGATTGAGTAATGTCTACATCAGGATTGGAAAATTGGAATTTTAGTTAAGAATTCCAATTAAATGAAAATATTTGAAGAAAGGAAGAAGATTCATTTGGTTATATGCACATAGGATGTTACAAGGTAAATGGTTATATATGTATGAATTAATTTTTTATACAATTTATTTTAGTAATAAATTTTAGTATTTATAAAATTAGAGAGATTACTTGTAGGTAACTTACAATCGTAGAAGAGTGTGAAGTAGAGAATTGGATGAGACACTTCGACAAGAAAGTATGTAATGCAAATTTAATTTAAAAAGTATATGCTATTATTTTTGTAGACACATACACAATCATTTAATGAGAATTTAAGGAAAGGGTTAATGATGTTATTAATGCATGTTCACAGTCAAGTATTCATGTATGAGCAACCACTTACAAATTTTTGTAAATTAGATTTAGAATAAAGTTTAATATGAATGTTTAATTTTTTTTTAATAAAAAATGTTTTGAAAAGAAGTATTATTCTATACATACTAGATACTCATGATTTCAATACAAATAGTATAATAGCAATGTTATTATGAAAATTTGTAACCCTATAATATAATTAGGAATAATGAATATGTGAAGTTTATTTAATATTAATTTAGTAAAATTTGGTTATAAAATGATGATGTAAATTTATAATTATTGGTGGGATAAAAGGGTCCCCATGAATGCCACTACATTGTAAGTGGGGTTAAAAAGACCCCAAAGACATGATATCTACATAACAGGTGGGGAAAAAGGGACCCCTAAAGAGGAAAAAGGAACATATATGTTGTTCAATGGTGATAATGTTGAATTTACCTATGCTCCATTGAATATGCTAATGAAAGTTTAGTCAAATCTTTAAAATACTAATATTGATATATAGTGTAAACTTCAAAGGGAAGTAAAGGATAAATCCAAATATCATTTTATGATATTTTATCAAGGTTATTTAATTGATTTTAATGTTTTAAGTTTTTAATCATATAATTTAACTAATATTGATATTTTCTTAGCTTATTGAGCCTCATAGCTCACCAATTATTTTACAATGGTTGTTATTACAGGTAAAGGAAAAGAAAAAGTCATTGAAGAATAAGTTGAAATGTTACTTTATTTTATATGCTGGTGTTTAACTCTTTTTGTAAGCCTACACTTGAGGTATGTAAATAGTTCATTGGATACTATTTAAGATTTTTATTATTGGCTTTGTAAGTATGTGTTTGATTTACTTGGAGTTATTAGATATTTTCGTTTATGTAGTAAATAAAATATTGTTGGATACTTTAAAAAATATTCAAACGATGAAAAGTATCAAATATTTAATGATGAAAATGTTATGTTTATTTGTGTGAGACTATATAATATTATTAAGGGGTATTGTGAGGTGTTACACAGTATAACATTAAAAAGAGGAGTTAAGTTATTCTTTTTTCCAAAAGCTTAATTCATAAGAACAAATCACCTCCTAAAGAGGAGTGCAAACAAGATATCAATACATTTACTAATGCAACGGATTAACTAGAAGATTTGGAGGTTGAGATTGAAAATCTCAAGAGGACCTTGACTTTATTTTAGAAGAAGAATGCTAAGATTAGTATTGCCAAGTTTTATTGAGACTAAAAGAAAATTCATGAAGGTTTTTAAAATGATGTATGAAAGCTATGAGTAGAGTGCTTAAAGGGAGATATTAGAGAATCAAAGTACCAAGAGGAAGATCTCCAAAAGGCATCATAGATAGAAGTCCTATAAAATTGAGATGACCATGTACTATGCAATAATGATGAAAGTCTAGCACTAATTGACCATGATTTTTGTGCCACATGCAGTGTCACCTTCTCATAACTTATCCAAAAGAATATCTTAATTACATGTATGAAATATAGTATAAAATTTAGCATTATAACACCATAAATGCTTATCTTTTATAATCGACATACTCTATCAATATAAAGAGATGTCAGAGGAGGACAAATTGGGTTAGACATACTCTATTTATATAAAGGTATTTCTAAGGGAAAATATTGTAATCGGCTTCTTGAGTAAAACCACTCATTCATAGCTATATTACTTCTTGGAAAGATAATTCATCTCATAGCCTCTAAGATGGAATCGATAGACTATTAGAGCAACAAAGCTAAAGAGATAATTCAAGGAAGAATTATCTTCATCCTTATTGTATTTTACCTAATTCATTTATTAGTAAAATTTGTGTGTTATTTGTTACAATATTAAGAATCTATATTAACAACCCCATTGCATTATGCATGGTTAGCATGTTCGTTAGATCTCATTTAACATTTAGTTGATGCTACCTAAGTTGACTAAGGTGGAAACGTGGGCATGTCATATGGGAAAGCTAAGTTTATGAGGAGGAGCTAGTAGTTTTAAATGGGTTATATTGTATATCATATTTTGTTATGTCAAATTTTTATGTTAATTTTATCATTAAGAATTATAAGAGTCACTACAACAAGGCTTGTTATGTGGTTCAACATTAACCCATCAATAGAGGGTTAAAGGTGGGTTGTGCTAATCTATGTTGTTTGATAATCTTTATAGCATTCTTGATGTCCCAAATTAAAAACTGAAGGGGGTTGATTGATTAAGTAGGAACATCAATGGCAAAGAGATATTTTGGAGGATTTGATGAGTTGCAGAGTGATAAAGAATAACAAAATTGTATTATTTAAAGAGAAACAAATGTGATTGAAAAAGGAAAAATCATTCATGCAACATTTGGAAGATTAAAGAGGTGTTGTCAAGAGCCAAAGAGAAGGAGGATGATTTTTAGAAGTTCATTAAAGTTTAATGGGTACTTTGATAGAATAGCAACCCAAAATGGTCAAGAAAATATTCTTTTTAAAGCTCAAAATAGGGCTATATATTTATAGGGTTTTGGGTGGTGTGTGTGTTGGGGGGGGGGGGGGAATGTGGTGGCTCTTAAATATGGAAACTAGGGCATATCAATGTATAGCTAGTAGGTTCAAAGTTTTTTTCAAAATTTTATAAGTATATGCTAAGTTGAGTTGCAATGAGAGAAGCATAGGTGGTCAATAATATGGGTTGGATCTGACCCGCTACTAAGAGATGTAGGTTCTATATGATATTTATGTTAAAGGCAATAACTTTATTAGTGTCCCCTTAATGTCGTGACAAAATGGTTATTTGGGAGATTGTAAAATAGAATTCAAAATTTGGACATATTTGAAGCAAAAAATTCTAAACTCTAATAATATGCATTTGTCTTGAAGAAAAATAATGAGAGACTCCAAATCAAAGGTTTAAGATGTTAGAGAACTAATGGTGGCTTTTTATGAGTTTTGGAGAAAAGGTTGAGTTATGATACTTTTAATTTGGTTGCTTGTTTTAGAAAATTATGTCTCTATATTGATATTTTTGTTATGATATCTTAGAATTATTGGAGAGTTGAAGCCTTGGACCGTTATAAGATATATGATAGAATATTAGGGAGTTTAAAATATGTTTTATGGGTTTTAGCATTGAGGGAAGCTAAGCTCGAGCTAAGTTGAAGCGATGAAAATCATGTCGAAAAAAATGGGAAATAAAAATAAGATGACCTAACTAAGGATTTACCAAAAACCTAAGGGATCTGCCACCAAGTTGTTGACCTCATTTTTGTATGAGGTCACTGGGGCCCATCCAGATTCCAGATAAATCCTGACCCTATATCAATTTAGACTCTAGACCCTAGGACCTATCTTGACCCTAGGGTCCTTCCAGATCAATCTAGAACCTAGGATTCTCCTAGAATACAGACCCTAGGATCTACTCTAGATCCTAGGACTTCTAGACTCCAGACTCTAGGATTTTCTTAGACTCTAGGATTTTCTTAGACTCTAGGATTTCTTAGATCCTACAACCCTTCTAAAGTCCAGCCCCTAGAATTCTTCTAGATTCTAGGACAGAGTTAGATTCAAATCAATTCAAACTTCAAATCAAACTTAATTTCAAGCCAATCCAAACCTTAATTCAATTCAAACTTCAATCGAATCTAGGCTTTAAATATATCATGATTCCAAATCTAGTTTAAACCTTGATTACACCTTTGAGCTAGCTCTACCTTATCCTATTACTCATGATCATCCAAATGATCTTGAATGACATGGATGATTCAAATCCAATAATCTAAACTCAAAACTCAATTCGAATCCATAGCCTAGACATGCCCTAGCTATGATTCAATCAAACCTTCAAAACTCTTTGAATTATTTTCAATGCATGACTCAAATATGTTTGAACCTATCATGAGTCATGTGACCTTAGATTGACCAAGTCAACCACTTGAAATTTGGTCAAACTACCATAAAATTTTCTTCATATGCTTAAGCTCTAACCCTTCACTTCCAAGCCTTCTTCAAATTATTTCAACCAGCAAACAATGTTCTCCCCATGTCCACCTAAGCCTAAGTTGACTGTTTGACCAGTCAAAAAGTCAACAAGGTGCCTAAATGGATTTAGGTGTGGTCAAACATGGTCAAAACACCTCAAGCTTCAATCCCTAGCTCCAAACCCTTCCAACCAGCTCAAATATATTCCTTCAATGCCACCTAGACAGCCATTTGACTGTTGACCAGTCAATATGGTCAACAAATCAAGTGAAGGGTTCAAATGTGGTCAAATCCTCCCTTGAACCACTTTCAAGTTTCAATCTCACTATATGAATGCCTTGAGACTCATAAAATCAGCTACTCAAGCTCCACCCATGCCACCTCAGCTGCCATGTGGCTTGGGGACCAGTCAACTTGTCAAACCAAGGGTTTAGATTGGTCAAAGTTGGTCAAATAAACTCTTAATGCTAATGCACTCTTGCCTGATCCATTCCAGCTATTTAAACAACCTCTAGAAGCTTCTTAGGGCTCATCCTAGCCCTTGGATCAGGATCACATGATCCATATGCTCTCCATATGGGTGCAAGAGGACAAGGGACACTTTCCACATAGGCTGTCCTCTTGTCCTTGATTCCATCTGCTCCCAACAACCCTTTGGACAGATGGCATCCATCTGGGAACTCTCCAATGTGATCAAGACCCTTCATTCAGCTAGGGAATGTTTGAATAGGGTGTAAACCTTATGTTGAGCCGCCATTCAAATCTCTCCATTCTCTCTCCACACTCAAGCTCTCCAAACGATATCACTTTTCATTTTGGCTCTAGGGACCTTCCTCGACATTTCTCCACCCAAAACCCGGCGGTTTACGGTGGCCGGCGGTGAGATTCCGGCCAAACCGAGCCTAAAGACCATCCCAGGTTGATAGCTCGAGATCCAGACCTCTTCATCCCTTGGAGTCTTCTGTAGAAATGATCTAGGACGATCAACAAGTTCAACAACCCCTCAAACGTCAAAAACCGTTCATTGGATAAGGTATAATCCTAAACCCTAGATTAGAACACTTAGTTTTAATTAACTATTCAAAAAGTGCTTTTTAAACTACGTTTTTAACACCCCATGAATTATGTTCATTAACTAAACCTAGATTTAAAATTTCATGATATTTCATCAACCGAATCGAGAGAACGAACCATTTTTGTGTCTAGGGTTTCGGTTTCTTCGTTAGGGCCAGTTTGCGAAATCCTGACCGTGGATATTATGATCAACGGACCTGATTTCGCCATTTCACGCACTGGTACGACCGCGTGTAGGCCTCCGTCGGATCGGATCTTCGTCCAGCTCGATCGGGACCGTTGATTTGAAAAGGCGGAGATCAGACGGTCGTGATCGGGTGCTGACTAGTTTAAGTGGTTTACGCGTGGGTCCCGCCGCCAGCAATCATCCCGAAATGATTGCTCAATCATCGGCGCCGCTGCGGTTTCTGAATCAACGAACGGGATGCCGCCACGTGTCATCCGCGCCGCCATTACCTGTTAATTAATTTTAATTAGTATTTTAACTATTTTAATTACCAAAAAATTCAAAATGATATTAAAAATTAAATACTTTCCAGAAAATTAAGTATTATATATCAAACTGCTCAGTTTTTCAAGGCCTTTAATTTAAAAATAAAATTGATTTAAAATATTCTATATATTTTAAATAATTTTAAATATTAACTATTTGCTTATTTTAATTATTATTTAATTAAAATAAATCCAAATATTCCAAAATTTTATTTTCAAATTATTTTAGATAAGCAGAGATCTCTCTCAAATCCTTAAAAAATATTTTAATAATATTTTTAAATTATTATATTTTAAAATTTATGTCTTTATGTATAAGCTTATACATATAAATACATATATTTTAAAATTATATATTTAAATATCTAATTTTGAGAGGCCCATTGAAATTTTAAACATAGGTTAAGCTTATGTGAACAGAAATTATGGGGGAGGATTAATGGGTAATTATTTTTAATTATCCATTGATCTATTTAATATTTATGTTAATTATTCCTCACTTTTGCATACTTAGGTTGTGCACACACCACCTAGTCTAGGATCTCCTAGTTTTAAGGGCTTGATTGTGCTTTTGTGTATGTGCATATTAATGTTAGTCAAGGGTTAGTTAAAACAATTCATTTGAACCCACTAAACCTAGCGTCATTATGGACAAAAATTAAGGACATTTAATTAGAAAACTTAGATTAAGTTTAGAAATTAGGATACACTTCCTTTCAACTCAAAACTTTACACACTTTAACTTAGTGACACCCTTAGTTCATAGGAAAATCCCTACTGAATTTTGAGTTCATTAAACCCCTTAACTTACTTAATTAAGATTAAACCCTAATTAAGCCAATAAAACTTCCAAAAAATCTAATAAATCATATTTAAACCCAAAAATTATACACAAGACCTCTAACTGACCATAATTAAAACCTTAACCAATTAAAATTAAAACCAAAATTATTTGACAGCAAACTAAGCCTTAATTTAATTTTAATTGAAAATCAATGTTTAATTTATATAATTAATTAATAATTATTAAAAATTCCAAAAATGTCCCAAACACTTGGGAATCTTTCTTTAGGTCATTCTTGACCTTTGTAACTGATTTCAAGGAGTTGGAATCTCATTTGGAGCAAAATCCCAAAAAGGCCCTTTAATTAAGTAATTTCAAAAATTCATTAAATAATCAAAACTTCGAAAATTCATAACTAATTCCAGAAAAATCCAAATTAAACAAACTCACTTGCATTCAACTCATAATAGGGTCTAGTATTTATTAAAAATATTAAAATTCCAGAAATCTTTCAAAATAAAAAAGTCAACAAATCGGTCAACTTTAAGTCAAAACTAGTTCAAAACTTCAAACCTTTGTAATAAAATGTAGAAAAATCCGATTTCAACGTACTTACTGTCTAACGGATTGTAGTAAGGTCTAGTATTTTAATAAAATGTTAACATTACAGAAAACACCCTTAATCAAAAATTTAATTTTCAACCCCTTAATTAAATGATTAAAATATTCATAAAAAATTCATAAAACTCAAAATCACCTCTAAAACTCCAGAAATGTCTAATCAACCCTTAAAATCAGTAATCAACCAACCTTAATTAAAATTCATTAACTTTCAAACTTTTATCAAATCAAATCACTTAATTATACCGGGTACCACTGGGTAACCCGGGCCTACGAGGCTATTAAATTAGCCCCAAGGAAGGTTAAATAAACTTCATGGCCTCAGTGTGAAACAAAGGTGGTATTCAATCAATAATTAAGAATCAATCTTAAAATTGACTTCAAACTATTAATACATAAACTTTAATTAAATTTCCCTTAAGCCTATCAACCAATTGAACCTTAATCAACTTTAATTAATGATCCTATTTAGGACATATCAAAATCACACAGCCTACCTCACACACTTTAGATGGTTTGCTAGGACAACCGACTCTAGTTCTAGGCTAGGCCGGTGTTTACTTTCTCGCTGTGTGCCGGATTTTTGAGTTTTCACTGCATGCTGTTTGCTAGTTTAGAATTGATTGATTGTTTATTTATTTACTGCAATCTGTTGAGCACTTTAAATTTCAAATATATTAATTGCTTGAGATTCATATATCAACTGCTTGAGATCAAATATTAACTGCTTGGGACTGTATATACAACTGTTGATTATTAGGATAACCCTGCAGGATCGAGTCTAGATTTTTTTAATTTTGATTAATGTAAATTTGATTTGATTTGTATTGTAATTTCAAGTGATTTGAGATGGGGTAACATCCAATTTGGAATCCAAAGAGGAAGGGACATCCCTCAGGGGAGAGTCCCTATCCATTTGGAGCTCCAAATTAGGATGGTTTTGAAATATCCAAAGAGAAAAGATAACACCCCGTTCAAGGGGGAGTTTCTTTCATTTGGATATCCGGACCCGACAATCCAAGAAGCAGCAGAAGGACGAAGAAGTGGATAACGAGAAGACCCAAATCTCAAAGTCATTTGAGTCTTAAGATAAAATCCGGGTTGTAGTCAGTGGTGCCCGGCCACTTTAATTTTCTGCAAAATTCTGTGATGTAATTATAAGGGGCACTTGCCTACGGACATTCAATTTGATATATTTAATTTGATTGATTTATTTAAATTGATTGCGCATTAGAGATACCTGCTTTTCTAGTCTTTTTACCTGCATGTCGACTTTGATTTGACCTGGAATCCGATTGTAGGCTCTTAAGGACTTAATAAAAATTTTCTACTTAAATCAAATTAAAAACTTTAAGCTCACATAGAAACTCTAACGTTTTAAGAAATAAGCCCGGGACCGCCGGAAGTTTTCATTTCATAGCATTCATTCAAATTCAAACTTTTAATTGAGTCGATTAGCATGCATTATATTAGAAACTAATTTAAAAACTCTTTAAATCTTTTATTACATTAGCTTAAGCATCAAATCCAGCATAAGTTAAGGGGCCAATTAGGACCCGCTCTAGATGTCGGCCCCGCTCTCAAAAACTTTTCTTAAACAACGTCCCTACCCATTCTAACATTAAATGACTTGATACATGATTTTAAAGCGCCTAGGTGATTTAGCTGGCTCCCCAATCCAGGCCGGGGTAAGACCAGATTTGCATTGCACTAGCTAGGTTCGGGTCACTTTTTAGTACCCAATTTAGTCTTTGGTTCTGAGGCAAGCTCTGGCTATGAGACCTCAACCTCCGGGAATTGAATCCCAACTGTCTAATAAAATTGATCACTCGAACCTTAAATCACTTTCAATCTAATTCGAGCCCGACACTTAGGATAGGTTGGGGCATTTCTGAATTGTTTCAGAATCTCAAGTGTCTCCTACCTTTCTTCCTTTGACTCCAGAAATAAGTGTTCAACCTTGATCTAATCCCTATTGAAAATTCTAAACCTTAACTTCCTTTGATATCTAGCTTTGAAAATTTTAAATAAAACTTAATACCGCTATTTTAATCGAGAGTTTTCGTAGGAAATTCTGATTTCCTACGATGTAATTAACTACGAGGGCTTGCGCTCGTAGGAGATTTAGAAACCCAGATCTAATTTTCAAAATTGAAATTTTCAAAACCTCTAATTAATTATATTTGGGAAATCTCAATTAAGCGATCATTATCGTTATATTCAAAGGATTAATAATAAATGATATCATCTTTCCTTGGAGAGATATATCATTTTATTATCCTGATTTTGATTATAAAATTAATGATCCTTTAAAGCTTTGTAATCTAAACCTATTAATGAACGACAGTCTCGTCTTTTTGAGACGATATATGTTGTTCCTAATATTGCGTTCGATTTCAAAACAAAAATTTCAAAATTAATTTCTCCCAAAGAAAATTAATATATTTTCAAAACTATATATACTTAAATATTTTTTTTAATCAAAATAAAAAATGGCGACTCCGCTGGGGAGAGTCTCTCTTTCCAACTTTAATAGCAGTATAAATTTTATTGTATCGGTAGTTTTGACTACCTTTCTCTCCGTTGGTCCCTCTACCCATTTCTCTCTTGGGTGAGTTTGGCCAACTCAATTAAGACATGTGAAATGAGAGGTGAGTATAGGAAACCTCCCTTTAAGTTTGACTTTGACATTTTGCCTCCAACTTGATTGGTAGAGCGAAAGAGTCAAGCCAAAATCCTTCTGTATATGTTGCAAACTCGCATGCGAACAAATATAGAGCATGCTAAGTTTCACAATTTACAGAAAATACTTCAATTTTAAAATCAAAATTTCAATCCTTTAGCAAAATTCAATCTTAACATTAAACTTAAGTTTGATTTCAACTCTAAATCCTATCTTAATTTCAAATTCAAATTCAAACTTTGACATTTTGGCCCATGTCAATTGGTGTAGCGAAAGAGTCAAATTCAAATCTTGATTTTCATTCGTCAATTTTATGAACCACCGTGTTCAATACAAAATGACACGATTGAGTTATAAAATTTTGAATAAATCAATCAAATTCAAAACTCAAATTTCACTTCAAATCATTAATCCAAATCACTTTCTTAATTCCAGGAAATTAAACACTCAAATGGCTGGGAAACTCGTCTTCTCACTAAATAGGGATATGCCTATAGAAGAATTTCTCAATGGCAATTTAATTTAGTATGAGATGGAATTTCAAAATCTCAAGATTTCAGTTAATGAAGAAATACTGATAGATCTGTCCGCTTGTACTCAAGGGAATTTCCCCTTAGTAGAAGTTACTTTAGGGTCAAGAGTTGACTCCCCCATCTCCAATATGGAGGTTGTTGTCGCCCATGTACCCACTGTATTCTTTACTCAAGAAGATCAAAACCAGAAGTCAATAATGACAAAAGAGCTACCATCTCAGTCTGAGATCGGGTCAAATTCTAGCACTCCTTTCGTCGGCAAGAACCAAAGGAAGAACTACCTTCAAAGAGCTAGAAAAAGGAATCTTAAGGCTAGAAAGACCGTTGAGTCGGAAGCCTTAGAAAAGATCGACTTCGAGGCCAATCGAGAGTTCGTTGCTCCTTCTACTTACCCTCTCCTTGCACAAAGGAGGGAGATTGTAGAGATGAGAGCACGATCTTCAATCCACTTGCTTGATTACTACACAGAAAAACTCAAGCGAGAAAGAATTGAGCGATCACCAGCAATAGGCCATAGGCCCCCAACTGAGGGTTATGATCCGTCCACTCTACTAGAAGATGTTAAGGCACGTTACTACACGTGTCCCACTACATCATCTGCAGAGGAGGAGTAGAAACCACTCGGGGTGCAACTCTCTTAACTACTAGTCTAGTAGTAATGAGAGGGGAAATAATCTAAGATTGTGTCAGATAGTGATACCGTCAAAATTTAACTTTTAGCGGGGTTCTATCGCGATAAATCTTTTGATTGTAATGATGCCGCGTTATCTAGGGATAGTGCAGACCCTTTAACAGTCTCTCCCTTCAAAGTGATTGTAGGAATTCAATTCCAAGTTGACAAGGGTCATGCCACATAGATTTGCAACCTTTAAGAAAAACTTTCCAGTTTCTCAAGTGTACTAGATCTAGATTTTCAAGACGAATTGATTCTTCTTTTTAATGAAAATTGACCTCTACTTTAAGTCTTAAGTAGGAGAGAGTTGTAGTTGACTCCATCAAATGTTTGAATACACCTCCCTTCCACCGCTTTTGTGGGTTGATTTAACTTTTGAATTAAAATCAACCTCAAACTTAAGTTGATTCTAGAAATGAAAATTTTATCAATCTTCTAGAAATTTTCTATCTTAAGGAGATTCACGCATATCTAAAATCTGTTCAATGATTTTCAAAAGTCAAGTCGATACTCTTTTCAAAAGATTGAATGTGCTTTTAGGATTATTCTTCCTTGTATAAGAGAACAAATTTTCTTCTCTAATACCTGAGATATAATCCCAACATTCTAAAAAAAAAATCAGTCAATTTAAGGTATTTGAAGAAAGTGGAGCCTCTTCTTGAATTCAATTGAAATCAAAAGATGCGCGAATGCGCCAAAAATTAAGAAGTGCACGAAGTGCACCGAAAGTCAAAAGATACGCAAATTGCGTCACTATAAAAAGAGAAGAAGAGTAAGATGGCTTCCTTCCTTTAAATCCTTAAATCTCAAAAAACCTCAATCAACTTTAAATACTTGACTTTGAAAATCCTGAATCCAGATTTTTGTTCATGCATGAATTATCTATCAGATAGAAGAAAATTGTGCAAGAAAATTGAAAATATCACATTTCTCTCTTCAACTTAAACCCTTTGAAATTAATTTTAATTCAAAATCTATACAAGGGAGACCCCAGTTTATTTTCTGCGAGACTTGGTCTGGGTCAACAAAACTGAAATTCTTTTGAATTGGTTGGAGTCAACTCTTCTCACTCTAATTGATAAATTTGTTCCCACATGTCATTCCGACAGGGTCCAAATGGTTAGAGGAATTTTTTTTAATAACAAGAATGAATCTTCTACTCCTGATAAAAAAATCAAATCCTGTCCTTGAGAAATAGGTGTATATCTTTGCACATAGGTATCTCTTCCTTTAAGGCATTTTCAACAAAATTACACTCTATACTGGGTCCTAGATTAAGGAGTATTTTGTAATGCTGGGAATTGCCGTTCAAAATCAAACCACAATCGAGTAGAGTGCCAGACTCCAATGTGAGGAGTTTGAGGCCTCGTAGAGCTTTATTTTTAAGGCTCAATAAAACTCAGAATCGTACAAATCCTGAGTGGTTTAAGCTCGTGATAAGATAGCGCGACTTAGAACCTTCCAAGTAGGAGACTTGGTCCAGGTTTTTTGGATGCATATCTTAGCCTATCAAGAGATCGGTGGAGTTTGAACCAACACAAGACTGTCCTTTTGTCGTAGAGACGATCTTTGAGAGAATTTCTAATATTAATTGATCAACCCTAGAGAATGCCACCCGATATTTTTTTAATGTTGGAGAGGCTCTTCAGGAAGTACCATGCCAGATGAGTGTCAAATTCAAAGTCAATAAAAGTCTTCAAATTTCCTGTATTAAAGAAATTTATTAATTCAAAATCAAACTTCAATTCAAATACATTCAAATTCAAAACCAAATCAAATTCAAACTCTTCAAATTCAAACAAATCAAAATTCAAAACCAAATCAAATTCAAACTCTTCAAGTTCAAACAAGTCAAAATTCAATCAAATTAAATTCTCCAAACTCAAAATTCAAAATCAAATTCAAACATCTTTTGAATTCAAAAATCAATTCAAAATCCAGATTCAAAAAATCTTCAGAATTAAATTCATCAAATCAAATTTTAAATTCAAACATTTTTCAAAATCAAATTCAAAATCGACTTTCAAATTCAAACACATTCAAAATTCAAATCAAATCAATTTAAATCTCAAATTCCAAATTTCAAATCGATCCTCTGTGTGAAGCAAGTTTCCTTCACATACGATCATTCCATATCTGATCCGCTGTGTAGAGCAAGTTTCCTCTACATACGATCATCCAGACTCGATCCTCTATGTGAAGCAAGTTTCCTTCACATATAATCATTCCAGATCTGATCCACTGTGTAGAGCAAGTTTCCTCTACATACGATCATCCAGACTCGATACTCTATGTGAAGCAAATTTCCTTCACATATGATCATTCCAGATTCGGTCCGCTGTGTAGAGCAAGTTTCTTCTACATACGATCATCCAGACTTGATCCTCCGTGTGAAGCAAGTTTCCTTCACATACGATCATTCCAGATCCGGTCCGCTGTGTAGAGCAAGTTTCCTCTACATACGATCAACCAGACTCGATCCTCCGTGTGAAGCAAGTTTCCTTCACATACGATCATTCCAGATCCGATCCGCTGTGTAGAGCAAGTTTCCTCTACATACGATCATCCAGACTCGATCCTCCGTGTGAAGCAAGTTTCCTTCACATACGATCATTCCAGATCCGATCCGCTGCGTAGAGCAAGTTTCCTCTACCTACGATCATCCAAACTCGATCCTCTGTGTGAAGCAAGTTTTCTTCACAAACGATCATTCCAGATGTGATCCTCTATATAGAGCAAGTTTCCTCTATATGCGATCATTCAAACCTGATCATCCCTGTAAAGCAAGTTTTTTTTGCACATGATCAATCCAGATCCGATCATCCGTAGAGCAAGTTTCCTCTATCCATGATCATTTTAATCTTGATCTTATATAGAGCAAGTTTCCTCTATATACGATTATTTCAAACCTAATCACCTGTGTAAAGCAAGTTTCCTTTGTACATGATCAATCCAGATCCGATCATCCGTAGAGCAAGTTTCCTCTACCCATGATCATTTTAATCTTGATCTTATATAGAGCAAGTTTCCTCTATATACGATCATTTCAAACCTGATCACCTGTGTAAAGCAAGTTTCCTTTGCACATGATCAATCCAGATCCAATCATCCGTAGAGCAAGTTTCCTCTACCCATGATCATTTTAATCTTGATCTTATATAGAGCAAGTTTCCTCTATATACGATCTTTCAAACCTGATCACCTGTGTAAAGCAAGTTTTCTTTGCACATGATCAATCCAGATCCGATCATCCGTAGAGCAAGTTTCCTCTACCCATGATCATTTTAATCTTGATCATATAAAGAGCAAGTTTCCTCTATATACGATCTCACAAATCTGATCTTTTATGTAAAGCAAGTTTCCTTTACATATGATCAATCCTGACCCGATCATCCGTAGAGCAAGTTTCCTCTACCAATGATCATTCCAGATCCCGATCTTATATGGAGCAAGTTTCCTCTATATACGATCTTTCAAACCTGATCCCCTATGTAAAGCAAGTTTCCTTTACATATGATCAATCCTGACCTGATCATCCGTAGAGCAAGTTTCCTCTACCAATGATCATTCCAGATCCCGATCTTATATGGAGCAAGTTTCCTCTATATACGATCTTTCAAACCTGATCCCCTGTGTAAAGCAATTTTTCTTTACATATGATCAATCCAGATCTGATCTGTCATGGGAAGCAATGCTTCCTTCCCACAAGATCTTTAATTTCCTCTCCCTTAAGGACAGATGTGAGTCATCGTGCTTTCTCTCCTTAGGATTAGATCTACTAGTGGTGGAGCACGCCCTCCGTGGTACTACCCTAGTACCAGATCAAACTCCGATTCCCCAGGGTTAGACTTTCCTTCCCTTAGAAGCAAAACTCCAGACTTGACCTTTTTCGGTCAACGCCAATATGTGCACAAGAACTTCATTCTAGTACACATATTGGGGGTCCATTTATTGATCTCATTTTTGTATGAGGTCACTGGGGACCATCCAGATTCCAGATGAATCCTGACCCTATATCAATCTAGACTCTAGACCCTAGGACCTATCTTGACCCTAGGATCCTTCCAGATCAATCTAGAACCTAGGATTCTCCTAGAATACAGACCTTAGGATCTACTCTAGATCCTAGGACTTCTAGACTCCAGACTCTAGGATTTTCTTAGACTCTAGGATTTTTTTAGACTCTAGGATTTCTTAGATCCTACAACCCTTCTAAAGTCCAGCCCCTAGAATTCTTCTAGATTCTAGGACAGAGTTAGATTCAAATCAATTCAAACTTCAAATCAAACTTAATTTCAAGCCAATCCAAACCTTAATTCAATTCAAACTTCAATCGAATCTAGGCTTTAAATATATCATGATTCCAAAACTCAAAACTCAATTCGAATCCATAGCCTAGACATGCCCTAGCTATGATTCAATCAAACCTTCAAAACTCTTTGAATTATTTTCAATGCATGACTCAAATATGTTTGAACCTATCATGAGTCATGTGACCTTAGATTGACCAAGTCAACCACTTGAAATTTGGTCAAACTACCTTAAAATTTTCTTCATATGCTTAAGCTCTAACCCTTCACTTCCAAGCCTTCTTCAAATTATTTCAACCAGCAAACAATGTTCTCCCCATGTCCACCTAAGCCTAAGTTGACTGTTTGACCAGTCAAAAAGTCAACAAGGTGCCTAAATGGATTTAGGTGTGGTCAAACATGGTCAAAACACCTCAAGCTTCAATCCCTAGCTCCAAACCACCCTTCCAACCAGCTCAAATATATTCCTTCAATGCCACCTAGACAGCCATTTGACTGTTGACCAGTCAATATGGTCAACAAATCAAGTGAAGGGTTCAAATGTGGTCAAATCCTCCCTTAAACAACTTTCAAGTTTCAATCTCACTATATGAATGCCTTGAGACCCAGAAAATTAGCTACTCAAGCTCCACCCATGCCACCTCAGCTGCCATGTGGCTTGGGGACCAGTCAACTTGTCAAACCAAGGGTTTAGATTGGTCAAAGTTGGTCAAATAAACTCTTAATGCTAATGCACTCTTGCCTGATCCATTCCAGCTATTTAAACAACCTCTAAAAGCTTCTTAGGGCTCATCCTAGCCCTTGGATCAGGATCACATGATCCATATGCTCTCCATATGGGTGCAAGAGGACAAGGGACACTTTCCACATAAGCTGTCCTCTTGTCCTTGATTCCATCTGCTCCCAACAACCCTTTGGACAGATGGCATCCATCTGGGAACTCTCCAATGTGATCAAGACCCTTCATTCAGCTAGGGAACGTTTGAATAGGGTGTAAACCTTATGTTGAGCCGGCATTTAAATCTCTCCATTCTCTCTCCACACTCAAGCTCTCCAAACGATATCACTTTTCATTTTGGCTCTAGGGACCTTCCTCGACATTTCTCCACCCAAAACCCGGCGGTTTACGGCGGCCGGCGGTGAGATTCCGGCCAAACCGAGCCTAAAGACCGTCCCAGGTTGATAGCTCGAGATCCAGACCTCTTCATCCCTTGGAGTCTTCTGTAGAAATGATCTAGGACGATCAACAAGTTCAATAAGCCCTCAAACGTCAAAAACCGTTCATTGGAAAAGGTATAATCCTAAACCCTAGATTAGAGCACTTAGTTTTAATTAACTATTCGAAAAGTGCTTTTTAATCTACGTTTTTAACACCCCATGAATTATGTTCATTAACTAAACCTAGATTTAAAATTTCATGAATTTTCATCAACCGAATCGAGAGAACGAACCATTTTTGTGTATAGGGTTTCGGATTCTTCGTTAGGACCAGTTTGCGAAATCCTGACCGTTGATATTATGATCAACGGACCTGATTTTGCCATTTCACGTGCTGGTACGACCGCGTGCAGGCCTCCGTCGGATCGGATCTTCGTCCAGCTCGATCGGGACCGTTGATTTGAAAAGGCGGAGATCAGACGGTCGTTATCGGGTGCTGACTGGTTTAAGTGGTTTGCGCGTGGGTCCCGCCGCCAGCAATCATCCCAAAATGATTGCTCAATCATCGGCGCCGCCGCGATTTCTGAATCAACGAACGGGATGCCGCCACGTGTCATCCGTGCCGCCATTACCTGTTAATTAATTTTACTTAGTATTTTAACTATTTTAATTACTAGAAAATTCAAAATAATATTAAAAATTAAATACTTTCCAAAAAATTAAGTATTATATATCAAACTGCTCAGTTTTTCAAGGCCTTTAATTTAAAAATAAAATTGATTTAAAATATTCTATATATTTTAAATAATTTTAAATATTAACTATTTGGTTATTTTAATTATTATTTAATTAAAATAAATCCAAATATTCCAAAATTTTATTTTCAAATTATTTTAGAAAAGCAGAGATCTCTCTCAAATCCTTAAAAAATATTTTAATAATATTTTTAAATTATTATATTTTAAAATTTATGTCTTTATGTATAAGCTTATACATATAAATACATATATTTTAAAATTATATATTTAAATATCTAATTTTGAGAGGCCCATTGAAATTTTAAACATAGGTTAAGCTTATGTGAACAGAAATTATGGGGGAGGATTAATGGGTAATTATTTTTAATTATCCATTGATCTATTTAATATTTATGTTAATTATTCCTCACTTTTGCATACTTAGGTTGTGCACACACCACCTAGTCTAGGATCTCCTAATTTTAAGGGCTTGATTGTGCTTTTGTGTATGTGCATATTAATGTTAGTCAAGGGTTAGTTAAAACAATTGATTTGAACCCACTAAACCTAGCGTCATTATGGACAAAAATTAAGGACATTTAATTAGAAAACTTAGATTAAGTTTAGAAATTAGGATACACTTCCTTTCAACTCAAAACTTTACACACTTTAACTTAGTGACACCCTTAGTTCATAGGAAAATCCCTACTGAATTTTGAGTTCATTAAACCCCTTAACTTACTTAATTAAGATTAAACCCTAATTAAGCCATTAAAACTTCCAAAAAATCTAATAAATCATATTTAAACCCAAAAATTATACACAAGACCTCTAACTGACCATAATTAAAACCTTAACCAATTAAAATTAAAACCAAAATTATTTGACAGCAAACTAAGCCTTAATTTAATTTTAATTGAAAATCAATGTTTAATTTATATAATTAATTAATAATTATTAAAAATTCCAAAAATGTCCCAAACACTTGGGAATCTTTCTTTAGGTCATTCTTGACCTTTGGAACTGATTTCAAGGAGTTGGGATCACATTTGGAGCAAAATCCCAAAAAGTCCCTTTAATTAAGTAATTTCAAAAATTCATTAAATAATCAAAACTTCAAAAATTCATAACTAATTCCAGAAATATCCAAATTAAACAAACTCACTTGCATTCAACTCATAATAGGGTCTAGTATTTATTAAAAATATTAAAATTTCATAAATCTTTTAAAATCAAAAAGTCAACAAATCGGTCAACTTTAAGTCAAAACTAGTTCAAAACTTCAAACCTTTGTAATAAAATGTAGAAAAATCCGATTTCAACGTACTTACTGTCTAACTGATTGTAGTAAGGTCTAGTATTTTAATAAAATGTTAACATTACATAAAACACCCTTAATCAAAAATTTAATTTTCAACCCCTTAATTAAATGATTAAAATATTCATAAAAAATTCATAAAACTCAAAATCACCTCTAAAACTCCAGAAATGTCTAATCAACCCTTAAAATCAGTATTCAACCAACCTTAATTAAAATTCATTAACTTTCAAACTTTAATCAAATCAAATCACTTAATTATACCGGGTACCACTGGATAACCCAGGCCTACGAGGCTATTAAATTAGCCTCAAGGAAGGTGAAATAAACTTCATGGCCTCGGTGTGAAACAAAGGTGGTATTCAATCAATAATTTAGAATCAATCTTAAAATTGACTTCAAACTATTAATACTTAAACTTTAATTAAATTTCCCTTAAGCCTATCAACCAATTGAACCTTAATCAACTTTAATTAATGATCCTATTTAGGACATATAAAAATCACACAGCCTATCTCACACACTTTAGATTAGGGGTGTCAATTTTTGACACGACACGAAACACGACCCGAACCCGACCCGGAAAAATCCGGGTTCGGGTCAACCCAAACCCGAAACGGGTCGGGTTCGGGTTCATGAAATCAACCCGTTTTAAAAATCGGGTCGGGTTCGGGTTGACCCGCCAACCCGAAATTGACCCGAAAGTGACCCGAAAGTGACACGAAAACTCATTTTTGACCCGAAAACCCGAGATTGACCCGTTTTTGACCCGATTTTGACCCGAAAACCCGAGATTAACCCGATTTTTGACCCGAAAATTAGCAATTTTGGGTCAATTCCGGGTCATTCGTGTCGGGTCGGGTTGACCCGGACCCGAATCGGGTCGGGTTCGGGTCCAGAAACCTGACCCGTTTTTAAAAACGGGTCGGGTTCGGGTTGACCCGAACAGTGCCGGGTCAGTTTCGGGTTCGACCCGAACCCGACCCGTTGACCCGAATTGACACCCCTACTTTAGATGGTTTGCTAGGACAACTGACTCTAGTTCTAGGCTAGGCCGGTGTTTACTTTCTCGCTGTGTGCCGGATTTTTGAGTTTTCACTGCATGCTGTTTGCTAGTTTAGAATTGATTGATTGTTTATTTATTTACTGCAATCTGTTGAGCACTTTAAATTTCAAATATATTAATTGCTTGAGATTCATATATCAACTGCTTGAGATCAAATATTAACTACTTGGGACTGTATATACAACTGTTGATTATTAGGATAACCCTGTAGGATCGAGTCTGGATTTTTTTAATTTTGATTAATATAAATTTGATTTGATTTGTATTGTAATTTCAAGTGATTTGAGATGGGGTAACATCCAATTTGGAATCCAAAGAGGAAGGGACATCCCTCAGGGGAGAGTCCCTATCCATTTGGAGCTCCAAATTAGGATGTTTTTGAAATATTCAAAGAGAAAAGATAACACCCCGTTCAAGGGGGAGTTTCTTTCATTTGGATATACGGACCCGACGATCCAAGAAGCAGCAGAAGGACGAATAAGTGGATAACGAGAAGACCCAAATCTCAAAGTTATTTGAGTCTTAAGATAAAATCCTGGTTGTAGTCAGTGGTGCCCGGCCACTTTAATTTTCTGCAAAATTCTGTGATCTAATAATAAGGGGCACTTGCCTACGGACATTCAATTTGATTGATTTATTTAAATTGATTGCGCATTAGAGATACCTTCTTTCTAGTCTTTTTACCTGCATGCCGACTTTGATTTGACCTGGAATCCGATTGTAGGCTCTTAAGGACTTAATAAAATTTTTCTACTTAAATCAAATTAAAAACTTTAAGCTCACATAGAAACTCTAACGTTTTAAGAAATAAGCCCGGGACCGCCGGAAGTTTTCATTTCATAGCATTCATTCAAATTCAAACTTTTAATTGAGTCGATTAGCATGCATTATATTAGAAACTAATTTAAAAACTCTTTAAATCTTTTATTACATTAGCTTAAGCATCAAATCCAGCATAAGTTAAGGGGCCAATTAGGATCCGCTATAGATGTCGGCCCCGCTCTCAAAAACTTTTCATAAACAACGTCCCTACCCATTCTAACATTAAATGACTTGATACGTTATTTTAAAGCGCCTAGTTGGTTTAGCTGGCTCCCCAATCCAGACCGGGGTAAGACCAGATTTGCATTGCACTAGCTATGTTCGGGTCACTTTTTAGTACCCAATTTAGTCTTAGGTTCTGAGGCAAGCTCTGGCTATGAGACCTCAACCTCCGGGAATTGAATCCCAATTGTCTAATAAAATTGATCACTCGAACCTTAAATCACTTTCAATCTAATTCGAGCCCAACACTTAGGATAGACTGGGGCATTTCTAAATTATTTCAGAATCTCAAGTGTCTCCTACCTTTCTTCCTTTGACTCCAGAAATAAGTGTTCAACCTTGATCTAATCCCTATTGAAAATTCTATACCTTATCTTCCTTTGATATCTAGCTTTGAAAATTTTAAATAAAACTTAATACCGCTATTTTAATCGAGAGTTTTCATAGGAAATTCTGATTTCCTACGATGTAATTAACTACGAGGGCTTGCGCTCGTAGGAGATTTAGAAACCCAGATCTAATTTTTAAAATTGAAATTTTCAAAACCTCTAATTAATTATCTTTGGAAAATCTCAATTAAACGATCATTATCGTTATATTCAAAGGATTGATAATAAATGATATCATCTTTCCTTGGAGAGATATATCATTTTATTATCCTGATTTTGATTATAAAATTAATGATCCTTTAAAGCTTTGTAATCTGAACCTATTAATGAACGACAGTCTCGTCTTTTTGAGACGATATATGTTGTTCCTAATATTGCGTTCGATTTCAAAACAAAAATTTCAAAATTAATTTCTCCCAAAGAAAATTAATATATTTTCAAAACTATATATACTTAAATATTTTTTTAATCAAAACACAAGTTTCACTAATAAGTAGAGCAACCACCAAATTTTTTCAGATGACATGTACATAATTTTTATTTAATGAATTAAAAACTACAAAAAAATATCCCATTTATAAGCTTTTTTCAAGACTAAACAACTTTGAAAAACTTTAAGATCCAATAAAATACTATTATATAGATTGATGACATGTATTAACATAATGAAAAATAAAATAATATTAAAAAATTTCAAATACATGAAAATTCAAATTAGTCAAATAAGACAAAGTAAAATAATCTTGAAATCAATTAATTTATGAAAATATTTGACTTCTTGACTTGGAAGACCCACCTACTCATCAAGGGGGCCTAAAGTAAACTTCAAAATTATTCTCTCATAATTTTAAGAATATTATCAAATGTTCATAGGCTTAGGGTTTAGGTTAATATCACCTTATGATCTTGTCCATGACCTTTAATATTGCATCATTAAGTTATTCATGCCAAGGTATTCATTCATATCACCTTTCATTAAGGAATAAAAAAAAAGACCTAAGTTGGGTTTGACCCACTAGTGAATTAAATCACAACACATATCATCCCTTCATTCTTATTCTCAAAATAATTGAAACTTACACATTAATTCAAGAAATTAAAAGGAAAATGTGCATTTTAATAATAAAATTAGCTACCTGATTTAAAGTGCAATAAAAAAGTGTTAGTATATAAACCCCTAATCAACTCAACTATAGCTTCCCTATGGGTGTAAGTCTCGCATGCCGGCTCGAGCTCGACTCGTTTACAGTGGGATGAGCTCGAATTCGATAATTTAAAATATTAATGTGCATATCTATATTCATTCTCAAAAATCATATACATTTCTTAAGATCTATACAATCATATCATAATTATTCTATCATGGGTACAAAGAATAAACTAAAATAAAAAAGAAACATAACCCAAAGAACAAAGACCAACCTCAGACTCCTGCTCCTCTGCCCTGATCTGAAATTATTTAATAACATATAATGAGCTTAAAAAGCCCAATAGGTCACCAAACCTATGACTGAATTCAAAGCACAATAAGGGAGTAATATGCATATCAACACTCGAATAATAGCAATTACATTCATATGATCAATGAATCAGTGCATAAATAGTAACATTCAAATGCAGTAATAATAGAATTTATAACAATAAAATACTACATTATAGAAGCAAGTAAAGTAATAAACTAGTACTCGTATCAAATCTATTAAGCAATCATCATATATGTAATACCAATCAGTAAAGAAATCGTTTAAAGCATCCAATCAAAACTTCAGTGAAGATCGTTGAAATTGAATCAATGCAATAAAATCATATAGAAATATACACATGCTATCGAGTTACCCTATATCACGTGCTCAATATATCACATTCATAATATCAGTACAGTTAATCAGTAATATCAAATAGTATCAGTATATAAATCAATAACAATAACAATCAAGTGGCAAGAGAAATAGAATAATACAATAATAGTAAACCCATAAAATAACGATAAATTCGTATAATAATAAGAATAATGCCTCAAAAGCATGTATTTTAGTAGTCACACTAAACAAGTAAGAAGTTCTGGCTATCACGATATTTTTTAGTGTTAGTATTAGTCTTAGTAAACTGTTGGCTCAATAAATAGAGTCGTCACTCTTTACCCGTCGGCATATATAGTAATGATTTCCTTATAACTCTCAATCAATATATCACATGAATTAGTAGAGGATAACATCAAACCACAGTATTTAAAGAAAAGTTCGTAGGCATATCATCATGTACATGTCAATCAATCTCCAACCAACGGGCCAACCAGTCTTTACTTATTTGTTTCACACACACACACACATTATTATAACAATAATATAACAATAATAGTAACCAGCTATTACTCAAGTAAGATTATATATAAATGAACTAATAAATCTAAATAAATATATTGTGTTCATGAAAAAAAGGGAATATGATATAAAAAGAATATTACTCTCACATAATTACATATTAAATAATTTTGTAATTTAATGTTAAATGAGTATATTATCGAGCCTTACTTGAGCATCTTAACAAACTTATTTGTAAGCTTTAAATGATGGTTTTCATGATCATACATGAATCAAACACTAAACTATTCAAGTTTCTTCATCTACCAACTAAGTATTTATAAAAAGTAATCAAGCTTATTTGATTAGTTAGTTAAAGAACCATAAATAAGCTCTTATCGAGCCAAGCTTCAAATAGCTTTTTAAGCATATTACTTCATTTGCTGCCCATATTTTAATCAATTTGATTCGAGGGGAGGTCTTAGTTCTGTCTCGTCAAGCTTCAATTTCTCACTAAAAGAAGTCGGTCATCCTTAGAAAAGACATAAAACTATGTTTTAAATTAATTTTTTTAAAAATATTTGATTCTTTATTTCTATATTTTGTTGTTATTTTGCCAAGATTTTTCATAAGGGGATCTTCTTATGCTGCACTTCTATCAAAAGTATTGGGATAAAACTATGTCATTTTCATTTCAAGAAAAAAATTTCATTTTAAGGTACAATTAAGCTAATCTAGTTTTAATATTCATTAAACTTTTAAGATTAAGACTTTGTCTGGGACAACTTTTTTACCTCTTTATAAAGCAGTTTTTTAGTACAAAATTTTCTTCTTTAAAAAATTTTTGTGCTAGAAAGCAACTTATAAAGTAGTAAGAAAGCTGTACCAAATGAAATCTAAAGCATCGTTTGAAACATCTTTCTTACTGATTTTAAAGTAATTTTTTAATACTAAAATTTATAGCTTAAAAAAAATTTTAGCAAAAAAAAGCTTTATAAAGCGGTAAGAAACTTGTCCCAAATGAAGCCTAAATCACCTTTTTTTTGTGCATAGTTCTCACATCATTCAATTCTCAATGATTTTTTCATCTCAAAATATCATGATTTGCTAAGGTTGAAAATTCTCAAAGCATAAAAATATTGAACATATCCTTTAGTTGAATATAAATTTTGGAAATGCTTTGTATTCTTTTCATCTATTAAAATTGGCTAAAAAGTGCTAAAAATTTTCATAAAATAAGTTTTTTTAGATGCATTCTAGAAAAGGAATCTTAAATTAATATATATATATATATATATATATATATATATATATAATTAAAAATATCAAATATATTAGAACTTACCATCTTTTTTCTAAAGAATAATTAAGCACAAATATTATTGCTTTGAGCGCTTAGGGTGACATTTTAAATTTGAGTCTTATAGACTTACATTTGGGCAAGGAGCCCTAAATGGAAACATGACACCAAGGGACTCGGGTTGACCGGAATTTAGTGGGCTCAAATAAAGCCCTCAGCTGGTAAGCCTGATCAACCTAGTCATCATTGTGAAATTTTGAGTTAGGTATTTAGTTTATGAGCATTTTATTTATTTATTTATTTTTGCATAATATTGATGCATGAATTCTGGGTGAATCAATTTCCGTTTACTTTTTCGAATCAATTTCCTATTTTCTACCACATAAAAAACAAAATTTTAGAATTGATTTTAGCTTTTTTGTTTTTTTTTCAATAATTGATTTTAGTTCTTTTTTACATGTTTGAGATTATTTCATGCTACTCAAAATTTCTTGCATATATTTTTATGTGCATTCAAGCTTTCTTATAACTTCTTTAGGTAAAAATTCATGATCTTCACAAATTTTATTTCTATTTGTAGGTGTGGCAGCCAAGTTTCAACAAGAAGAGATAGACATTTGACATTCAAAGCATGAGCTTTTAAACAATTCTTTTACCAAGCCCCATCCATTCATATGGCTGAGACTTCTATAATGAAATTCATGGGACACAACAGCTTTACCTACTCTGTTTTAAATGTATTTGAAATTTATTCGATTTTGATGAATTGTAGATACACAACTTGTGTAAAGGGATGTCAGTCGCCGCCACTGCCTATCACTAGCTACCATTGTCTAACGCTGACCATTGTCAATCACTATCAGCCAATTATTATTTCAAACGCACTGTCATATTACTCTACATTCCTTAGAAAAAAAAATTATTGAATTTGTAGTGTAATCAACAAGCAACTTAAATGTTCTTTCAATACATTTGTACTGTAAATTCTTGCATTTGCAGTATTCCTATTTTCAACATAATTAAGAACACATTGGTTATCCCCTTATTTTCTTATCTAGCATATAAAATCATAGTTGTAACTCAGCTTGCCAATGCTCTATTCATCATAAAAAATCAACATGCATGCATCTTATTTCCCGGCCATTATCTTTAATATATGATAAGAGGCCCCAAAGCTGAGAGTGAGTCAAATTAAGGCTTCATTTGGGATGGCTTTCTTACTGCTTCTTAAAGCAGCTTTCTAGTATAAAAATAATTTTAGTACTAGAAGGCTATTTTAAGAAATAAAAAGAAGTAAGAAATTAGCCATCATAAATAAAACCTAAATTATATTTTTCTTTGATAATTGTTTCATTGATGCAACAAAAATCATTGATTTGAATTCTCTCTCACATTT
Organism: Dendrobium officinale; assembly: GCA_019514585.1. Lineage (NCBI taxonomy): Eukaryota > Viridiplantae > Streptophyta > Magnoliopsida > Asparagales > Orchidaceae > Dendrobium > Dendrobium officinale. The sequence continues at coordinate 5,914,909 of CM033689.1, forward strand.
TCTTCTAAGAACAAGTCAACATGGTTTATATTTTCAGCTTATATAAAAAAGTAATTAGATTTTGATAATATTGTACATTTCTAGGAGGAATTTTTTTTTAAAATTACTCTTTTAATAATTTATAGTATATACATAAATGTAAAAAATTAGTCTCCCTTTAATTGGGCAAGTGGTTGTTGACTTGGTAGACAATCGCTCGTTAACCCAAATTTAAAGGTAAGCTCATCGACCCACACTCATACACAAACTATCGTATGTATATCATATCTTTGTCATCCTAAATCATATAGTAGAAGTATTTCTTGCATACACACATTTCATATTATTTCTAGCATAATAAACATCTAATACCACACTCAATACTCAACTTATTGCATCATTTTTAAATACATATAAATTAGGAATAGAGGAACTCATAAGAAATTGCAATGTAATCTTTTTCACATATTGATAACCACAATAAATGAATTTATCATAAGTATGCATGTCATGCACTTATATTAATAGGGTTTGACAATTATTTCTTAAATTTCTAAATATTCTATAATACTCAAATTAGGTTATTTCCTCAAAAATATAAAAATTATTGATAAAAATTTAATATGATTATCTCAATATGTATATAAGGACTAAAACTATAACATATTAAAAATTACAAGGACAGAAATTTGCTAAAGTTTGAAATATCTCAACTTTTATAAGTTTTAACCAAATTAAAATTAAGAAAATACAAACAAAGAATAATCATTAAAATCAGAGGTAGTGAAATCATAGCCTACCTTGAGATGAATAATTTTTTCGACTTGCCTACTAAATGAAAATGACTCTATAACCTCCAAATCTAATAATCTCTCTCCTCTCCATTCTCTTTTTCTTCTTATTTCCCTACTTCTACTTCTCTGTTAAAACTAGATGGGAAAGAAAATGGCAATTAAATGTAACAATCTAATAATTATTAAAATAAATTTAAAATAAGAGTTTGAATTTCTATCTGAATTGAAGAGTTGTGATATTGTGCCTGTGGGTGCAACAGTGCTGAGCTTGTGAGTGTAGCGACGTCAAAAATTACCGTCGTGCTATTAAAGGTTATGTTCTATAGTAATTTTGGATTCAACATGCAATGTAGTGGTGCTAGGTTAGAGTGCCACTAATTACTACAAGAAAATAGGTAATTAGCTACCAACAAAATTGGTCGCTAAAAATGTTAATTTGGACACTAAAGCAAATAGCGACCAAAAATTTTTGGGTCACTGATTTGTCACAGTAGCCTCGTCACTGAGGCTTTTAGCGACCAAAAAATTTTTTTGGTTGCTAAATTAGCGACCACTAATTATTATTGGTCGCTAAAATTGGACATATTAGCGACCATGTTTTTGGACACTAATGAATATTTATTTGGATGTTATTTAATAATTTTAATAATTAAATTTATTTATTACATTTTTCTTGTAGCGACCAAAATAAAAATTGATTGCAAAATGATCAACCAAATAAATCACATGCCCCTTTAATTTCATTAAGTTTTGATATATATATTTATGGACATAAAATCTATGATATTTAGTACAAAAGATTGTTATCCAATTATTATGCATTGACTATAGCAATTAAAATCAATTCATCACTCCTTTATATTGCAATTAGTTAGATAAATTTCATAATAGAGAAATAACACATTTTATTAACTTCTGGTAACAATAATAAAAAGCATAGAATCCAAAAAATTATATTAATTCATCAGTATCATTGTCAAGAATTTGCATATGCTTTTACAAATACATCCATCAATTAACATAAAAAAATGCGATCTCAAAAATCATTAATCATAAAATCTTAATGTTTACAAAATGATAACATCTAGTTAACATAAAAAATTTTCATTTACTTTTATGTAAATAAATATAAAATTACAAAATCAGCTATATCAAAGGTAAACGACAACATCAATCTATAATCATGCTAACACCAATAAATATGCTGTACTGCTGCAGTGTGTGATCCAGCCAGTTCCATATCCATCAATGCACATTTCAGATGCAAAGAATTTCAACTAGGAGTACAAGTAGGCAACCCCTACATCAAATGTACCAGAGGAAAGTATAAACTGGGTATCCCCTAAAACGGCCGACTGAATCATAGGAACTGGTGTCTGATGGCTACCATAACTCTTTAATAAATTGCCATTGCTAGTATCAAAAAATTTTACTTCACCAGAGTGGCTTCCAGTGACAATGCGATCAGAATTACCCAAGAAAGTAAGGCAATTCAAAAGGTACACATCATATCGACACGTCCGACAAAGCCTAAACCTATGTACAAAAACTGACGATCTCGATGGCCAGCATGGATACCCCTATATTGCTTACCAAACTCATGAGTACTAGCTCGTGCCGCCATATTTGCTGGTGCATTGAGGCTACGGCTGGGTTCTGGGAAAACATGTGGGTGCAGGAGAGAAAGTGGTGGTAGAGTTGTTATTGGAGCAGGGCACTGCCGATGTTGATGCTTCAAATACTGCAATCCCTATATAAAAATTTTATAAACAAGATTATCATAATATTTCAACAATTCTGAGATTATTCAAGGTACAAATGATGGGAACTTGCATACCGCTTGGCAGCATGTCTTCCTCAAAGTAAAGTTCATAAAATTCTGATAGATGTTCTACTGATTGATAGCCTCCCTACAAAATTTTAAGTAAATTATTAAAAAAAATGTTATATTCTATCATTCTAAGAATATGAAGAGTAAAAACTCAATGAAACAAAAATAATAATAATAATACTATTACAAGTCACATCAAAGGTATGCAGACTTTATTTTAATTTTTTTTATTCTCCTGTTGGACACATTTAACAAAGCCTGTGTATTTGGAAGAGAAAAACACTCTAGCCTATCTATATAATCGAAAATATCAGATAAGTTTCTACTAAAAGGAATGCTATCCACAAGGTCTTCATTTTCTTGGAACAGATCACTAGAAGGATTCAACAAACTTAGCTCTGATTCCTCATTTAACATAAAAAATGCGATAGCAAACAAATAAGAAATATTTAAGTTTCCTACTTAAATAATGACGTAGCAATTTCTAAGAAATATAAAGTTTCCACTGTATCATGAAAACAAGTATACTTTCATCAAACACCCATAAAGATGCTTAATTTAGGTGATGGAATTTACATCCTATTTCATACCTTCAGTTACAGCAGTGAATTGGGCTTCAGTTGAAGACAAAACTAGTACAGGTTGTGGAGAAGACTTCCAAAAAACTATCTTAGACCATCAATGCTTTTCTTCTTTAACATCTACATTCTAATCTAAAATAAGCTAAGATAAAATAACTGTAAAATCCAACCTCAAACACCATATTACTTTCAAACATTGAGTTAAAACAACAGAAATTTCTGCGCAAACAAAAGCAACTTATCAAAAAAATTATATTTTCATCTAACTCAATTATAAAAAATCCTACAACAAATTCATGATAAAAGTTTGATATCACAAACCAAATATTTGAGGTTGATAGATTGCAATTTGGTGTTTTAGAAGTTAAAGCAGAAAGAAGTATTACAAATGGTTTCTAAATCTGAAGTAAAAGAAAAAAACAAGAAGTATAAATAGTTTCAAAATCTGAAATTAGATCCTCTCAAACAGCTCAAATAATCAATATTAATAATTCATTAGTTGAGATCCTATAACTTATATAAAACGATTCCAGGATTACTAGCATCCAACAGAACCGGGAATGTTACATTTAATGCTCTATAAAGCGATGTAGAACAAAAGTCATAATACTACGGAGGAGTAAACCTACAAAATTGAGCACTAAAAATCTAATCATTTTAAAATGCTGGCCCCATGTCATCCTCCATGTCAAAACCTGAATAGTTCCAATTTCATCATAAGATAATTACAGATTTATAATGTTGAGATTTCAAATAACTTTGAATCAAACACATGAGTCAATGATGACATCCTGATGTGCATATATAAGTGCATGCTTATAAGGTGAACTAAGAATAAATTTTACAAAACAAACTTAAACATAACAAACCTATTTATTGCACCCATTTATCTTAAAATTGAAACAAATCACTAAGTCTGAGTCATACCGAGATAGCATATAACCAAGTTCAAATTAAGATCAAACAGATTAGCTTCAAACTAACTTTAAAAATGAAAGTCAGATCAGCCAAAAATCAGTTCATTTACAACCGTATACTGCAACCAAACCTCTGTGCATATCAGAAACAAAAAATTGGAATTATTAAAACATAAGAAACAATTGTGCAAGTCCAATACAATTTAAGTTTAAATTAATCCATCATAGATGTTTGAAACTAGCAGTAAATATTGAAACTAGCACTTCAAACTTGCAGGTACATATAACTAGACAACAAAATTATGCAAAGTTCAATTAAAAGATACTTAATAGAGTATAGTATGATATCACAAAAATAAATCAGACTCTAATCATCACTTTCTGCTATTTATAGCATCATGATACCTCTGAAAGTGACTTGTAATGATAGTCTATAGTTAGCTATAGGACCAGCCCGATAAACTCACAAATACAGAAAAGAAAAGGGGAAATAAGAAAATAGAGCAAAAGTTTGTGCACCTTAGTAGTATGACCTAGAGCCACTACCACGCAAATAACCAGCACCACCCAAGCTATGACCAAAGTTCACAGAGTAAGAGCTTTCTCCAACCTAAAATCAAGGCAATAATAGGTAGGTAAAGTTCTGCAAATATCTAAATTCATAGTATGAATATAAAAAATCAATGTTGTAATGAATATGATAAAATCTCTATCACACAAACAAAACCATCACAAATTTGTTTATATGATGGAACAAAGATAGAGATCACCAAATTAGTTTGTGATTCTTTATTTACATAAAGCTTATGGAATTTAGTACCATTTCACTTAGCACTACTAACCAAAAGTACCTGATCCCAATTCACGTAGTTCTTCAAGGTCTGCATTCTTTATAATATGCATCAGCATCATAAATCAATTTTAATAAGAATGCATCGAGTAGCAGATAAAAACCAATGACAGCAAGCTCAAATAAGAATTTGATAAATCAACATTTTTTTTTTCAAATCAACATTTTATTTCATAAATCTACAATTATATAATCTTTCCACAGTCTAAAATATACAACTTAAATCTTCATATGTATATGATCAATCAATTACAATAAATACCTTTACAACACATTATAATAAAATCCAAAAAAAAAACAAAAAAAAGATAAGATACATTATAAGAAGAAACTTCCATCAAAGTGAATTAAAAAATTTTCCTAGCAGACATGCCGTCCATCTCTTTAAAGAGCTACTTGAGTCTATTAGGTGCACTGCTTGCATCTCCAAAACATCTGCCTCTCTATAATGTGATAAAATAGAAAATATTTATGAGTTAAGAACAAGCTCACGAAAGATAAAAAGAGATGAAAAATAATACTCAAATAATAAAACTATGTAGCAATATAATGAAGCTCGCCAAAGAAGAGGACAGTGATCCTTATCTTGAAAATTCATGCCATAAAAGGAGGCTAATATGTTCTATTATACTCTGTAAAGGATAGTGGTTCTTCTCTTGAACACCAGCTTGCTGAAATTCACTCGGTCGCCATCCAAGGCCTTCATATCAAAACCATCCTAGCTTCATATTCTTTCCAGATAACTAAACCAAAATAGAAGAGAACAGACTCCTTATCTTAGCTATCATTGAGCAAAACTTCCTCATACAACTCTATTTTTTTACTTTAACAAATGCCTGAAATTGACTTCATTATAACAAAGTATATAAGCAGTAATAAGAAATACTATCAAATAAAACATCTTTAGTACCTTCCATTAGTCCTTAGGATGAGCAAACATAAAGAGCTGAAACACAAAAGCACTTACGGATCAACAACTTGCTTTATTTCTTTGTTCAGCATACAAAATTCAACCAAAAGAGAAGGTGACATACCAAAAAAATGTATATATATACATTTTCCAATGGCCTTATTTAGCAGAATTTGTAAATATAAAATGAAAATTTTGTATCTAAACTAAAACTTGAGTTGAATGAAGAACAAAGTTCAAACAAAACCTTACAATCTATACATCTTCCCATCATTTTTAAGATCGGCACAAAAGTCTTCATAAATTAGCAGAACAACTTCAAGCTCACTTCTGAGCTTTTGTTTCTGCAAATCAAAACCAATGTGCACAAAAACTTTCTTTGCTATCAAATACCCTTCAATGAGTAAGGGATAGCTTAAAGACAATTATGTATATTACCTCCAATAATGATTGGTTTATCGGTGCCCATTATGCTTAGGAGGTTCACTTGTAGCAAGGATTTGATCTAGGCAACTGACAACGAAAAATCTTCATGCTTTGAGAGAATAATTACAAAAAAAAAAAAATCAAAAAGAAATTTGTCAATTTAGTCATATGTGAAGAATGCAATTCAGAAACTAGAGCTCTCAAACATTCAAAATTAAGTCAATATAAAGCTAGAAATACCTTCAACAGGGATTTTCTTTGGTGCGCCCATTGCTCGTGCTAGTCCCTCAAAAGATAAGACATGTTAGGGCACATAAACACATAAAGCATCCAATATAAACAAAAACATTTCAACTCAATCACTACGCATAAATTAAATTAATACAACAAACTCAAAATTAAAAGAAAATATTAAATAGTATGATAAGAAAATCTCACAAACAATTATTGAAATATCAAGCTATAAATTTATCCTATCCAATTTTGTACATGAGTCAATAGGATTTGAAAGACTAGCTGACAAGCATGATAAAAGAAAACCACATAAAATCCAAATGACTGCACTTCATATGAACATATATGGAAAATTCACTTTCAACACAGAATATTATATATTTGCAAAATGAACAATTTAAACAATAACGGAAAAGTAGAAGAAAAAGATAAATTTTATCCAATTAAGAAGTTCTGTCATAGAGTTTAACCACAAATTTTAGAACCAAAGACACGAGATCATTTAAAAGAGGAGCTAGGCATCAGAAAGAATATTGAGGTGAAAGCACTATTATGGAAAAACAAAAATAGTTTGAAAAAGATTTATGATAAATCCATTCACGTTCTTACATGAACTAAAATCTCTTCTCCTCCAACAGCATTCCCAGCTCCTTGATTGGACATAAAAATGGAGCATAGCAAAGGTACAACATCTCTGTAACAAGTGAGCTACTAATTGGTATAAGGAATTGCCGGACACATGCTTTCAAGTTGCATCATCATATAAATAACTGAGAAAACAGCAAAATAACTCAAAAGAACCTAAATTACCAAGCTAAGAATGTTGACCTCCACGTCAGATAAAGGAAATAAAAAAAAAGGCTTGAAATCATACCTCTGCATCGCCCCATGCCCATATCCTGCGCCAAATCCAGCAGATATCCCGCCTCCTGCTACAGCACCATTCCCTGCAGACGCGCCGAATGATCCTCTCACGCGTGCCTGATCTCTCCACGATTTTCCCTCTACGCTTGTCTTTAAAAACCGACTGAATGGAGGCTTACAGAGATGCTACCTTCGACTCCACACACGCAAAAGCTCTTCTCTGTTCACTGAAATCTGTCTACCGTCGCTGCTTTCGATCTCCCGACCTCCTACTCTCTCCCCCGACGACGACGTTCCCTTCGAGCTGGATCGGAAGTTACGACGTCAGGATCAGAAGAAACAACTGAAGCTCGTCGTTGTGAAGTTAACTTCCTCCCTTTCGATCGCGTCTTCGGCTCCCGTCGCTGCTTTTCGACTTTGCCTCCGTCGCCGACGTTCCCCCCTGGTCGGATCGGAAGTTAAGACATTTTCATCGGAAACAGAGAGGAGAGCTCGTCGCTGTGAAGATAACCTTCTCCCTTGCGTCGCTTCTCTGCTTCCTCCCTGGACGCCCGACTTTGCTCCTCCTCCTCCTCCGGCGCCGCTCCTCAGTTACGACATTTTGATCCGAAGCACGACGGAGCTCACTCGCCTGTGAAGGAAACTTTCTCCCTTGCCCGACGCCGCCCCTGCTTGTAAGCGGGATCGGAAGTTAACATATTTTGATCGGAAGCAATAGGAGCCGCTCACTGTGAAGGTGATGATCTCTCCTTTCGCTCGCTTCTGTGGCTCTTCCCGTGAACAGAGAAAAGAGGGGGAGGGGATTATTTAATTTATTACTATTATTACTTATATTATTATTATTAATTAACTAATATTAGTTATAAGTTAATAATAATTAATTAACTATTATACAATTAATCATGTTAATTATAATTAGTATTTAATTAATCATAATTAATTAAGATTAATTGTGTTTAATTAATATTAGTTATAATTATTAATGAATTAATTGTATGTTAATTTTAATTAATTAAGATTGAATTATAATTAATTCTAATTAGCTAATAATAATAATAATTTAAATAAAAATAATATAATAATAATGATAAATAATATTAAAAAAATGTGATTGTCTCTCTCTTACCTCGATGTTCGTGTTAAGCCGACGGACCATCTAAGCACGTCTTTAGTGAGCGTGGTAAGAGGAAACCCGGTGCGACTTCTACAATGAGGTAAGTAAGCGACCCTTGCCCTCTTGCCTCGACATGTGTGCTGACTTGGCAAACCACCTAAGCACGCCTTTGTTGCGCGTGGTAGGAGGGAAACCGGGCCGCGGTGTACTCTTTTCTTTGCATGGCTGGAACAATTCATAAGTACCCCCGGGCGGGGGGAAAGCAAACTGTTCTTTTCTTACAACAGGTATCGAAAATCTCATGCACGTCTTTATTGCGCGTGGTGGGGATAAAGATTTTACACGGCCGCGGTGTCCTCGCAAGAGGGCACCTACCATGCACGCCTTTATTGCGCGTGGTGGGAAAGGCCCAGTTTTCCGTCTTTTCCCCCTAAACGGGGGAGATGCCGGGAGGCTGTCGAAATTTTGGGTGAAATCGTATCTGGACTTAATTGAACTCAAAAAGACTACGAAGGACTTGTATTTGGACTTTTGACAAAATCTAAATGACTTGATAAAGCAATTGAACCCAAATAAAAAAAAATGTGCAAGAGGCTTAATTTGGACTGAAATCAAACTTGAATCAAGCTCGAACCACAATGGACTTTTGAATTTGAACAAGGACTTGGATATGTCAACGGCGGACTTGTGAACTTGATTGGACCAAATCGACATAAAAGAACTCAAACTCAAATAAAATAAATACAAGATTGATTTGGACTTGAATATGAGCCACAATGACATTAAATTCGAATTAAAGTTTGAACTTAACAGAGAACTCGAACTTGAATCACATGCAAAATGATGAACTTCTAAGTTGAGTGCAAATTTCCAATATGGCATGCTTTCAATCAATGACACAAAATCTTCTTTGGAAATTTAGAGATTGTCACTTCAATTGGATGACAAATACCAATGACCAATGGTGCTGAGCTCATCATATATGTTGCAATCTATTTTGCAAGTATAATTTGACTTCCAAATAACAAAAGATTTCTAGAATTTGGCTTAATCATAAAGCTATGGTATGTGATAGTCCTCTTGCAATGGTGAACATGATAGATCCTTAAGCAACAATCAAGGTATTGTAAGGAATGTGACGATATACCTATGAGTTACAATGCAAAATATTTAATAAATGTTGAGGAATTGTCATTTCATTGGAATGTAAATGTCATCAAGTAAGCTCTTCATACAAGATTTGAGTCATCTTCTAATGTAGTGGGAGACTTACAATATTCAACATGGCCCATTTGCATGCAATAACCAAAGGATCAGTTGTAAATAATTTTGCATACCACTCGCTTGCAAGCGACGAGTAATGAAAATTATAAAGAACTTATGTTGATTTGTTGTCTTACTCATAGACAACAATCAATAAAAAATGTAGCAAATAAATGAGAAGAGAAATATGCAAGTTTTAAGCTCGTATATCGAATCCTTACAAGCAATAAAGCTGAAAGGGACAATTTGGAAAGAAGAATAAAGAGCATGCGATAAGTAAAAACATACTTTGGTAAGAGAGATGTGATTACAAAACACATAAACTTCTGCAGGTCACTATGTAGGACCCATTACACAATTAGCGAGGTATAGTTTGAGAGCAATCATAAAAGAACCACAGTGAATGCAAACTCCTACGAACTATTGCAGGAGATCTGTTCTACTCCCAATATACTGTTTGCAAACAAAATACAAAAAATGATTGTATCAAATGCAAGATCCTACAAGTCATTATAGGAGACCCGTCGTATACCCCATCTATTATCCATAAGCAAAATACTAAATAACTACACTGCAAATGTAAGGCAGAAGACTAGTTAGTGTACTATGATCCACCTACAGAAAGTAACGAGTAGTGCACGACAGTCTACCTGTACGAAGCAGCGAACAATTCTATTCAAAAGCTGCTACGTCATGCCACCGGATCTGCAACATTCGTACAAGCAGACAGAAGGCGTCTATTCCAAGAATACCCCCGCACGTGCATAATAGTTTGTATACATATAGGCACACAAAAAGTGGTAAATGTAATCAAATACCCGCATGGGCCCCGACGAGCGTGTTATTGGTATACACGTGACGCCTAGGGATGCTGCTCGGGTTGACAAGTGAATTCAGGTTCGAAACCGATCCTTCTATACGGGTCAACAGAAGTTGACAGGGCTCGAACCATTAAGCAAATATAAAGTAATGGAGACCGATATATTTGCTTTAAAACATTCATATTAGGCCTTCAAGGCCTACAATAATATGAATTCACTAATAAAGGCACAAAGCCTATAAAACCCGATCCTCAGTCAATAGCTCGACTGAGTTGACAATGTTCAATCCATAAAGAGAAATGACCTCAAACACCCGATGATGGCCGTGATGATTTCTTATCTCAACTGGAGGGGTTCACAAATATTTTTCAAATGTCATTCCAAATACTTAAAATTCCATCCAAATTCCCACAAAAATCCAGAAAATTCTCAAAAATATTTAAATTTGAAATTCAACTCATTAATCACTTAAAGCAAAATCCATCCATCCTCTGCAACAGTTTGCCGGGGTGGACAAATCAAAATTTACCTCAGCTCACAAAAGAGCTAAATTCCTAGTCAAAAATATTACTGATCCATTCTTAAAAAGTCTCCTGCCAGTAAGGACGTGGTATGTGTCCTCTAACCGGTGGTTTACCGTCAAATGGCACTGCAAGTAAACGGTTATGACCCGGGGCCCTCTGAACCGAGTGGTTTTACCGCCAAATGGCACCACAAAATATCGGTTATAGCCAGTGCCGTTACGCTCCTTATTGGCATCAAATCCTTGAGATATGAATCAATAGGATATGATCGATAGGGCACAAAGCCCTCTGTTAACTAAGATGAATTCAAATTTGTCCCCTTAGGTAAATACTCATCCCAAGTCTACAAGGTCCCCTTGGACGAAGCAACCCATGGCTGCCGACAAGGATCCTTCTGTCAGGTTGGGTCGACTACCTCCTCTGACTAAGTAGACCAGGGACCACGATGGCCCGGGATGACGGAACCATGGGATCTTGATCGGGTCCATCATCCATTCCCCCACCATCCACTTTAAGTGTAAGATGGTGCAAATTTCTATATTAAATATCAAATTCTCCAAACACCCAAACTCTTTCCAAATTCTCAACTTCCAATCAATTTTCAAATCCGACATTTTCAAATACCAATACCCAATGCTGCTACTATATGCTAGATAACACATATTCTCTACGTATCTGATCGACGACTAGCCTTAATCGAAAGTTCTCTCTCGTAATCGGGAGGGGTAATTAACTATAGGGGCTTGCGCCTATAGGAAACCAGAACTCAGATCATAAAGTCCTCACAAAATGAGAGTGAAATCTCTGGGTAGTGTCTTATCTACAAACCCATCTGCCTTCCAAAATTTACCCTGGAACATATCAGTTAAAACTCCCCAGCCGAATAAAAAGAAAAAGCGCGGGCGGAGGCCAGGGCCGAATTTTTGGAGCCCACAAAGAAACAACCTTAAATCAACGAAGGCATGCAATTCTATCCATGGAGATTAATCTCTCAGCATACTCTTAAGCAAAATTAATGGAAGATGAATATCTTTATCCAATTCTATAACAATATATATGCTTTAGAATATTAAATTGACTTACAACACATGAAAATTGAGAAAGAGAAAAAAAAAAGAAAAAATTGTAGTATAGAGTATTAAGCAGAAAAGTAAGTCAAAACTTGAACTCCAACTTGTCAGCATAATCTAGCTTGCTAAAACCTTGTTGAGACCAAGGCGTGGCAGAATCTCAACATTGGCCATTAAAGAAAATAAGTAAAACAAGAACATCATTGAAGAAAAAAAAAATCCTAAACAAATAAGAACTTGGAGTTATATCATAAGGCCATTAAAGTTTTAGAGTACCAATTGATGAATAATAAAATATTATTTCTATGATCAAAATGAAGATGGTACATCAGATAAGAGAATCTCAAAGCTAGTTCAATTGGCTTTACATAAAACAAAGTTAAGTAAATTAAAACTAAAAATGCAAGTAGCGTCTCATACTCACATGCATCATCAATCGGCACATGTGAGATCAGGGTGCTAGGTAAATTTATTCTTCATATCATGCATTTAAAAACTAACCATCCAAATTCTATCTATTAAATGAAATTCAGATAAGTCTATCGTAACAAATTATCCTGGAATTCAACATTAACAAATGGTCCTAAATTAAAAAAATCATTTCTCTCACTTAATGAATCATTATGCTTTTTTCACAGCACGATAGCACACGATGTGTAAGAAGAAACCCTACAAAAAAATCAATAAAATTGACAACATCTATGACCTATTTTGATGCCTGTAAGAGATGTAATATATGAGAAATGAATTAAACACCCTCTAGTTTGGACATAGTTAAAACACTCCACGGATAATTTTTCTCACCAAAAGTTCAGATTGAACAAAACTTGAAAATCAACACAGGGGCAGAGTAAAAAAGAAAAAAGACTAAATGCAAAATAGTAAGTGAACTATGAAAATCAACACAGAAACAACCAATGGATCTTTTCCTCTCAACCATTGAAAATCAACCCTAACCTCTTCAAACAACTAAAGCATTCGAGAATGTTGAATGATACAATAAAAATGAGAGGCAACCATAGTATAAACAATATCATAGAAATTTTGAAATGAAAAGATTAAGAACAATATTAGGGATAACTTGAGAGGTAGAAATTGATGGAGGCGAGTTTATGGTATGATCCGAAGAATTCTGAGGGAAGAAACTCATATCAATGCACAAATGAGAGAGGTTGTGGCCGCTTAACATGGAGTTTGTCGATTGCAGTTGGCGATTGCAGTTGGCGATTGCAGTTTGAGGTCGTCGCAAGGGCAAACGGGAATAGCGAAAACGCGAGCGTTAGACTGAGATCGTGACATTAGGTTTTGTTATAATGTATAATTTTATTTAAATAAGTAATTGTTAAAACTTATATAATATATATATATTGTAATTAATTTCATCAATAAATTATTAGATTTATCATCTTAAAAATATAAATATTAAATTGAATTCATAATTTTCTTTATTAATTTGAATTTTAAAAATATTATTACAATCAAAAAAATTTTCGGGGGCGCTACCCCTGAAAACCCTCGCAAGGGCGCTGCCCCGTGACCTCGCGACCTGACCGGGCAGGTCAAACCCCGTTAGGGGACGCTGCCTTCTTGGACCCCTTACATATCTGCGAAGCGTACGGTTATGTATACAATTAGAAAGAATAATTAGTCACAAAAATGACATGTATATATTTGAGAAAAAAAATCTTTAGATTTTTAGCGACAAAATTAGCAGCCAATTTTTTTTTTTGTGGCTAATATCAAAATTCTTTATTATTTAGAGGCCTTTCTTATTTTTGGTTGCTAAAAGATATCTTTAGCGACCAATTTTTTTTGTCTCTATTTTTTTTTTGTCGCTATTGCCTTTTAAATTTTTTTTTTCATTTCACTCGCATACCTTGCTTCCTCAACCATAACTTACCATGGAAGGAAATAAGAAGGGGAAGAAGGAAGGAGGAGGGAAAGGAAAGAGAGGAGAGAGAGGGCTGGATTTTAGTCATCGACTCATTTTGTCACTTTATAAAAATTGCTCAGATCATTGTTGATGCGGACTAGAATATACGCAGCGGTAGAGTAAAAATATAGCGTCTTAACAATATACGTATATCCAGCACACCAACAGATAATTAAGTTAGAGAAACACCAGAAACTTTTTTACGTGGAAAACCCGAAAAGGGAAAAACCACGGGGCCTGGCCCAGATAAGAAATTTCCACTATATCTGGATTGGTTACAACGTTTGATTCGCTCCTTCACTTGGAGATGCTAGAATTACAGTAAGTTAATAACAAACAAAAATCTGATGATGATTAATGGATCGACCAAAATAAGGCAGTGGTTGGGAAAAGCTCCAGCAACGGTTAGTAGAAAAACTCAAATGATGGTTGGTAGGAAGACTGGCAGTGGTTGGCAAGAAAACCCGGCGGTGGTAGGCAGGAACTCCGGCGGTGGTCGGCAGGAACTCCGACGATGATCGGCAGGAATCCCGGCGGTGGTCGGCAGGAACTACGGCGGTGGTCGGCAAGAACTCCGGCGGTGGTCGGCAAGAACTCCGGCGGTGGTCGGCAAGAACTCCGGCGGTGGTCGGTGGCAAGAGAGCTCCCAAATTCCTCCCTTCTCTTCTTCTCCTTTCTCTTCACTTGAGCCCTCTTGTGAAGAATGAGGGCTCTATTTATAGTTTTTCTGGAGTGGCGTGGCTTGTAAATAGGTGTGAGATCAAGGGCGATTCGGGAGTGGTTTGAATGGACGGTCGATATTGAATCTCTTGATCGTGGACCGTTCGTTAGACATTTGAAGGCCTTGATGATGTCGGAATTTGGTGATCTTGGGCTCGTTGGATTCGTCTCGTCGAGACGTTCGATTCGAGTATAAGCTCATGAAAATCGGAGACCGTTTGGTAACTCAAATTGTGGTTCGAATCTTCCAACAGCGCTTTGGGTCTTTGATTTCGACTCATTTGGGCTCGGATTGGGTTGAGTTTGGTGTCGTTGGGTTCGTATTTCCGAGACGCTCAGTTCGACTGTAAGTTTGCTGAAATCAGAATTCATATGATCTTTGATTTAATTTCTGAAGTTTCCAACTTGGTTTTGCCTCAAGATTCGTGTTCAATCAAGGTAATTTTTGATGATATATCAGTTGCCCCCCTATTTTTGGACGTCGATGCTCTAGAAGTCCGAAAATATATATTTGTGTACCCTTATGAGCTTCTTCTAAAATGATAATTATTATTATGTTAAGCGGATGATAAATTAGGACTTTTGCCTTATTTTTGCTTAATTGATGATTATTATACTTCTAATGAGTAAATTAGATGTATATATACCAAAATATATGTAATAAAATATTACAAATAATATCTCATTAGATCAAATAATACTATGAATTATATTTAGTGTTTATGTTGATTCATACTTACTTTATAAATTTGGATAAGTTTATAATAAGATTATATATATTTTTTCTGCTACTATTGATAAAATGGAGATTACAACTTCTGCTATTATATTGATTATAACTTTAAGAAGTTATTAATTAATATTAAACTGTTTCAGACCAATTCAATATTAGATGGAGTTATAACGTGCATAGTATTAAAAGGATAATGCGTGCACTAGTTTTAATGTAAGCCCTGAAGTCTCCAAGACTTTTCTTTTTTTTTTTTTTTTTGGCCGTTTGGCCTTTTGGCCGATTGGCCTTCAAGCCATATTCAAGGTTTCGGCATAGTGCTGTTTCAATATATTAATTATTATTATTTCATTTTACATTTAATTTCAACCTTTCAAATTCTAATAAAATTTTTAAGAATTTTATGGAATGACTTTTCATCTACCCCATCTTTCTTCCTATAAATACCTCTTTAGGAGGTGGAGGAAATCACAATCTCTTGTGTCATTCCAAGCCCTCCTTTTGGATTGATAGCTCGGAGATTGTCAGCGGCGATCAAAACCTTACTCTCTTGTGCCGGTCCTAGCATTCCTTTGGATTGGTAGCTCGGGGAGTGTAGGTGGAGATCAAAGCGAACATTGGTGGCGATAAAAGCCTAACTCTCTTGTGCCGGTCCAAAATTTTCTTTGGATTGGCAGCTCGGAGAATTTTGGCATTTGTTAGTCTTTTTCAAATTTGGAGATAAATATGGCCGACAATCCCATATTTAACAATCAACGAAGATCCTTGGATATCGCATCAAAAAGGCCTTCATCCAAAAATCTGGAGAATACTTCTGGTAATAATATTTTGATTTTCTTCGCTCAAGAGTCTTGATATCTTATTTCATCAAAAACTACATATTTTTAGGTGGAGGATTGACAGATGCCTCAAAAATTATTCCTTCTGCTCATGATGGTGATAGGAGGAGATCTGATGATGTCGCATCCATTATTACATCTGATAGCTTGGCAGCAATTCGCAAGAAATTTCATGTGCCGAATGAGGTGTTGATTATTGCTCCAAAGAGAACCGACAGGGCACATGCCCCTCCACAAGGATTTGTAGCAGTATATGAAATGACGATGCGTGCTGGTTTGAGATTTCCTCCAGCACCCGAGTTACTTGAAATTTTCAAAGCATGCGGCGTTGCTTTACCCCAATTTTTATGTAGAGCGATAACAATTATAGTGGGTTTGACAGTATTTTTTAGAGAACGTGGAGCGTCTCTAACCGTAGAACATCTGTCAAAAATGTGTAAATTTACAAGTGATTCTTATGGACGGATTTCGTGTCGAGCCAATAAGAAATGGTTAGATTTTGTAACGAGGGACCCTTCAAAAAATTGGTGTAACTCATTCTTTTTTGTGAAGAATGAGTGGGGTTTTCCTGAAAAATGGGATAAATTGAAAGAGTTGCCAAGCTCTTTACATGTAGGAGAGGAAGATATTTTGAGAATTTTGAATTTTCCTGATACGGAAAGTCTTCAACAAGAACTACGTTATATTAGTCGATGTGTGACAGAGGAATCTCTTTTTAAAGTTGGCCTTTCCATTCAGGCAGGAAGATCCCATGCAATTCGGTTGAAAAAATCTGAGAAGGTTCGTGAAATAACTTCTACCGCTCTTAAGCGTCCAGCAAGCCAACCTTCAGAAGGTCAAAGAGTAACTGACTCTTCCCACCTAAAGAAGAGGAAAATAAATGATAAAGCGATCCCACCGAGAGATGATGTTGGAAGTAAGGAAGCTGCACATTTCCCGACCATTGATGCAATTTCTCTTGATTCGGATATTGAAACTCGATCCTCAAGAATACATATACCAGAAGATGTATTGAAGCATACTTGTAGTGGGCGACGACATGCCAACGAAATTGTGAGTAATTTCAATCTCTTTCCTTTTTCATATTTGCCCAATCATCACTTTTTTTTTTTAGCATAACTAAATTTCTTATTGCAGATGATTCAAAAGATGGATATGGAATCTCGATTTGAATCAATTTTGGATAATTGGAATGATGAATTTGTAAAAGTTAAATATTTACAAGGAGAATATAAACGAAGATTGGATGCAAAGATTAAAGAAATATCATCCTTGGAGAGCCAATTGACAGAATGTAGAACTGAATTAGCAACAATATCCACATCTCTCTCTCTTTCCAAAATCGAGAAGCTGACCTTTCTCGCCATGAGTTAATTGAGGCTCATGCAGAAATTAACCAACAAAAAGAAGCTTTGAAAATGCTTGCATTAGAGAAGAAAGCTCTTGAGAAAGAGAACAAGAAGTTACAAGATCATCTTCAACAAAAAGAAACGATCACTTTGGATATTGAAGCCACATCATTGAAGGCCATTGAGGAATTCAAGAAGTCTGCAATTTATCATCAAGAGATTCAAAGTCGTGCTCAAGAGGCTTATGAAAAATTATTCGATATTGAAGTAAAGGATCTGGAGCGTCAGAATCTCGAAGAAGGCTTTACTCGTGGTTTCCTGAAAGGTGTTCGGTTGGTTAACCGTAAGACTGGGGTTGATATTGAAGGGCTTAACCCAAGTCAAGCATCTGAGGATTCTTCTCCAGACTCGAACGATGAAGATATTGAAAGTGAACTAGAAAAGGTTCTTTTCAGCGATGATGATGATATTGCATAAGATGTTTATTACTGGTTGTATTTCATCTATTTTCTTAGAGATTTTTATATATCTATTTTGTGTTTGGAGATATATCCTTATACTTATTGGATTAAAGAAATGTTGAACTTTCTTAGTAATTTATGTTTTTTTTTTTATCGATATAAAGATTTTTTATGGAGTTAACTTATTTATGAGAATTTAAAGACATCAATCCCTTTTGGATTGTTCTCATCTATCCAAGGTTGTGTTGTCAAAAAACTGCTTGATGACATTAATCTTGGTGGGAGAAGTTGGATCGAATCCCTTAGGATTGATCATAAAAATTTAGAAGTGATGATATACATCCTCTCAGGATGCCAAACCTATCCAAAGTTGTGTTGTCAAAGCATTGCTTGATGACATTAACTTGTGTGGATGAGGTTGGATCGAATCCCCTTGGGATTGATCGTCAAAATTTGAAAATGATGATATATATATCCTCTTAGGATATTAAACCTATCCAAAGTTGTGTTGTCAAAGCATCGCTTGATGACATTAACGAATCCCCCTGGGATTGATCGTCTGTTGATTGAGATACAATGAATATTGTGTTTTTCTCAAATCAACGCTATGCTTAATGTTTTATTTTAGGACCACTTATATTCTTCTGTTTAAAGAAGATGACATAAATGATAATGATCAAGCAAAGTTTTACTATATAAAAGGCAGTACAAAATTTCATGATGGAAATAGAAATGCTACATAATAGTTCAATTTGAAAATAGTTTTACTGATAATATTTGCGGAGATTTCCAATATTCCAAGTACGAGGCAGCATTTTTCCGTCGCCATCTTTTAACTTGAATGTTCCAGGTTTGACCAAAATAAGGCAGTGGTTGGGAAAAGCTCCAGCAACGGTTAGTAGAAAAACTCAAATGATGGTTGGTAGGAAGACTGGCAGTGGTTGGCAAGAAAACCCGGCG
Source organism: Dendrobium officinale (assembly GCA_019514585.1). Taxonomy (NCBI): domain Eukaryota; kingdom Viridiplantae; phylum Streptophyta; class Magnoliopsida; order Asparagales; family Orchidaceae; genus Dendrobium; species Dendrobium officinale. Next base: position 5,934,079 of record CM033689.1, read on the forward strand.
GTGGTAGGCAGGAACTCCGGCGGTGGTCGGCAGGAACTCCGACGATGATCGGCAGGAATCCCGGCGGTGGTCGGCAGGAACTACGGCGGTGGTCGGCAAGAACTCCGGCGGTGGTCGGCAAGAACTCCGGCGGTGGTCGGCAAGAACTCCGGCGGTGGTCGGTGGCAAGAGAGCTCCCAAATTCCTCCCTTCTCTTCTTCTCCTTTCTCTTCACTTGAGCCCTCTTGTGAAGAATGAGGGCTCTATTTATAGTTTTTCTGGAGTGGCGTGGCTTGTAAATAGGTGTGAGATCAAGGGCGAATCGGGAGTGGTTTGAATGGACGGTCGATATTGAATCTCTTGATCGTGGACCGTTCGTTAGACATTTGAAGGCCTTGATGATGTCAGAATTTGGTGATCTTGGGCTCGTTGGATTCGTCTCGTCGAGACGTTCGATTCGAGTATAAGCTCATGAAAATCGGAGACCGTTTGGTAACTCAAATTGTGGTTCGAATCTTCCAACAGCGCTTTAGGTCTTTGATTTCGACTCATTTGGGCTCGGATTGGGTTGAGTTTGGTGTCGTTGGGTTCGTATTTCCGAGACGCTCAGTTCGACTGTAAGTTTGCTGAAATCAGAATTCATATGATCTTTGATTTAATTTCTGAAGTTTCCAACTTGGTTTTGCCTCAAGATTCGTGTTCAATCAAGGTAATTTTTGATGATATATCAATTGTATATGACTTTCATCTTATTTCTGTTTTCAATGATTTTGATTTTGACTTTTTGATTTCTCTCAAAATGATTTTATTTTATTTTATTTAGATTTAGTGAACCTCTACATATAACTTTTTGTATATTATAGTACTGATTATTCAGAACAATTTGACAAATTTATTTTATAATTTCACCCAATAAAATGGTAATTATTGCAATTTATATGATTTACACATAATAATAATTTTAATATTTTAATGTAAACATACTGCTAAGATAAGTATTGTGAATGAATATGACCATGTAATTGGATAATAACCAATTCCGAATCACGGCTGGAAATATCCGTCAGCCTTGCTAGCGAGATTGCCGACGGCCCGACTACCAAAAAATTTGGCTATTTAACCATCTCTCTCTCTAACCTTCTTTCTATACCTCACTCTTTCTCTCTCTCTTACTCTCTAGAACTCTCGAACCCCTCTCCTCTTTCTTTGTATCTCTCTCTTCTCACTCTATTGCATTCTCTCTCACTATTTTCCTCTCTCTATTTCACATGTTCATGCAATCTCTCTCTCTCTCTCTCTCTCTCTCTCTCTCTCTCTCTCTCTCTCTCTCATGCTCACTCTCTTGCTTTCTCTCTCTATTTGAACAATAATTTCAATAAAGTTACAGCCAAACTAAATGCCTTAAAGCACAAACTCATGATCACCAATATCAATCCTTTAATATCTATTTCAAAATTTCTTAAACAAATCCTAAACCCTAGAAATTTAGTAGTGTATGGCAATAAATGAACATAAAGCTCTTTATACATGAAATCCTAAATCCTAAAACTAGATCTATGAAGTTATACAACATTGAGTGAAAAAAAAAATTCTCTAAAATTGGCATACACATTTTCTAATGGTTCAAATTGCATAAAAAAAGGAAAGGAATGAAGAGAATGAGTTTTACCTAGGAAATCTTGAAGAAAAGAAAAAAAAATGAGCCAAAAATAACTTAGATCGCCGGTTGGGGGTAGAGCAGCCGTCGGCTTCAGCTCTAGCTAGAATTGCATGGAAATGAGGAAGAGACAAGTTGGGGAGAAATATGGCTTTTTATGGCGGACAATTCAGCTAGAATAGCTTCACATAAAACCGGCGGGGAATCCGACAAAAGAGGTGGCGGGTTCAAAAATTACCTACGGAATTCCTGACGGTGCACAACGGCTAAAAAATCCGGTGATTTTTTCAGTGAATTAACCCTCGAAAAAAACAGGCATTTAATCCGCCGGACTTGCCGGCAATTTTGTACCACTGAAAATTCTACCAGTATCTGGTGATTTTACTATTTTTAAAAATGCACTCAAGATAGATTAGTAATCAAGCTTTTACTTTTAAAATATTTATAAATTACATCTCATATATTAAGTTATTCTTCATTATTTTTCTTCTAATTTCTCATTCATTATACCATTTTATTATAATATTTTTTTTTAATCATAAGCATTTTCCCTCTTTCAAATCAAACAAGCCTGAACTCATAATAGATTAAAGCTCGAGCTCAAGTTTTTTTTTTTTGGAGGGAGACTTCTAAGTCAATTAAAGGCAAACTCATAAACGCATCACAAATTCAAATTTTCGTAGCCAAGACATCTTGATTGGCGCTACCAACATATCAAGTCGAGCTGCATTCAAGCTCAAGCTCAAGCTTAGAGTGACTCGAGCTCAACTTGACTTGTTTACACCTCTAAGTTCTTTCTTTTTCCAAACTTGGATGAGTTATACACAACTAATTTTCTTCCAAATATAGTTTTAGTAATTATGAGAACAAAATAAAAATATATATATATATAATCAAATAAGAGGAAAACATTATTCATTGTTGTCTTGATTAGCTTAAGTAATATTTCTCTTTATAAATCTCGATGATTTTTAAATATTTATATATGGAACATAAGTTTTATGGAGCCAAATTTTGTTCATGCAATATCTATATTATCTCATATAGTATGTTAAAATTGGTGCCTAAGGTCTTTATGTCAGATATTAAGAAGGATTTTGCTCAGGCCAAAGTCTTTAGTAGATTCATAAAATGAGCAAATGTGACATGCATGCACCTCAAAAGATATCATTTATTCTAAATAGAATTTAATGCACTTACTAATATTTATGGTGGGAACTTATTATCATTAATTTTATAATATATCATAATTAATAAGAATATTTTCATTCAATATATACTTTTTATTATTCTCTTCAATTGTTTATATAAAGTATATTTGTATCAAGATATCATTCAATTGAATAATGCACAGTGTTATTATAGCGTATCTGACATCATCATATCATAGTTCCCAGGTTCAGAGAAGATGCAATCTCTTACTTGATTTCAGTATTTATGATGTTCTATATATCATCTTCTTCTCATGATTGTTTTCGTCTCATAGACCTTGTAACGTTACACGATCTCTTATGGTCTTTTTTATCCAGACGCATAGATCTCGATTGCAGCTCTGCACGAATACTCTCTAGTTCGCTACTTCTATGTCTTAAAGGAATTCTCGTATAACTTCGATAAGTATTTTACGCCTCCTTTCTTAAGTTTTATTCATTTTTTGCATTTGCATCTAGCTTTTTATTATTTTGCTTTTCATGGTTGGGAATGGAGAAGAATCTTTGCAATCTAAGTTCATGTTTGTCAATTGTTGTTGGGTGAAAATTTCTTAAAAGCAGCGAAAAAGAAACGTTCAGAATCTGTCACAAATGAAGAATAAATCTCAAAGAGAGTTGTCAATTCAACCCATGAACATCTTTTAATTATGCCCTTCTTTCTAAAATTACATCAATTGAATATGTGTAATTTAAGTTTAACACTTACACAGCACTTAAATGTGAATGAATGAAAAATGATAGGTTCAGAAAGCCATCTCAAACAGTTTAGATGATGACAATGATGGTGTTGACATTTAGTGCTTATTATGAAACTGGTAAGCAATCCAAAACAACATAGGAAGAGCAGTTATCTAACTAAATTTTCTTATAAAATATATACTAAACTACAATCTAATCTTTATTTTGAAGCATTAGGAGTAAAAAAGAAAAAAAGAAAAATTGATTGTCTTGTTTGCTTTCGAATTCATTGTAATCAAGTAAAATGAACGCAATGTAAATTGCAAAAAGTAGTGGTCAGTGGTGGTCGACGGTGATAGTGGTGGGCGACAGCGGTGGTGGCGGCGGTGAGTTGTTGGACGGTGGTGTTCGACTGTAGCGGGCTGTAGTTTCTAGCGACGGCGGTTGAAGGAGGATGGGGTGTGGTTGTGCTAATTACAGTGAATTTTCAATATATTTAGAAGTCACCCAAATGAAAGGAATTTCAAATAGACAAAAAATGAAATAGATGTGCATTCTAAATGCACCAAAAATTTACCTAGCATTTACCTTACTTCAAATCAAATGCTAATATTTTCAAAATTCCCGCATTTGAAATAATTTACACTCTTTACAGGAAACCAAACAATCCTAAATCTTCATGGCCCAATAAACAAAAGATCATTGGACAAGTTTTGAGATTTTATTTTTTTAATAATCAATATAGATCTGTCTAACCTTCAAATTGATGGGTCTTTTAAAATCATCAAATTAATTCAAGTAGATAAAAATGAGCTTTGCTGAGGGAGTTCTTGATTATATTATCTGGTCTTGTGGGGCAGTGTGATGAATGATAATATGTTTGTATTTATTTAATCTTGTACAAAATGATATTCAATTTCTATGTATTTCGTTCTTACGTTAAAGGCCAAGTCGTAAGTTAATGCGGTAGAAAAAATATTATCACAATAAAGCGGTGATACGTAGCTAATAATCATCTTATTGAGCATGAATCTCAAGGTATATTCGAATTTGAAACTTCTAAAATTAAATTTGGGACCATTTGGAAATGTCATTTTCAGCAAACTTATATTCAACCTGAACGTCTTAACAAACCAACCCAATGATGCCAAAATCGGTCCAATCCAAGACCAAATGGCCCCAAATCAAGGGTTTGAAGCTTATTTGGAAGCTCTGGGACATTAATTCGATGACCAAATGATCTCCAAAATTGGCATATTTCTAGTTGAATCGCACGCCACGATGAGTCGAACCTGCGAGCCCAAGATTGCCTTGAATAGACTTCATTAAGGCACTTAAATGTTGAACAAATATTTTATGATCAATTCAATCAAATATAGGTTGATCTATAGAGTACTCCAAAATTGCTCAGGATTTTCTCCATATTTTTGAGGAATGTCACTTTCAAAATTTATAAATAAACCCTCACTCTCAATAGGAGGGGGCCTTTTGGGGAGCTTGGACCCCTCGCTAGCAAGGGAAGAGAGCTCTAAGGCTTAACTAATCTCAGAGCTCCACCAAAGCACAACCTCTTTTTACCCTTGTCGTCCATCCATCGTTATCAAACCTTTGCCCACCTACCATTGGACCTCCTCCTGGTCGGCATAGCAGGGCTTTTGCTCAACCTTCACCATTGGAATTGTCATCGACCGACCACTACCATCCGATTTCCTTTTCCCGACCTTCTTCTTTGAACCTCTACCCAACCACCATCAGGCCTCTGCTTGAACCCCAATGCTAAAATTTTGTGTACTAATTATCGTCGTCATACTTTTCATTGGCCATTTGACACCCTCAAACCACTGTCGTACATTGAATATAATCTTTAGACTATCGTTTCTCCAACTATATCCCTCTGGCCATTATAGCCTACACATAGTCCTTTGGACCCCTATTTCCCACTAACTACAACCCTTCCATCCTCCGTCGCTTGACTACTATCTCTCCAAACTAAGTAACTCGATTACGACCCTACTAACTTCCACCACCCAACTATAATCGCTCTGATCTCAGTTTCTTGACTAAGGTCCCTTCAACAACTATCGCTTGATTATGATCCCTTTGACTACCTTACCTGACTATAATCTCTCTTACCACCATGGCCCAAATACATTATTTTCAGCTTTAGTTTCATGGTTATAATCCCTTCGACCACCATTGCCCAACTACAATCCCTCCGACCACCATTTCCCAACTACTGTCTCTCTGAACACCGTTGCCCAACTACAATCCCTCTAACCATCGTTGTCTAAACATGATCCCTTCCACTACTGTTGTTCAACTAAGATCCCTCCGACTACAATCTAACTAACCATTGTCAATCAATTACGATCCCTCTAACCTCAATTTCCTGGTTACAGTCCCTCCAACACTATCACTAGAAAAAGATCTCATTAACCTCCATCATCCAACTACAATTTCTCGAATCTCAATTGGCCAACTACAGTCTCTTTGACTATAGTCACCTAACTATGAGCTTTCCAACCTCGTTCTTCTAAATACAATTCCTCTGACCACCATTACCTGACTAAGGTCTCCTTGACCTCCATCGCCTGACTTTTCTCCCACCAACCTCCATCACACAAATACGACATCTCTAACCTCAGTCACTCAACTAAGGTCTTACTAATCATCATTGCTAACTATGGTCCCTCCGACCATTGTTACTCAATTGAAGTTCCTCTATCCTCAATCTCCTGACTACAATTCCTCCAATCTCTATCACCCAACTACGATCTCTCTAACCTATGCCACCAACTAGGTTCCCACCGATCTCCATCGCTCAAATGCAGTCTCGCTCCATCGCTCAAATGCAGTCTCGCTGATCTTGATCACCTGACTACAATCCCTCCGATCACAAACGTCTAACTTTAGTTTCTCTGACATCTGCCACCCGACTATGGTCCTTCTTGCCACCATCTCTAGATAAAGGTCCCGTCGGCCTCTATCACTCAACTACAATTATATGACCACCGTTGCCCAACTACGGTCTGGCCTCCAACCACAGTCGCCTTACTATGATCCTTCTGATCAAACATACATGGCAACGATGAAAAAATCTCATGCCATTGAATTATTCCAACTTCAGCCATTTGATGTGCTTTACATAATAATATTTTTTATATTGTGCCCAAGTAAGGGCCCCATTTGTAAACAATAATAAGCACTAGTGAAGTCATTTCAACTGGGTTATACCTCATGGTTTTTTCTTTTCTTGGATTTTCTATGTAAAAAATTTATTGTCTCTTATAATTATTTTACCCCTCTCTCTTATATATGCATATATTGGATCTTCTTACAAAATTAGGATTTTGAATCTCCATATATCTACCATGGTGAATGCTCTTACGCGCAACAAGAGGCATGGGAGAAGTGATGGTTATGCCAAAATTATCAAGAAGTTGGTGAAGCCAAATTATGTAAATTGATGCCAGTGCATTAGCTCTATACTCAACTTCTGGTAGAGAGAGAGAGAGAGAGAGAGCGAGAAGTATAGAGAGAGATAGAGAGGTTGGTTGATGCAACCAATAGAAGAAAATCAGAAGCTAGCTGAGAGATTAAGAAATGCAGCTAGATAGTCTCCATACGCCTATTGAACTAGCTTTCTCATTTCTGCTCCCCCTGGATGATCTTTTTGGTAACAAGGTGTGCACTAGGGATTCTCTAATGCAAACAGTGTTCCTCAAAGTCATTATTCTTTAGCAATTTTGAGTCCAAACGTACATTTTGGTATTTTGCTTTCAGCATTTCCCTATGCTTTCACGGCTTTTGAGTTTGTTTTTTTTTTTTTTTTTCAATTAGCCTCTCTTTGTTTTGAGCATTGTAATTTTTTTGAGCAATTTTTTTATCTCTTTTCAAATCTCTTTGAGTGGTAGAGTGTGGTCTTTTTCCGGAGAGATTATTACGTGCGGTTAACCGACCGTTTATAGGCCAATCAGGATATGCCACATCATCCGATACATAGCATATTGGTGACGTGACGAATCTTGATTGGCCTCCGGACGGCGTACTATCACCGCACGTATTAATTTTGCCTTTTTCAGCCCCCTATTTACACTAATGAAATTGGCTATGAATTCATCCCCACCCCCACCCAAAAAAAAGAAAAGAAGGGTTATCTTATTATGACTTTCATTTTCTTTTAAAGAGAATTTAATTTCAGAACTTAAAATATCAAAGCTTCTCAGTTTTGTAGAAGATGATCGAAGACCTGCACAGTTAGAAATAAGAGGAAAAGTGCAGAAAGAAGAGAAGAAGAAAGTTAGGAAATGGCTATGGTATTCTTCACTTAAAACCCATTGTAATACATCCTGTGTCTTATATAGAATGTTCACTGAGAGGATGGCAGAGCCGTTGAGCCGTTGGTTGCTGGAGCAGGGATATCATGATCTGCTCAGATGTCAGTTGTATACGGTAGTGGTCACAGCGGTGAGATGAGCTCGCGAGTCTGATGGAGTACGTTAACATCCCCCCTCAAATTGATCAGTGAGCTTGGCAACTGTCAATTTGGATCGAAGGTCAGTGAATCTGCGGCCAGTAAGCGGCTTTGTGAGAATGTCAGCCGATTGATCGACCGAGGCAATATGAGAGACTGTGATTGCCTTACGGTCAATGTGATCACTGATGAAGTGGTGATCAATCTCTATGTGTTTAGTTCTAGCATGAAAAACAGGATTGTTGGCAAGGGCAATAGCAGAGACATTGTCGCAGAAGATTTGTGTTGGAGTATCTTGTGTGAGCTGAAAGTCTTGAAGAAGACGACGAAGCCATATGACATCCGAGGTTGCAGCCGCTAGCGCCCGATACTCTGCCTAAGTGGAGGATTTGGCAATAGTGGATTGTTTCTTAGCACTCCAGGAGATGAGATTCGGTCCTAAGAAGGAGCAGAATCCAGTGACAGATTTGCGATCAATTGGGCTGGCCGCCCAGTCGGCGTCGAAAAAGGTAGTAAGCACCGGTGGTCCTGAAGTAAGCGGTATGCCATAGTTTTGAGTGCCTTTAACATAGCGCAGAAGTCGTTTCAGGCGTTTGAAGTCTGTGTTGGTCGGAGAGTGCATATGTTGGCATACAACATTTGTAGCATAGGCTATGTCGGGTCTGGTCACCGTGAGGTACTGGAGAGATCCAGCGAGCTGCCAGTAGAGAGTGGCATTGTCAAACAGTTCATTGTCTGAAGAAAGCTTGGAGTCTCTCGGGGAGATAGGGGTGTTCACAGGTTTGGAGGAGTCCATTCCAACCGAATGAATGATATCTCGTGCATAATGAGTGTGATGAAGAAACAGCCCTGTGGTGGTGTGTCGAATTTGAATTCCAAGAAAGAGATCAACTTGTGACATTTGTTTTAAGGAGAATGTGTGGTTGAGCTGGGACAAGAGGCGCTGTGTGATGTCTGGCTGATTGCCTGAGAGAAGGATGTCATCAACATAAGCCAATAAATATAATTGAGCCCCGTTTTTGTTATAGTGCAGCATGGACGGATTCGCTTTGCTGAATTGAAAACCAAAGTCGAGGAGGAAGGAAGTCAATTTGTGGAACCATTGGCGTGGAGCCTGCTTGAGGCCGTAGATGGCTTTTTTTAGTTTGCATACATGATGTGGGAATTTTGGATCAATGAATCCTTGGGGTTGAGACATATACACATCCTCTTGAAGATCCCCATGGAGGAAGGCATTGTTGATGTCTAATTGGTAGAGAGGCCAGCCGCGTTGAATGGACATGATGAGCATTACTCGGATCGTCGGCATCTTTGCAACTGGGCTAAAGGTCTGGTGATAATTGATGCCATGCTGCTGTTTGAAGCCTTGAGCCACTAATCGGGCTTTGTAACGGGCGATGGTTCCATCGGGATGAAACTTGGTTTTGTAGGTCCAACGACAGCCTAGTACAGGTGTATCTTTGGGTGGCTGTGTGACGTACCAGGTGCCTTGTTTCTGAAGAGCCATGAATTCAGAGGACATTGCTTGGCGCCAGTGGGGTAATGCAGCTGCCGCGGTATATGAGGATGGAGTAGAACTGCTATCTGTTACAGCAAGTAAGTCGAAGACTTTTCGTGGTTTGAGGTGGCCGGATTGAAGACGGGTGACCATTGGATGAGAAGGCGCGTGACGTGGGGGATTTGAAATTGTAACAGTCTGATGGTGAGTTAATGAGTTGTCAGTTGAAGAAGGAAGTGAGTCTGAGGTAGTGTTGGCTGGAGGTATGGATGAGTTGGTGGAGGGAGTAGTGAGGGAAGTTTGTTGGGAAGCAGAGGTGGGAATAAGGAGAAGGGGAGGAATTTCTTGTGATGGAGGTGGAGGGGGAGGTGAGACTGTGGTTTTACAGGGAAATTGATATTCATTAAAGGAGACGTGCCGAGAGATATAAAGTTTCTTGGTGTGGAGATCGAAGCAGCGAAACCCCTTGTGAGAAGTAGAGTATCCGAGAAAGAGACAAGGATGAGATCGTGGTTCGAATTTGTTTGAGGTGTGAGGCTTTAACCACGGAAAACAAAGACAGCCAAAGACTCTCAGATGATTGTATGAGGGAGGTTTGTCGTGAAGAAGCTGATAGGGAATTTTCCCGTTGAGCGATGAGGTGGGAAGTCGGTTAATGAGGTAGTTGGAGGTTTGTAATGCCTCGGCCCAGAATGTCGACGGCATATAGGAAGCGTGAAGCAGTGTTCGGGTAGTCTCTAGGAGGTGGCGATGTTTCTTTTCGGAGACACCATTTTGTTCGGGTGTATATGGACAACTGAATTCATGATGAATGCCATGGTTGAGAAGGAATGTTCGAAGGTCGTGATCGGTGTACTCGCCACCACCATCTGAGCGTAGAGTTTTAATTGAGGTGTTAAACTGATTGCGAATTAAGCTATAAAACTGTTGAAATTTAATTTTGGTTTCGTTTTTGGTGTGCATGAGATATAGCCAGCAGAAATGAGTTGAATCATCAATAAAAATTATAAAATAGCGGAAACCAGAGAGAGAGGGAATAGGCGATGGTCCCCAAACATCTGTATGTATTAGATTGAAGGGAGTAGTTACATTGGGTACATGTTTAGAGAAAGGTAACTTGTGGCTTTTAGCCACTTTACAAGAAGTGCAAAAGAAATCTAAACTCTTAGCGCTAAACTTAGGTAGTAGACTAGATAGATGTGCCATCGAACGGGAATGAGGATGGCCCAGACGAGCATGCCAAAGTGTAGTGGAGTCCCGGGTGGCTGAGAGAGCTTGAGCAGGAGCTGAGGAGGAAAGCTGGATGGGGTAAATCCCGTCGCGATTACGGCCATGGAGAAGAGTTTTGTTGTCCTGAAGATCCTTAAGTGTAAAGCCAGTAGAATTGAATAAGATAGAGCAATTATTGTCTTGTGTTAGCTTGGAAATGGATAGTAAGTTATGAGCTAGAGAAGGAACGTGAAGGAGGTTGTGAAGTTTGAGCTTACGGGATGAGTCTGGAAGAGGTAAGAGACCGGCACCTGTGTGGTGGATGGGCAGGGAAGAACCACTTGCTGTAGAGATAGTGTCTTGTCCATTGTATGGAGTTGAATGTTGCAGGTTGGTAAGGTCCGGTGTCAAATGTGTCGATGCACCTGAGTCTAGCACCCAGTCAGTTGTGATAGCCGTAGGCGTCTGAGCAAGAAGGGCTCGATTGTTTGTTGGAGGAGCGGTGTAGTTTGAGTTAAATCTGTGCCAGCAAACGGATGCTAGGTGGCCACTTTTTCCGCAAATTTGACAGGTCGGTCGTTCGGAGGATCTGGGTGTGGTAGCAGCGGGTCTAGGTGAAGAATTGCTGGGACTGAAGGGAGCTCCTCTGCCCCTGTTTCCTCTGTAGTTTGAGCTGCGGCCTCTTCCTCGTGAGGCAAACAGAGCCTGCGGTTCTGTAGTAGGTGTGAGTTCCTGTTGAAGTTCATTTTGAAGATTTATTTCTTCACTGCTTAATAATGAGTATAGAGATTCAAGGGTTATAGGCAGCGGTGAAATTCGAATGGCTGCCTTGAATGGGTTGTAGGAAGCGGGTAGCCCTTTGAGTGTATAAAGTATGATGTCTTCGGTTTCTATTTTGCTCCCAGCAGCAGCTATGTTATCCACTAAGGATTTGATCTTGGCCAGATACTGAGAGACTGACTGATCTTTCATCTGAACGTTCACTGAGATCTATTTCAGAGCAGTGAACCTGGGATTTCTGCGTCTCATCGACAACAATGGCGGAGCAAGACTCCTCCACTCAATCCAGATCTATTTCCACCCTATCGTCAACTATGGCAGCAACGGTCATTCCACCCGCCTTGAAATTTCTGATAAACAACCTCAAATCCATAGTCCACACTCATCTCTCCATCGACAACTATCCGATTTGGAGACTTCAGATCTATCAAGCGTTTGCAGCAAACGGCTTCGACGGCTACATTACAGGCTCTGATACCATGATCGAAGACCTGCACAGTTAGAAATAAGAGGAAAAGTGCAGAAAGAAGAGAAGAAGAAAGTTAGGAAATGGCTATGGTATTCTTCATTAAAAACCCATTGTAATACATCCTGTGTCTTATATAGAATGTTCACTGAGAGGATGGCAGAGCCGTTGGTTGCTGGAGCAGGGATATCATGATCTGCTCAGATGTCAGTTGTATGCGGTAGTGGTCACAGCGGTGAGATGAGCTCGCGAGTCTGATGGAGTACGTTAACAGAAGAAACAGCATTTATGTAGGAATCCACCTTATTTATGATAAGTAAGAAGAGTAAATTTGGAATATGTCTAATTTTAATAATTTTAATTTATAAAAAATTAATTATTTGATGTATTGTAAATTGTTTAGAGATATATTTTAAATTTATTTTACTTTTTAACTAATTCTTAAAATTTAAGACTCATACTTTCAATATATAATAGTATTGTAAATGAAATTTTTTAATGTTAATTGTGAAAATAATTCAATTTTAAGCACTTCTGTAATTATAAGAAAAACTCTATGAATGTTATGACAAGTTTAATAAAATTACATGCAAGTAAAATAAGAAAATATACTATTCTTATTGGAGAGTTAGTGATAAAATGCTACGACAAAACGGACAGTTGCTATGTGAGTTGAGCCACAAGTTAATACAAGCTGCGTGAAACAAGTGTCCGCATGATGGCAATTGACTAATCTCCTCTCCTTCATCAAAAGGTGACAGACAAATCACACACTCTGGTGCATCTTCTTCTTCGTCTCCCTTAACCCCCACTTCGTTCTTGTGATATGCGAACGTTGTAATCCAACTCCGCATTTCTAAAGCATTTGGCTCATGCCCGACTAAGCAGCACACTAAGAGGAGTTGGCGTCGAAGCCAAGCGTAGCAACCCATTGCGATGGCACAAATGATGAGGAGTAAGATGTAGATAAGTGCGAGGCGGAAGAACAAGTACAAGTAGTAGTTGAGTTTGTCATTGGATGAAGGAGAGGAAAATGGAGCCATTTGGAGATCAAGAAATTGTTGATGCCAACTAACTTTTTTCTCCACACCGTAGTCGACTTTGGCAAGTAGAATTTTGATCCTAAGAAGATCTGTATTGCAGCAAGAAAAGATTTCACAAGTATTAATAGTCTCCATTGATAAATTAATGAACACCTGGTTAATTAGCGTTCACTGCTAGCTAACCATTCATCAAACTCAGATGAGGATTATTGAGAAATAAGATTTTGTTGTCAATATAGCTGTAATGGAGGTAATAAATTAGAAAGCAAGGAAAGTGCTTTCTCTGTTAGAGAGAGAAACTAATATGACAGAGACAATAACTAAAGAACGAGAATAAGTTGCTCACTTCAGCTTATGAAACTTAGGCAGGAGGTAATTAAGAACCTTTGAGTCAGTCTTTGCTGTTGAACAATCGGCGCCGGCGACAGCTCGAATGCCTTCTAATCTCTCTGCTAGCTTCTGATTGTCATGTTGGCATGTTAGCCAACCTCTCTCTCTCTCTCTCTCTACAAGAAGCTGAGTATACAATTTATATAATTTGGCTTCGCCAACTACACATAAGTTACATCAGCTTTCTGCTACAAGATTGAATAAATATATAAAAACATATTAGCAGTCATCATCAATGAGAGTCAGTGATAACAACCTTGATTAATAAAAACAAATAGAATCTGAAAAGCTGATGTAATGGTCCTCCTCTAAGTGCCCTGGCCTCATCTCAAATGTCCATTAATGGGCCATGAAGCTTTGAAAAAAAGTTAGTTTGGAAGCAAAATGACAAATGTTTTCTCAAATAGATAAAACTAAGAGAATATTTGTACAAATTAAAAAAAAAACACATTTTTTTAATATTGGCGTCCTACTGTTCACATATGCTATTTTTTTGTGTGTTCGGGATATGTAGAAAAAGCGCGCTAAAGAGGAGAAAGACAACCAGCACGATGAAAAAGTGAGCGAAATGAAGTTCGATTGGAGACGAATTACAGGGCACTTAGCGGAGGACCATTACATCAGCTTTTCAGATTCTATTTGTTTTTATTAATCAAGGTTGTTATCAATAACTCTTAAATTGTGAATTCTTTCCAAATGGATAGAAATGAGCAATGTTGAAGACGGCAATTGCATGTATGGCATTCGATTGTTGGATTTTTTGTCGAATACATTTCCCTCACCTCACTATGACATAAATTAAATAAAAATAATATTAAAAAAATATTTATTTGTTATATTGAGTTTTAAAAATGAAAATTTTCATAAATGTGATAAATTTCTCAATAATTTAAGCATCATTTATGCAACTATGCGCAATGACAAAATCTATAGTTTTTTCTTATAGTTTTCTTTTGCATCTCGCTTATGACATCATTATCCACAATAACTAACATTTCATGATAGTTTTCATATAAAATAACTTTTTCGAATCTCTCAGAATCTAACCATAAGGAAAATAAAAACCAAATTTTAAAGAAGAATATTTATACAAAATAGATAAAACTAAGAAAATATTTTTGCAAATTAAAAAAATATACATTTTTTTAATATAACTTACATTTTATTCAAATTACCTTTAAGAGGTAAAATGATCCAATTATTCCATACACAAATCAAAAGAATTAAAGCTTCGTTTGAGACAGCTTTTTTACTATTTTTTACAGTAACTTTTAAGTATGAAATTTTTTTAAAAACGGCAAAAATTAATGGCCAAAATATGTGCCAAACAAAGCATAAATCTCAAAGAGAGGTTGTCAATTCAGCCCATGAATATCTTTTTGTTGCGTCTAGGAGTATTCGCGGCAGTAGAGAAATATAAAGCTTAACGTCTTAGCATTGTACGAAAATCCGGCACGCAATCAGATAAAAAGAAAGGGTGTGTAGTATGTATGAGACACCAAGATTTTTACGTGGAAAACCCCTAAAAAAGGGGGAAAAACCATGGGGCCTTGCCCAGTATAAATGAATCCACTAGTATTGTAGTTGATTACAAATGAGGTCCTTCCTCAGGGGAAGGCCTAAGCTTGATGTACATCTTATAAAGTACATTACATGGTGAGAATATAAAGGATCACTGTTGATGTGCTTGTTTGGCCTGAAGGACTGTAGTCGGTGTGTGATGTAGTCGATAGGGTTGTAGTCGGCAAGTGACGGAGGTCGGAAGGACTGTAGTCGGCGGGCGACGTTAGTCTGAAGGACCGTAGTCGGCAGGCGACGGAGGTCGGAAGGACTGCATCTGGAAGAAGTCCATTAATGGACAGAAATCCAACATCAGATAGATGTCTGGTGAAAGTCTGACAATTGGTAGAAGTCCAGCGTTAGTTAGAAATTTGGCGAAGAGCGGAGGTTCGACGTCGGGTAGAAGTCCGACGTTAGTCGGTGGCGGAGGAAAAATCCTACGTTAGATGCTATTCAGGGAGAATTCTGGTGTCACTTGGAGTTTGGGTGAAATTCCAGTGTTACTTGGAGGTCGGGTAGAATTCTGGAGTCACTTGAAGGGCGGGCAGAATTCCGGCGTCTCTTGGACAGAATTCCGGCAGCGGTGGTCGAAGAGGAGTTCTTCTCTCCTATCATTCTTCTCTTGCTTGGTCCTCCCCACACAAGAGAAGTGAGGGGTGTATTTATAGATTTACATAGTGGCATGGCCTGTAAATAGGTGGGAGATCAGGGGCGAATCGGGAGTGGTTTGAATGGACGGTCGATATTGAATTGAACCTCTTGATCGTGGACCATTCATCAAACATTTTAAGGTCTTAATGATATCATAATTCGGCGATCTTGGGCTCGTTGGAATTGTCTCGTCGATCCGCTTGATTCAACTATAAGCACGTAATGTTTGGAAACCATTTGGTAACTCAAATTGTGGTTTGAACCTTCCAACAGTGCTTCGAGTCTATGATTTGGACTCATTTGGGCTCAGATTGAGTCGATTTTGGTGTCGTTGGGTTCGTATTTCAGAGATGATCAGTTCGATAGTAAGTTTACTGAAATCAGAGTTCATATGATCCCAGAATTAATTTTTGAAGTTTACAACTTGATTTTTGCGCCGAGATTTATGCCCGATCAAGATAATTTTATCATGACATATCAGTTGCCCCCCTATTTTCGGACGACGAAACTCCAGTAGTTCGAAAATATATATATCGACATTTTTCATTGGCTGAAATGCAAAAAATTGAGTTCTAAAAATTAAACGCTTGCTCAAACTTGATCATAGAGGCCCCGTTGAGCTCCGAAAGTGTCAAAATTGAGTTCGGAACGTCGAAAAACGTATCCGGGAACCCCAAAAACACCGGATTTGGTTTCAGCCCGGACAAGCGTAGGCGGTCGAACCAGCCGGCCGGCCGCCGCCTGTAGCCGCACGCCGGCGGCGGCCTACACGCCGGCCGTGCCGCTTGCGAAACGGCGTGACCACGCGGTTATTCATTTTTTTTTAAATTCTTTAGGGCCCACAAATTTAAAAAAAAAATCCATAAAATTCTGAAAAAAAAAAATTAGAAAAATCGAGAAAATTCAACAAAATTTCATAAAATTCTAGAATATTCTTTTCTTCCCAAAAAATATTATAAATAGACCCCCCCCCCCCCCCCGGCTAGGGGGAAACTTGCACCTTCTCCTTTTCTCCTTCTGGCGCTCTAACAGTTGAGGCTTTCCGTTATTTTTGAGTAGGTGACTTTCCCTACTCAATTTAGCGCCCCTCCTCTTGTACAGAAGTTGGAAGTTTCTCTTTTTTTCTTTTTCTAGCTTTCTGGCAGTGGAGGCATTCCGCTGTTTTTGAGTAGGTGACTTTCCCTACTCAATTTAGCGTCCCTCCTCTTGTACAGAAGTTAGAATTTCTTCCTTTTTTTTCTTCTTCTGGCTTTAGAGGCCTTCCGTTGTTTTTTGTAGGTGACTTTCCCTACTTAATTCAGCGCCCCTGTTTAGTGTAGAAAGAAAATTTTCTTCAACTGTCCTCTTCTCTGTCGATCTTCTTACAGTCGAGGCATTCCGTTTCTACTGAAATCGGCACCCCTCTTCTTGTATAGAAGTTAGACTTTTTGGTAGTCGTTTCTTTATTTTCTCCTCATTCGTTCTAACTTTCTAATAGTTGAGGCACTTCCCTATTTTTAGTAGGTGATTTTCCCTACATAAAATCAGGACCCCTCTCCGTGTGTAGAAGTTAGAATTTTTTGGATTCGTTCATTTTCTTCCCCTCGAGTCTTCTTCTTACATTGGAGGAATTCCACTGTTGGTGATAAGAGACATTCTCCTATAGAACTTCAATGCCCCTCTCTTGTGCAGAAGAAGATGTTCGTTTCTCCTTGGTCTTCACTTGCAAACTTCTTCTTATATTGGAGGCATTCCACTGTCGTAGATGGGTGGCATTTCCCTATCAAGCTTCAGTGCCCCTCTCATGTGTTGAAGGAGTCGCAATGAAAGGCTATCTTCTTAATAGACAACCCTTGACCGAAGAAGATCAATTGCTTCTTGTATGCGATGATGATTTGAGAAAATCTGGCGGTAATAGTGTTCGAGAGGAGAAGTAGAAGGATGAGTAGACGTGGCAAATTTCAATGCCATTTGAGCGGAAGTCTGTTGGCAATGGAAGATCGAGTTAAAGCCCACTAGTAGTCAACGATTGAGTTTAGAGATGAAGGAGAGAGTTTGAGGGTGCGCTGCGAGTAGCAGTCGAACGAGAAATTGATGATGGTTAATATGAAGTGAAGGACTGCCAGCAAATATCAAACGAGTAGTCGATGATGACAGGAGTCTAGTGGCATTTTGCCAATGCAATATGCATCCGTACTGAATCATACCAATAACAGATATCCCTAAGTCAAGGGGCCAGAGCAGTGTGTTATGCAATCATTATGGCAATACACTAATATTGCTGACTGAGTAGATGCCTGATGAAGATCAAATTATAATCTTCCTTCTAAGAAGAAGTTGTAGGAGATGCTTGTGTGCAACAAAGAAGAAGTCACTAAATCCATTATATTTGATTGCTTTGAAGTTATTTGTTGTTTGATGATTATAACTTGTACATATAATGTCAATGTACGTTTTACTTTCAGATTCTTGTAAAAATAAACTTGATGTACAATCTTTTGCAATGTAACTCCAACAAATTTGAGAACTTGTCGCTTAGATGGAATTGAATTGTTATTGCATCTTTGAGACATCCATAATGTGCTTTGATATCTTGCCCCCCATATTTTTGGAGGCACTGTTAGACTGCTAAAATCTTTATATGAGTGATGAGTTTATCAATCACTTACTTTCTTGAGATATTCTATCAAGAGAATGTTCACTTAGAACATTGCTTGATGATGCTGACCTCTGTAGAAGAGGGTGCGAGAGTCCACTGAGGAAGTATGACTTAGCCGAGGTTGTATGTCAGAGCACTGCCCGATGACATTAACCTTTGTGGAAGAGGTTGAAAGAATCTATTAAGGATGTGAGGTCTTTTCGAGGTTGTATGTTAGAGCCTTTGCTCGACGACATTAACCTGTATGGAAGAGGTTGAGAGAATCCAGCAAGAATGTGAGACCTATCCGAGGTTGTATGTCGGAGCCATTACTCGACGACGTTAACCTGTAAGGAAGAGGTCAAGCGAATCCAATAAGGATGTAAGACCTGTCCAAGGTTGTATGTCGGAGCCTTTGCTCGACGACGTTAACCTATATGAAAGAGGTCGAGAGAATCCAGCAATGATGTAAGACCTATCTGAGGTTGTATGTCAGAGCCATTACTTGACAATGTTAACCTGTATGGAAGAGGTCGAGAGAATCCAATAAGGATGTAAGACCTATCCGAGGTTATATGTCTGAGCCTTTGCTCGACGACGTTAACCTGTATGGAAGGTCGAGAGAATCCAGCAAAGATGTGAGACCTATCCTAGGTTGTATGTCGGAGCCATTGCTCGATGACGTTAACCTATATGGAAGAGGTCGAGAGAATCCAATAAGGATGTAAGATCTATCCGAGATTGTAAGTCTGAGCCTTTGCTCGACGACATTAACCTGTATGGAAGAGGTCGAGAGAATCCACCAAGGATGTGAGACCTATCCAAGGTTGTATGTCGTAGCCTTTACTCGAAGATGTTAACCTGTATGGAAGAGGTCGAGAAAATCCACCAAGGATGCGAGACCTATCCAAGGTTGTATGCCGGAGCTTTTGCTCGACGACATTAACCTATGTGGAAGAGGTCGAATCGAATCCCCCTGGGATCGATTTTGCCTTGATTGGGTGGGGGCGAATGCCACGTGTATTCCAAATCAAAGGTAGAGAATGGTCTATCTTTAGACCGTTACTGTCTTTATGAGGTCAAGATTAAGACCTTGCCCAAGGAGTAGAAGTCTAGTAAGGGACTATATAAAGCTTGCAATTGATTAGAAGTATCATTGCATTTTTTTGGAGTTTCTTGAAATATCATCTTAATATTTGAAACAATGGAGGGCTCTTATTGACCACAGTTGAAGTCAAAGTTGCTCCCGAGTCTGGATTTAATTTCCATGAAATTATGCATCAATAGCAGTTGAATAATCTTTTGAGGTTGGAGCCAAAATTTCCCCCCAGTCGGGAACCACATTCCCACAGACGGCGCCAAACTGTTGTGTCCAGGAGTATTCGCGGCGATAGAGAAATATAAAGCTTAACGTCTTAACATTGTACGAAAATACGGCATGCAATCAGATAAAAAGAGAGGGTGTGTAGTATTTATGAGACACCAAGATTTTAACATGGAAACCCCCTGAAAAAGGGGGAAAACCACAGGGCCTTGCCCAGTATAAATGAATCCACTAGTATTGTAGTTGATTACAAATGAGGTCCTTCCTCGGGGGAAGGCCTTAGCTTGATGTACATCTTATAAAGTACATTACATGATGAGAATATAAAGCATCACTATTGATGTGCTTGTTTGGCCTGAAGGACTGTATTCGGTGTGCGACGTAAGTCGGAAGGGCTGTAGTCGGCAAGCGTCGGAGCTCGGAAGAACTGTAGTCAGCGGGCGACGTTAGTCTGAAGGACCGTAATCGACAGGCGACGGAGGTCGGAAGGACTGCGTCTGGAAGAAGTCCATCAATGGATAGAAATCTAACATCCAATAGATGTCTGGTGAAAGTCTGACAATTGGTAGAAGTCCAGCGTCAGGTAGAAATTTGGCGAATATCGGAGGTCCGACGTCGGGTAGAAGTCCGACGTCGGGTAGAAGTCTGACGTCGGGTAGAAGTCCAACGTTAGTCGGTGGCCGAGGAAACCTCCGACGTTAGATGCTATTCGGGGAGAATTCCGGTGTCACAGGGAGTTTGGGTGAAACTCCAGTGTTACTTGGAGGTCGGGCGGAATTCCGGAGTCACATGGAGGGCGGGTGGAATTCCGGCGTCACTTGGACAGAATTCCGACAGCGGTGGTCGAGGAGGAGTTCATCCCTCCTAGCCTTCTTCTCTTGCTTGGGCCTCCTCCCACAAGAGAAATGAGGGGTGTGTTTATAGATTTATGTAGTGGCATGGCCTGTAAATAGGTGGGAGATCAAGGGTGAATCGGGAGTGGTTTGAATGGACAACCGATATTGAACCCCTTGATTGTGGACCGTTCATCAGACATTTGAAGGTCTTAATGATATCAGAATTTGGTGATCTTGGGCTTGTTGGATTTGTATCGTCAAGCCGCTCGATTTGACTGTAAGCACGTCATGTTTGGAAATCATTTGGTAACTCAAATTGTGGTTTGAACCTTCCAGCAGAGCTTCGAGTCCTTGATTTGGACTCATTTGGGCTCAGATTGAGTCGATTTTGGTGTCGTTGGGTTCGTATTTCCGAAACAATAAGTTTGACAGTAAGTTTGCTGAAATCGGAGTTCATATGATCCCAAAATTAATTTTTAAAAGTGTCCAACTTGATTTTTGCACCGAGATCCGTGTGCCCGATCAAGATAATTTTATGATGACATATCACTTTTAATTATGCGCTTCTTTCTAAAATTACATCAATTGAATGTGTAAAATTTAAGTTTAACACTTACACAGCACTTAATGTGAAGGAATGAAAATGATAGATTCAGAAAGCCGATCTTAAACAGTTTAGATAATGCTAATGAGGGTGTTGACATTTTGTGCTTATTATGAAACTGGTAAACAATCCATAAATACATAGGAAGAACAGTTATCTACCTAAAATTTCTTATAAAATAGATTCTAAACTCCAATGTAAATCTTTCTTCAAAGCTTTTGGAGGGAAAAAAAACAACAAAGAAAAAAAAAAGAAAAATTGATCGTCTTGTTTGCTTTCAGACTAGTTTTTTAAAGGGACTGTTTGGTTGTCTGAAGAAAGAATATAGTGTTAAAAGAATATTTTAGAGTTGTTTAGATGATTTTAAAAAGAATGCATGAGATTATTTTATTATTATTTAGTTTAAAGTAAAATGAATGCAAATAAAGTGCTACAAAGTAGTGGTCGATGGAGGTTGATGGGCGTGGTGGTGGTTGGCGGAGACGGCAGTGGCAAGTAGATATAGTGGTGGTCAGCGATTGTAGTGGCCTACAGCAGTGGGTAGTTGCCAGGGGTGGTTGAAGGCCGACGCATGGATGCGGTAATTACAATGAATTTTCAGTGTATTTAAAACTATCCCAAATAGAAGGAATTCTAAATACACCAAAAATGAAATAGATGGTATATTCCAAATGCACCAAAAATTTACACTGCATTTATTTTACTCCAAATCTAACATCAATATTTTCAAATTTATGCATTTAAAATACTTTACACTCTCTTTGCAGGCAACCAAATAGCCCCTAAATCTTCATAGGCCAATAGACATTTGAGATATGTCCAGGATATGTAGTGGAGGATCATTGCACAAGTTTTTAAGATTCTATTTGTTTTAATAATGCATAGCTCACCTTAGTCTATTGGTTGTGAGCTTTGACTACCAACCAATAGGTCTTTGGGTCGAGTCTTGTGTAGTGATGTGTGTGTGTGTGAGTTTATCTTAATTGATCTAAATGTCCAAAAAAAAAAAATATTTTAATAATCAAGATAGTTCTGACTAACCTTCAAATTGAGAAGATTGATCTTAAAGTTGTCAAATTAATACAAGTCGATAGTTTGCTACATTGCTTTTCATTTTCATGATAAGTATTAAATGTCAATATTGTCATTGTTATTATCTAAATTGTTTGGCATTATCTTTCTTAATCATCATTTTTCATTCCTAACATTATGTGCTATAAAAAGTGGTTAACTTAGAATACTTACTACATCAGAACCGGTGTCAAGTGGTATCCGGCCGTAGCACCTCAATTGAACTCCTTAAGCCTTAGCATCCATGTTATCTGTCATTGTTCCTCGCAAACCACATAAGCAGGCAAAAAAGAAAAAGGGAGGGGAATATTTTAAAGGCTTTGACCATAACGTTGTCTCTTTCCCAATTTCCATGCTAATATTGTGTGTGTCTCAAGCTCTTTCTCAGTAAGATTAGAACCATGCCTTCCAAGCTGGTGTTAACTTGGATTATCCTCTCTTTCTATTTCCTCTTTTTGAATCTCCCTTTGTATAAGAATAAAATCCAATTTCTAGTAGTTTTCAGCCGTAACACCTCTATTTGGAAGAAATAGTGGCGAATGAACTCCTTAAGCTTTAGCGTCCATGTTGTCTTCCATTGTTCTTCGCAAACCACATAATGTTGTCTTCCATGAACATCAGGTTGACCATAACGTTGTCTCTTTCCCAATTTCCAAGCTGATATTGTGTATGTCACAGCTCTTCCTCAATAGGATTGGGGGAAATCTGTAGTAAGTGAAGGCCCTTCTGATATTGATGTTGGTGTTGAGGGGTCGGAATTGGGAGCTTGCCCTGGTGAAATTCTGGGATTTGGGTTATTCATAGTTGGTTGAGAGATTGAGGTTTTGACAAGAAAGTTTCATTCTGGTTGGTGGACTTGGAACTTTTATGCGTGTTGGGGATTCTAATTATCGCCTTACACGGAATGCATGATCTAAGGAGAAATTTGCTCTTGCAAGGATCTCAATTCAACAATGCTCATTTCTATCTACTTGGAAAGACTTCTCAATCGAGATCCTTGCAAGACAAAATTTCTCCTTAGATCATGCATTCCATGTAAGGCGGTAATTAGAATCCCCAACATGCATAAAAGTTCCAAATCCACCAACCAGAATGAAACTTTCTTGTCAAAACCTCAATCTCTCAACCAACTATGAATAACCCAAATCCCAGAATTTCACCAGGGCAAGCTCTCAATCCCGACCCCTCAACACCAGAATCAATATCAGTAGGGCCTTCTCTTACTAAAGATTTCCCCCAATCCTACTGAGGAAGAGCTGAGACACACACACAATATCAGCACGGAAATTGGGAAAGAGACAACATTATTGTTGACTGTCTATCTCCCGAGATAATATGTTATTCTCAATGCAATATTCAATTTCAAAATAGGAGTTATCAAACCAAACCTACGTGGCATTTCTTTCCCTACAGTGGCTAAGCTCACATGATAGGGTTTACCAATGACATCAAATTTTACAGACAATTGATTACTTTAATCACTTTAAATTCACATACCATTACCAATGTAATTCTACTATTTGTCATCTAAACTGAAATCTTAATTATCTTTTTTGTTTGCTTTTCTTTAATTATGTATGATAATCCTTTGTTGATCTCATTTAGAGAACATTCAAAAAGGTTAAAGAATTATGAGCTTGTGATATATTATGGCATGGAATTGCAACAATATGTAAAAGAGCAAATTTAAAAAGCAAGAGGCATCACATCATTGTCCACAAGTCTGCAATCAAGATTTAAGAAAATCTTATTTTCTATTTAAACAGTCTAAAAACACCAATCTGAACCCGACCCACTGAAAATTAAGAAACAAAAATTTCAATCAAGTCATTTTTGTGTCAAAAATAGGTTTGTTGGTCAACCTGAACACAACACATTTAATAAATTGATTGGAAAACTCAACCTACCCTTTTATTAAACGAGTCAATCATAACCTGAATTTTTCATATCGGGTTTAGATCAACTCATTAATTGACACCCATAATATATTAACAAAATTTAAATTCTCCTAGCTATATTATATAGCTAAAACATATTGTGTGATCTAATGTGAGTAATCAAAGTTTGGCATAATAATACGAGTAATCAAAGTTTGGCATAATAGTATACATCTGATTTTCAACAACACCATTACATAAAGTTTATATCAATTGTATTAATCATACAAGTACATGATCTGATGATTTTAATTAAAAGATTAAATTAAATAATTAATTTAAACACAAATTGAACCAAATTCAGTTTACTTAATTGAGTTTTTTTATACAACTCTTCCATTTTTATGCTTTGATTTTCAAAACTCCTCTTGCTTTTAGAGGTTACTATTATGGCCAAACTTATTTTGAAAAATATCTAAGATAAATATTTCTCCTAATTTTGAATTTAGAACTATGTTATAAACTCTATATATAAATCATTTTTATACAATTTTTAATTTGCATAATTACATGACATACAATATTAGTTATTAAAGAAAATATAAATGTATAATGAAGAATTTTTTTCATATCATTCATGATAAATAATAGGGTATATATTCAAATTTATATCCAAAATGATAACAAAATTATAAAAGAAACTAAGTTATATATGCTATCTTCCTTCTTGTTAGAATTGAACATAAAAAAATATGATCTATCACTGTCATCATAAGGATAAAGTAAGTGCAAAAGAAAATAAATGGAAGGAATTGATATTTGGAGAAAGAAAATGGAAGTAGAAAGTTAAAAGGAAAGGAAAAAAAGATATGAAGATTTTCATTTGAATTAATTCACCGGCCAGCATTTAATATTGTTATTTCTTTCATACTTGTCACCACTTGCAACATTTGTATATGATGTTATATGATGCTAGTGGGGGCAAGTATGGAAGAAATAAAAATATATAATATATAATTATGTATATGTATTTATTAATATGAATATTTATTTATTTATTTATTTATTTTTTTAATTTATTCATTAACATAGTATAAAAATGCAAATCGATCCCTCATGTAATTTCTCATTTCATGTGTGCCTTGATTTTAATGTTGTCGCCTCATGCATGGGCAAATTTCATGTTACGACTTGTGAGATAGGGGTGTCAATTCGGGTCAATGGGTTTGGTTCGGGTCCAATCCGAGTTGACCCAAGCATAAACAGGTTGACCCGAACCCGACCCGTTTAGCAAATGGGTCAGGATTTTTAACCCCGCATGGGTTATCGGGTTGACCCGACCCGACCCGAGAACCCGCTAATGCAGTCGCGACTCACAGACGCGCAGCAGCATTTGGCCTAGCCAGCGTGGATGCTGGCGCTGGGTGACTTGGCGAGGTCGACTGGTCCAGGCGGAGCAGCCTGTGTGGCTGCGTTGGGTCGAACCGAGGAACCCTAGCGTGATCGAGGCAGTTAGGCGGAGCAGCTGGGCGGCGGAGCGGCGGCAGTGGAGCGAGGCGGAGCAACGGAGCAGCGGAGCAACGAAGACGCGGAGTCATCATGACGCGACGGCCAGTATCACCTAACGGACTCGACAGCGACACATCACTGTCAGGACGCGACAGAACAAATTTTCGGGTCAACCCGAACCCGACCCATTTTTCAAACGGGTCAAAAATCCAAACCTGAACCCAACCCATTTTGCAAATGGTTTAACCCGAACCAGGATTTTTCCAGGTGGGGTCCGGGTCGGGTTTCAGGTCTTGTCAAAAATTGACACCCCTATTGTGAGACAACCTAAGCAATATTATTATCAATTTTAAGTTATTTTAACATTCCAAATGTATCGATGAAATATGTTTCTCAAACACTACTTCATATTATATACCCATATTTTCAACCGCGTTAGCTTAAATAGGTCAAGAGAAGTCTTTAGATAAATTCGATAACCTGAACGTACAGTGAAGTACGCTTTGTGAATGAATGACATTCAGCAATTTTTACGCAATGTCATGTCATTAAACCAATGTTTTTATTGTTGTTCATCTAAGTCATGCACAAATGGCACTTCTTTAAAAATTTAGATGGTCTGGATACATCAATGCAATATATTTCACAAACAAATAATTTTTGAGTAGTTTTATGCAACATGAAGACTCGAGCTTGCCACTTATGTCGTTGCATCCTTTAGCCACTATCATAACATTTTGAGCTTACTACACGTGGCATTGTGTAGGTCGGTCATTCCCCTTGTTACACTCTCTCGCATTGACTATGAAACATATATGGAGATCAACAGAACTCCATTTGAGGCAAGCATGGGATACTACCTTAAAGTTCATTTGACTTGACAGTTATTGACAAAAATAATGACTAACCTTGAGAACCATAATGACGATCTCAATATAGTCCAAATTTTTTGTTGAGAATCAAGACGAGTCACTCTAAGGTAGCAATAAACTTCATCAAATTATAATTGTACTAGAAGTATTAACATTATTGTGGGAATATGTGTGGGGATAGAATTAGAAAGTTTTCGTCTCATTGTTATATGGATATCTAACACACAAATAGAAAAAAAAATAAATACACCAAGATTTTTACGTGGAAACCATTGGGTCATGCCTAGTTGAAAGAATTTCACTAGTGTTTGCTTGAGATACAAGAGGCTGACTAGTCCTTAAAATTTAGGATGATCAGATTACAATGATTCACTTCCAGATTAAAATCCAGCTTCAAACAAGTTGTGTATTCGGGCTGAATTCAGAGTCACACGGAGATTAGACATAGTTTTGTCGCCACTTGGAGATCAGTTAGAGTTTCTACATCACTAGAAAGTCGGGCGAAACTTTGACATTACTTGGTAGTCGAGCAGAATTTCGGTGTCACTTGGAAGTCGGGCAAAATTCCAGCATCGCTGTTGGTGGAATTTTGAATACAGGTTTTGAAAAATATTAGTTTTCTTTAGAAATTTTGAAATTGAAGTTGAAGTCTAATTCTAAAGTTGAATTACTCTGCTATAAAAAATATATCACCCCGAAGGATGAAAATAAAATTTCATAATGATGTTCAGACTTAGAATCATGAAACTCATCTTGAATATTATGATCGGATTCTAAAGAGAACTTCATATGGCCCCGAGGGAATAAGGTGAAGTTCAAATAAATATCCGTCTACGACATTCAAGAAGTATGACCGTCGAGTTCACATCCAAAGCCTTATCAAAGAAAGATGTATCTCTCCAAAGGGAGATAACACCACTCAATGATAATCCTTTGAATGTAATGATGACGATCATCTTTTGATTTTTTCTGAAGGAAGTCTAATAAAATAAAATAAAAATTAGAAAATCAATTTTAAAATCAGGTGCATGTGTGGTTCCAAATCTCCTACGAGCGCAAGCCCCCGTAGTTAATTATATCGTAGGGAGAAAGAGTCCCCTACGAAAACTCTCGATTAAAATAATGACGGGATTTTGTTAGATTTTTTATGAGTGATATCAAAAAGAGAGGTGAATTTTGGAGACTCAAAAGGGAATGGATCAAGATTGAGCAGTTATTAACATAGTTAAGGGAAGAGGGGTAGGGGACACTTTGAGATTCTAGGACAATCCGGAAGTGTCCCAACTTAATTTAAGTGTTGGGCTTTATATTTTGGATTTAAATGATGCTTTAATTAGAGTTGAGCATTTTATTAGAAATTTGGGATTATATTCCCGAAATTTAGGGTCTTATGATCAAAGATCTACTCCGGATCCTAAATCTATTTTGGACACTAGACCATAGTCGTCCGAACCTAACTAATGCAGTGCAAAACCTGGACTTACCCCGACCTGGATTGGGGAGCCAGCAAACCACCTAATCGATTTAAAATACATGAGTATGTTCTTTTATGAAAGAGTGATAGAGACGTTTTATTTAAAGGTTTTGGAGAGTTGGGGCCGACATCTAGAGATTTTCCTAATTGGCCCCTTTTACTTTTGTTGGGTGCAAAATGCTAAGGACTAATGCAATTAAATTTTTGACTCTTTTAATTTATTTCTAATACAATGTGTGATGGTCGACGACTTCAAATAAGATATGGACTTCCCCAGGTCCGGCACCTCGTCCTCATAGGCAGACTATCTGGACTCTACCCGCAGGCGGGGAAGGGTCTAAAGCAAGGAAAGAGTAATACAGAAATATGTATGCGACCCCGGGGTCGATCCCTGGCTAATTTTCCAAATTCGTTATCTTTCTATGTTATTTAGACTCACTAAAATTTTAAACTTTAAGGTTATGAGTACAAAACTTTCACACCCTTACGAGCCTCACGTATCCAGGTGAAAATAAAAGCGGCACACAAATGCCAAAAAAACTAAGAAAAGCATGTAATCCTAGAGGCAATCATTTCAACACATCAAATATAAATTAATTAATTAATAAATGTCCATACGCAAAGTTTTCTTGCTTATTACAAACCAGAATTTTATAGAAAGTAAAGTGGTCGGGTACCACTGACAACAACTCGGACTCAAAACCTAGTAGAGACGCAAGTAGTTTTGAATGGGATACTTTCTATCTTCAGTTCTTCAGCCTTGTTCTCCTTCATGTTCATCTCTTTCAGGCTCATTGGATTCTTCGTAGTAGATTACCCAAATGGATAAGAGGGCACTTCCTTTGAGGGGAAGGCCACTCTTTCTTCTTTGGGTAGGAAAGAAATGATCCAAATTTGGATCTCCAAATAGAAAAGGGCCACTCCCCTTAAGGGGTGTCCTTTTCTCTTCGGAGTCCAAGCTTTGGACCTATGTATCCCAACTCAAAATCTAACTTTCACAACAGTTAACACTTATACAAATTACATTTATATCAAATCAAAAATCTAGACTCTCCTACAAGGCTATCCTAAGCAGTTAATAAACCAAAATATGTTTATTCCCAAGCACTTATATATATGCAAAAAAGAAAGTAAACACACTGACCACGCTCTTTTTATTTGGGGGCTTTAGTATCTGAAGCACCTGTGCAAGCATTTATAATAATTGAATTTTTTTTATTTAGCCCCCCTCCCCCTTTTTATTGCCCTGCATGAGCGTGGCCACTTATAGAAAACTGTGTGAACATCCAGATCATGCCTGTCCTAAGGGTAATCCAGTCACCAAACACATCAACCATCCATAGAGTGCAGTGAAAAGTAAGCAAACACATTAAAGCAATTTCATTCACAACATGCAGTAAAAACCATGAAAAAATTGGCACACAGCGATAAAATAAACATCGGCCTAACCTAGATCTAGAGTGGGTTGTCCTAACAAATTATCTAAAGTGTGTGTAAAAGATCGTGTGGCTGGGGTGGATCCTAAAGTGGGTGATTAGTTAAGGTTGTCTAAAGTTCTAAGTTTGTTAAGGCTTAAAGGGAAATTTAAGTTGGAGTTTAAATATTAATATATTAGGAATTTTATTTAAATATATTTTAGAGGTTAATTGACTACCACCTTTATTTCACACCGAGGCCGTGAAGTTTATTTCACCTTCCTTGGGGCTAAGCTAATAGCATCATAGGCTTGGGTTACCTAGTAGTAATCGGGGTTGATTAAGTTAATTTAAATTGGTTGGAATTAAAATAGTAGATTAATATGAAAGGGGTTGGTCACTAATTTTAAAGGGTTGGTTGAGAATTTTATTAACCTACTTAGAGAATTTTGGAGTTTGGGGGAGTTAATAGATTTTAGAAGGTTATACGGATATATTAACTAAGGGGTCAAATTTTAATTTTTAAAATTAAAATTAATCTTAAAGGTTTCAGATTTTTAATAAATACTAGATCTTATTATGAGTTGTTAGACATGTGGCACACTAAATTTGGAGTTTCCTACCAAAAGTTATGATTTTTTTGAAGTTTTAACCCGATTTGATCAAAGTTGACTAAACTGTTGACTTTTTGACTTTGACCAGATTTTGGGGGTTTGACATTTTTGGAAAATACTAAATTTTAATATAAATCACTAGCCACTGAGATTGATTGATTTGTAATTTTCTACAATTTCTAATGAATTTTACAAGTTGGGGTATTTACTAGAATTTTCTAATTATCTTAATTAAAGGGTCTCTTTTAACTATTTGAACCCAAATGAGTCCTAAACTTCTTGAAATCAGCCTCAAAGATCAGAAATGATCTAAGGGTAGATTATCAAGAGTTTAAAGATTTTTTGGGATTGTTAATAATTTTTAATTAATAAATATTGATTAAAGACTTATTTTAATTAAAATTAAATTAAGGTGGATTATAAAGCTAAATTAATAATATTTGAATTTCCACTAATTAATGGATCAATTAGGGTCCGTTAGGATCATTTTAAGGATTTTTAGTAATTAAACTTGATTTATTAGGGTTTTATTAAGGCCAAAGGGGTGATTCTAAGGGGGAATACTATGGATCCTATTTGGTGAACCAAATGAGCTTCAAACCTGATGAAATTTGGACCATAGAATCACTTGATCCCAGAGCCTAAACCCACCAACTTTGGGCTCAAATAGAATACTCTAAGGTGGCTAACTAAGCCACCTAAGGTGAACTTTAGGTCAACTTGAGAAAATCCTAGGGAGCTATCCTAAGCTTGGATTGGGGCAAAATCACTGGCCCTAAACTCCCTATCCTACACATCATCATCACACAGAAAATCACAGCCTAAATCCAATTGGAAAGGTTTGAATCCCATTTTGAATTCAAGGGTCAAACCATGACCCTTAAACTCAAAATTAAGGGATAGTGCCCTTAAACATCTCAAACATGGGAGATAAAATTTGGGCATGTCAGGGACATGCTCAAATTCAATCTCCCTAAATTCCAGGTCATGGGGAATTAAATTTAAATAATAATTTCAATAATTAATAGAATGCTTAAACTGAAATTAAATTTAACACAGATGCAATCAAGACCTGGAACCATAGGGCTTTTGTAAGTCTCTCTGAGACCTTTCCAATGAGTCTAAGAACACCTAATTTGGCCAAGTGTGCAAGGAGATATTAATTTTTGAAGATCATATGAATTTTCTACAAATTTTAATCCGGCCATTACACAGTCAGCCGCGCTTTACACGCGGCGCGTCACGATTGGCGGGGCAATCATTGGCGCTGACCGGATAACGGTCGGATTAACCGTAGCCTTCGAATGGAGGATCGGACGGCTAGGATCAAACGGGCTCCGAGACCACGGGATCTAATCCGCGCCGTTGATTGAAGTCAATGGCCAGGATTTCATCTTCAACCTCTCACGCAAACCCGAGACCGTGAGGCTTCTCCAGCGTGATACGGGAGATCCCGCCGGCGAACTTCGATGAAATTTCACAGGGAGGATCAGGACAGAGAAATCCTTCAATCCAACGGTGGAGATCCGTTGGGGTGAAGGTTTCCTTCACACTTGTCCGTACTACATAGCTAGGGAGCTCGGGATTGAGATATTATCGCAGAGAAGGTCTCAACGGAGAGCCTCTCTATCAGGAAGCTTCGGGGGATGAAGGCGAGCGGATCTCCTTCAGATGTCGGGACGGGAGGATGGCCGGAGGTACGACTTCGAGCAGGATGCCTAGAGCTTTCACCGGAACTCGCTCGAACGAATCGACGGGACGGCCTGGGAAGCTAGGGGAAGACACTAGAACGAAAAAGGAGCTATGGGGAGTAATTTTTGAATCAATAGGATCGAATGGGGGACTTTTGGGATGAATTGCCCTATTCAGCCACCTCCCGTGAGCTTGGACGGCTGGGATTGACCGGGAGGGGCCTCGGATTGATGCCAGGTGGAAGGGGACATCGTCCCAGAGAGCTCGTGAGCTTCCAGCCAGCGAGCCACAGCCTTTGGAAGGCTTTAGGTCAGGATCGGCTGGGGGGAACCACCGGAGCTCATTCTCCATTGGCTCCGACCGCCGCTGGCCGGTGTTTGGGTCTGGTTGACCTGGAAAGAACGATGGGGACATGCTGGAGTTGATGATGAGCACAATTGGGGCTAGGGAGATTTAAATTGATCTGGTGGCTCGATTGGACCCAAACCTACTCGGTTTGGGTTGAATTGGGCTCGACCCAGGTCAGACCAGACCCTGGGCTTGGTGTGGGAGATAGGTCTGGGTCTGGTCCACCCAATGCAAGTGGCAATTGGGTTCAATTTGATATGGGTTCAAAGATGGCTCGGGTTGATCCAAATCTGCTTGTTCCGGGTCAATTTGGGCTCAACCTAGGTCAGACCAGACCCTGGGCCTCATGTAAGAGGTTGGTCTGGGTCTGGTGCACCCAATGCAAGTGGCAATTGGGTTCAATTTGATCTGGGTTCGAAGATGGCTCGGGTCCATATGGTTTTGGCTATTTTAAGCTAGCTTAAAACCTTACCCAAGTCAGGCCAAGGCATGGGCTGGCTGGAGGAAGTGTATTGGACCTAGGGCCACCCACTAGAGGTGTTGACCAAGTTCAATTTGGCATAGGGTAAGAATTGGCTCAATCCCAAGTGGATTTGGGCACTTTGGGTTAGCATAACTCTTGACCCAAGTCAGCCCAGAGGCTGGGTTGGTCAAGAGAGGTGCATTGGGTCAAAGGAGACCCAGTGGAAGTGTTGGCTAAATTCAATTTAACTTAAGACAAGAATTGGCTCAATCTCAAGTGGTTTTGTCCACTTTGGGTTAGCCTAACTCTTAACCTAAGTGGAGCCAGAGGTTGGGCTGGTTAAGAGAGGTGCATTGGGTCAAGGGAGACCCAATGACAATATGGTTTGGATTTAATTTAATCAAGGTTAAGAAGTGGTCCAAAGGGGGCCTCTCTTTGATCACTTGGGTCAAGCCAAAAGGCTAACCCAAGTGAGCCCAAGGCTTGGGTCTCCAAGAGGAGTTTCCTGGGAGTCCAAGGAGCCACCCTTTGAGTTCAAATGGGATTGAAATGGTCTTGGTCCTAAGATATGGATGGAAGGAAGAGTGTATGGGTCATTTGGTCAAACTTGGTCGACTTGGTCAACCAAGTTAACCTAAGACCAAAAATTAGGTTCATTGAATTCGATTTGATCCCATGGACCTAATGAATGGGGTGTCAAAACGTAGAAAGATCAACTGGATCAAAATGGTCAGTTTGACCCTTAAAAAGGCTTTAAGGTCAAAATGGGTTAACTTGGTCAACCAAGTTGACCCATTGTTGGAATTGAGTCCAAGGGGTTTCAAAGGTCATTTGAAAACATTTGAGGAACATTTCAAAGGTTGATTATCAAATCAAACTAAATTTAGGTCAAAAGTCCAAAAATCCTCTTGAAGGGCATTTTGGTCATTTTGGCTCTGAGTCAATTCTGGGTCAAATTGAGTATGGAAAGGTTGTTGACCTTGATTTTGCCAATTCACTGGGCCCAATGGATTAGGTTGACTAGGTCAACCTTTGACCTGGTCAACCCAACCCTTAATGGGTCAATTTTCACCCATTAGGCCCATTAAGAGCCCAAATTCATTTGAAATCAGATTTGATCAATATCATGGCTTGATCTCTTCCCCCATTGACCTATTTTGATTGGTTTGGCCAAGTCAAACTTTGACTTGGTCAAACCAAGCCTTTAATAGGTTAATATGACCTATTTATGTGAATTTAAAACATAATTAATGGGTTTAATGGCTCTTAATGCATGGAAATTCAAAATCCCATCCCAATCAGATCAGTTTCCCTCCAAATTACCTCGGGATTCGATCCCAACCGTTCACCTTAGGTTTAGGGTCCTTAAATAGCAAAATTTTGGTCTTTTTTGGACTTTTTGACTCTTGCTCTCTCTCCAGACTTCCACAGACTCTGAAATCTCTTGTGGGAGTTCCTGGAGTTCCCCATGACCTTCCCCCACCGAATCCCGACGAATCCCACTCGCCAGGGCTTCGATCCACTCCATCCAGGGCTCGTTGGTTCGTGATTTCAACTAGGAAAACTTACGAGGACAGTCTACAAGTGCAACCGTACAAAGATTTCGAAGATCCAACGGTTAGATCCTCTTAAAACCCTTAGAATAGATCAAACACTTAGATCTAAATAAATATTTGTTGAATGAGTTTCAGATCAAACTAGTACTTCCCCATGATTTCTGTTCAGATATAGGATGTAGGTTTAAAATTTCGTCGAATTTCGTCTACCCGATCGAGAGAAATCGAGCAAAAACCCTTTAGGGTTTCGGACCAGCTGGGCGAGTAGCCTGGACCGTTGATCCAGCCAATCAATGTTCCGGATTCGCGACTCCCCGCGGCTTGGCTCAGCCGCTGGCGGTCGCTCGCGGTCCCGCGTGCCACGCGGCGTCATCCGCGCCGTCCGTCTCCACCTTGCAGATCGGATGGCTGTAGGAGCCCGCTGACATGGATAAGTAAAAGGCGGCGTGATTGCCGCATGATCGCGGCAATCATTATCTGCCGCCAATGATTGGCCGAAACCACAGGGGGAACCCGCGCGTGCCACGTGTCAAACCGGGACCCGCCGTCCGATTTTTATTAAATAAATATTAAAAAATTATTTTTAAACTATTTTAACTTTAAAAAATCACAGAAAATTCATTTTTTATCCGTTTTCGACACACAATACCTCGTTTTGTTCGTTTTTTATTCTCTACACTATAAATTTTTTTTTATAAAAATAATGTGTTTATTTTTAATTATTATTAAAACAGTAACTTAGCCCTTTTTATTATTATTATTAATTAAATCATTATTTTTAATGTAGTTATTATTATATTACTATTTAATAATAATTATCTATCATAATTACTATTATCTTTAATTATTAGCTTACTATTTTATTTTATTACTATTTATTAGTATAATATATAGATATATATATATATATTATAGTAATTATCCATTTAAATTAATTTTGAAATTATTTTAATTATTATTCTAATAGTCTAGTTACTGTTTTAGGATTATTTTTATTACAATAATTAGTATTTAGTTATTTTGAGCTTATTTTAATTATTTATTTCTATTTCCTATAATTATCTATTTTAACTATTCTTTAATAGTATTTAATTAGTAAACTAATTTAACTATTTAATATTTTAATGAAGAATCTTTTTTTTTTCATGATTTCAGACGTTTTATTATTTTAAATTAATCTTATTTTATAATTATTTTAAAAATATTATTATTTTAAAACTATTTCAAAAATTTACCCTTTATTTATTGTAATCTTCCAAAAAATGCATAACTCCGTCGTTTTAA
Source organism: Dendrobium officinale (assembly GCA_019514585.1). NCBI lineage: Eukaryota > Viridiplantae > Streptophyta > Magnoliopsida > Asparagales > Orchidaceae > Dendrobium > Dendrobium officinale. The sequence goes on from CM033689.1 coordinate 5,969,231, forward strand.
ATCGGATTTGGATGCACAGCACCTTGTTTTGGGTGTATTTTGAATTCTGCACAGCTTAAAACTATTTTTAGATAAAAATTATGTATGTACTTTCTGTTATTACAAAAACAGTAAGGTGACACTATTTTAAAATATTCTTTTATTATATTTAAACTTCGGAAAATCATATCTTCGTCGTTTTAAATCGGATTTTTGTGTATAACCCCTTGAATTTTTCAGAAAAATATGAATTTTATTTTAAAATTATTTTCAGTCACTGGTTTTTACTGTTTTGGCAGATTTCTGTCTTGGAGCATTATTTGATTATTTAGTTATTATTTACTTAATTAGTATAATGACTATTTTCAAGATACAAACTATTTTCAAACCGTTTTGAAACCTCGATTGTGTGGTCAGTGGGTCTCCCTATACTTATGTATTATGAATTGACTTATTTTTAATTACTTTATCTTCTAAAAGTATATTTCTATTTATAAGTACTTTTAAACTATTTTAAAACTACCTATAATTAAATCCCCTAATCTTGGGAGATCTGCTATTTCATGAAATTTTAAACTTAGCTTTTATATGTGAATAGAAATCATGGGGGAATGGATTAGTGGATGGTTGAGTCTCAACCATTCGCTAATCCCTTCATTAGGTGTTTTCATTTTCTTGTTGTTCCTAGTTTGCATGTATAGGATACACCACGAGCACTTAGTTTAGGTTCTCCTAGATCTAAGGACATGGCGTGTATATTTTGTCTATGTACTCCATGCATTTACTACCTTGAGGGTTAGTATGAACTTCAATTTAAACCCATATAACGTAGTGACACCTTAAGGACAAAAATTAAGGACTTGTCTAGCAAACTTAGAAATTTTCTAGGGATTAGGATAGACCCCGGAACGACATGAAAACTTCAACACTTAAACTTAGTGACATCTGAAACATTTCATAATTTTCTAGGAATTTTTAGGGCTTGTTAGATCCCTTAGTTAACCAACCATAATTAACCTGCTAAATAGGGCCCCGAGACCTTCTGAAAATTGTAATAAATACATCTCAGGTTAGAAAATTACCCATAATACCTCAAATTGACCAGAATCTGATCTTTGACCTTAGATAAATAGGGCTCCCTAGTTTGACTCTAGGTTGACCCATAATTTGACCATAGGTGGAATTTACCATTTTGCCCCTAATAATTCATTAAAAATTATTTAAAAATCCCAAATTTTCTCCAAACACTTGGGAACACTTTCTTAGGTCATTCTTGACCTTTGGGAGTGATTCCAATCAGTTTGGAGTTGATTCGGATCAAAACAATAAAAATCAGCCATTTATTAGGAAATTTAGAAATTGCCTTAATTACCCGATCTTTAGAAATCCATAACTAATTGTAAAAAATTCCAAATTAGGTAAACCCACTTGCATTAGACTCCAATTAAGACCTAGTATTTATCAAAAAATTTAGGTTTCCAGAAATTAGCCTAGATTAGAAAGTCAACTTTTTGGTCAACCGTAGTTCATTTAGGGCCTGAAACTTAGAAAATTCATAACTTTGCCTAGGAAACTCTGATTTTAGTGTACTACCTATATAACTACTCGTACTAAGGTCTAGTATTTTCCTAAGGTATTAGGAATCCCAGACTTAGTCTTTTTCCCATAGTGACTTTTTGGACCCTTAGCTTAGTTCCTAGGATGACCTAGAATTTTCTAAAATTGGCTAATATCACCTGAGCTTTAAATATCAGTATCCTAAGCTCTTAAAACTGATCAACAAACTAAAATAATTAAAATACGCCCTAATTCATTAATATTTGAATTTCAACTAAAACATCCTTTTTAGACCCCCAACAAACCTCAATTATAGATAATTTTAACTAATTACCCCACTTAGGATCTATCCAAACCACACTAGCCTTACACACACATAGAATTATTTGCTAGGGCACTACTTCTAGATCTAGGTTAGGCCGCTGGGTTTTATTTTTCTGCTGTGTGCCGGAGCTTTCCGTAGTTTTCACTACATACTGTTTGAAAAATGATTGGTGTGATTGCTTACTTTTTCTGCACTCTGGATGTGAGCATTAGATTTACCCCTAGGTTAGAAGCGCCATATATATATATATATATATATATATATATATATATATATATATATATTATTCTTCCGTGCAGGTGGCCATGTTCAAACTAATAAAAGGGGGAGCAATGTCACGATTTCTAACAATGTTTTGTTCAGGTGCTTGCTCAGCTCCCCCTAAATAAAATGAGGGCTAAATTAATTATAACTGCACAGGTGGAGCGCTTAGCCCTCAAAATTAAGAGCATGGCTTGGCATAGGGTCAATGGTTTTAGCACCTTCATTTCTATAAAAACTGCTTGGGATTTTTATTAGGATAACCATGCAGGGAGTCTAGAATTTTCTACTTTCAATGAATGTAATATTTGTAATAATTGTTAAGAGTTGTGAAAACAACTATGAGTCGGGATATTCTTATCCAACTCGGATTTTAAAAGAAGAAGGCATCCCTAAAGGGGAGAGCCTTCTTCCATTTGGAAGACTGAGTTTGATGGCTTTAGATATCCAAAGAGAAAAGGCAATACACCCCTGCTGGGGAGAATTGTCTCTTCGTTTGGATATTCAAGCCACGACGGATCAAAGGATTCCGAGGAGGAGAGATCCAAGGAGTCCAAGGAGGTGAGATCCAAGGAGCCCAAAGAGGTGTGATCCAAGGAACCCAAGGAGAAGACATCCATAAAGCTAAAGATTGAAGACCCAATATCCCACTCAAAGTTGTTGGCGTCTGTCATAGGCTTAGAAATCCGGGTTGTTGGCAGTGGTGCCCGGCCACTTTATTTTCTGCAAATTCTGGTTGTAATAAGGGCAGTTTGCCTATGGACATTTAGATGATTTATTTTTGGATTTATATTGATGTGTTTACCTGATTGCGTAGTAGAAACTGCCTGCTTTTCTTAGGTTTCTTTTCTTGCATGCCAATTTTATTTTCGCCTGGATTTTCGTTAGGCTCTTTAAGGACTATAAAAATTTTTCTACTCATAACCAAAATTTAATATTTAAGTTTTAAATAATCTAGAAACTTAACGAACCTAGGGAATTGCCGGAATCTTCCGGGGTCGCATGCATATTAATGCATTCTTCTTTCCTTGCTATAAGATATCTCCCTGCCTGCGGGTAGAGTCCGGATAATCTGGCCTATGAGGATGAAGTGCCGGACCTAGGGAGACCCAGTCTTTTCAAAAAATTATTTTTTATAAGCTTGTTTTTAAAATTCTATAGCATTCATGAGCTGACATCTCAACTAGCATGCATTGCATTAGAAACTAATTTAATTAAAATTTAATTGTATTAACTAGGAGCATCTGACCCACACAAGTCTATGACCACTTAGGAAATCCTCTAGATGTCGGTCTTATTTCCAAAGAATTGTACCACCCACCCATCTCTCATAACTGACTTGATAGCATGGTTTTGAACCGATTAGGTGGTTAGCTGGCTCCCCTAATCCAGGCCGGGATAAGTCCAGGTTTTGCACTGCATTAGCTAAGACATGGGTCTTAGTGTTTCGTAGAGCACTAAACCCAACTTAGATTTAGGATTCGATGCTACTACATTCGGTCTCGTAGTATGCCTTAAATAGTAAGTAAGTCTCTTCCTTTCAGGGACTATAAATCCTACTTATCCACGTCACAGGATGACGCCACCTCCATCTATTCTCTCACGCATATGGTTGAGTGCTTGATTTTCTTTCTCCAGTTTCTGTTTAGTACCATAGAGCCTCTGAATGCTAGTGTGAACCACGCATGTTGATTCAGCCCTTCGTACCTTTCTTCCCTTTGAGTAGGATTTCCTAATCTATACCCATGTACCAATCCCACTTTAGGAGAGGATAATGTATGATCCTTAATCAAGAGTTTTCTCAGGCTCCGGCCTTGGATATAATTAACCACGGGGGCTTGCGCCCGTGGGAAACTCGGTCCCACATCTACTAAACCCCATTCGAACTCTTGCATCGGGTGGGGGAAACCCATGATTAGATTGTATGTATTACTACCCATCGAGGTGTATTAGCGACAGCCTCTATCCTTAATGGTTAGTCGTATGCACAATCCAATCTGTCCCTTCCAATTGACCCGTTTGCACGGTGCTCTTTCGGAGGTCCACAAAGGTGTAGACTATTGTTCAACAAATCAATATCACGGTATTAGAGGTGATCAAAGGGTTTGGAGGGGGCTCCAAAGTCAAATTTCACTATGTGAAAGGGTCCGGTGGCATTGATTGTAAATATTTGAAAGTTTTGCAACCTTTGGAGTTTGATTAAGACTATGGGGTTAGAGTCGTTCAAATGAGCTCAAATTTAGAGGGTTGACACTAGATACATGTCACATCAATATTCAATTGACAGACCCTGAATTAGATGCCAATTGATTGGGTTTTAAGGTGATGGAAAAATCACCTAGAAAGGGCTTTAGGGCCTAAGACTTTAGCCTAAAATTCTGGGTTTGGATTGAGTCAAGATTTGGATTAGGCCTAAGGGCTAGGTACTAGGAAGATCCTAGGATCTATGACTCAAGGAGGAGTTAAGAGTGACCTCATACAAAAATGAGGTCAACAGTCGCTTGGAAGATAGGCAAAACTCCGGCATCATTTGGAAGTCGGGTAGAATCTCGACGTCACTTAAATGTCAGGCAGAACTCCGATGGCGGTCGAGTAGGAGTTTCCTCCCTCCTTCTCATCTTCTCTTCTCTTCTCCTTCTTCTTTTCTTCTTCTTACTTGGGTCCTCTCTTAAGAGAAATGAGGGGCTATTTATAATTTTTTTAGGATGGCATGACCCGTAAATAGGATCATCAAGGGAAAATATGGAGTGGTTTGGATGGACGGTCGATATTGAATCCCTTAATCGTGGATTATTTGTTAGATATTTATAGGTCTTAATGATATCAGAATTTGAGGCTCTCCACTATTTATCGTAGGTGACTTTCCCTACTCAAAATCAGTGCCCCTCTCCTTGTATAGAAGTTAGACTTTTTTCAGTTATTTCTTTTATTTCTCCTCCCACATTCTAATTTTCTTACAGTTGAAGCTTTCCCCTATTTTTTGTAGGTGGCATCCCCTATTCAAATTCAGGACCCCTCTCTTTGGGTAAAAGTTAAAATTTTTGGAGTCATTCCTTTTCTTCTTCTCCATTGTTTCTTTTATTGTAGGAGCATTTTTGCACTTTTCGGAAGATTGCTCAAATTGCTTCCTATGGGTATTAATAGCTTCATCTGTTGATATTTGTGCCTCCACACGATATATTAGGTTAGTATATAAAGGAACCATATCTCGCATAAGTGACGAGTAAAAGGGACCAGGATGAAGACCTCCAAGGAAAACTCCTCTAGCAATTTAGGATCTACTTCTGGAATTTATTGAGCATCCATAGAAAATCATTGAAAATACACCTTCAGTGATTCTCCTTCATTCTGGCGAATCTCAAAAAGGTGGGAAGAATCCTTAGCATTTTTTTGATTGGCAATAAATTGTTCAATGAATATTTTGGCCAATATAATAAAAGTGGAGATTATTCAAACTGGAAGTGAATAGAACCATATTCGTGCTTGTCCCTTGAGGTTAACAGGGAAAACTTGGCATAGGAGCGCATCTAAGGCTCGCTGGATATGCATGATGGTCCTATAATGATCGATATGCTCTATGGGTGTAAACGAGTCGAGTCGAGCTCGAGTCAGGGGGTGTTCGAGCCAAATCGTGAGCCAAATATCGAGCTCAACTCGTGAGCCGAATATCGAGCTCGAACTCGAGTCGAGCTCAAAAGTCAAGCTCGACTCGCGATACTATAATGAGCCATCGAGCTGCTCGTCGAGCCGCTCGTCTTGCTTTCCCGCTCGGCCTTTTGTTTTCCCGCCCAGTTTTACCAAAGGTATTATATAGCTACCGCATTCCAAAAAAAAAAACAAAAATAGCTATTGCATTGGGAGAAAAAAAAGCTGATGTAGCATTTATTATGCCTCCTATTATATTATTTGAAAGGAAAAAAAGCTATCAGCATTTATTAGCATTTGTTAGAATAGACATTTGAGAGAAGAATTTTTGAAATTTTTTGAACTTTTATATGAAGCTGCCCGTTTTAGTAGAAAAAAACTAACATCAAAATTTTTATAAAAAAAAAATTGGCTCAAAATATTATTTTTGAGCCGGCTCAAGCTTGAACTCGAGCTCGTTTACAAAACGATCTTGAACTCGAGCTCGAGCTCGACTCATGAGCTCGATAAGCTCGGCTCATGAGCCTATAAACGAGTCGAGCTCGAGCCGGCTCGGCTCACTTACACCCCTAATATGCTCGTATAGGTTGGATGTCACGTCATAAGAATCGATGCTCGATAGTTTGAATCCTGTCAGAATAGGGTGTTGAAGGATGGCTTTGGTTAGGGGTGATAACTCCTGTAAGTCCCACTAACGATGAGATTGCCTTATACCCCTTATGGGAAACTCTTGTTGGATAAATCTTCATATTTCATGATGTAGGGCGTTACGAGGGAGTTCAACAATATGCTGTAGGGCTGAGTCCTTGGGGATATCTGAAGGAATGCAAGGTTGGCGACCTGTGTGTAAAGGATGGGTAAAGCTTGCTGTGTCAGCAAGCTCATTATCTTGATGTGTCAGAGGACGCATCGTTGGCAGAGGAAGGGGAATCTCACCATGATGATGTTCGGGTTGAACATCTTCGAGCCCTGGTGGATCTCGCGGGAGAAGAATCTCTTCTTGAGGTGCTAGTGACGATCGTTGAGTCTCTCGCAGGAGTTGAAGGATCTCATTATGAGATTCCTCCATCTTTCTAAGGAGGTCTTCCAGGGAAGGCTTTGAAGTTTCTTCTCCAGCAGCATTATGCCCCCTAGGATAAAAAACGGTAGATGCCTGGCGTCCCTGGTTCATGGAAGGATTTTTGGATTGGTGTGAGTTGGAGCGGGAGGCTCCCAAGATACGATTGTTATGCCTGTTGGCCATCATAGTGGTGCTTAGAATAGTGGGATTGAGTTTCCCACAAATGGCGCCAAACTGTTGCAGGCTAGAACAGCGATAGAGTTAGAAAGTTTTTGTCTCAACGTTGTACGAATATCCAGCACACAAACAGAAGAAAAATAAATACTCCAAGATTTTTACATGGAAACCTTGGAAAGGGAAAAACCCCCAGGGTCACGCTTAGTTGAAAGAATTCCACTAGTGTTTGGTTGAGATAAAAGAGACTGACTCGTCCTTAAAATTTAGGACAATCAAATTATAATGATTCACTTTCGGATTGAAATCCAGTTATAAATAAGTTGTGTATTTGGGTTGAATTTAGAGTCACTTGGAGATTAGATAGATTTCCGTGCCATTTGGAGATCGGGTAGAGTTCTGACTTCATTGGAAAGTCGGCCGAAACTCCGCATTACTTGGAAGTCGAGCGAAATTTTAGCGTCACTTGGAAGTAGGACAGAATCCCGGTGTCGCTTAGAAGTCGGGCAAATTTTCGGCATCACTTGAATGTCGACGGTGGTCAAGGAGGAGTTTCTTTCCTTCTTCTCTTCTCTTCTCTTCTTCTTTTTTCTTGGGTCCTCTCTTAAGAAAAATGAGGGGTTTTTTATAGTTTTTTGAGGATGGCATGACCCGTAAATAGGAGGAGGATCAAGGGCAAATATGGAGTGGTTTTGATGGACGGCCGATATTGAATCCCTTGATCGTGGACCGTTTATTAGACATTTGAAGGTCTTAATGATATCAGAATTTGGCGATCTTGCTCGTTGGATTCTTCTCGTCGAACAGCTTGATTTGATTATAAGCATGTCATGTTTGGAAACTGTTTGGTAATCCAAATTGTGTTTTGAACCTTCTAACAGCAATTCGGGTCTTTGATTTGGACCCATTTGGGCTCGGATTGAGTTGAATTTGGTGTCGTTGGGTTCGTATTTCCGAGACGATCAGTTCAACTATAAGTTTGCTGAAATCAGAGTTCAGATGATCCTAGATATGATTTTTGAATTTTCCAACTTGATTTTTGCCTCGAGATTTGTGTCCGATCAAGATAATTTTTTGATGACATATCAAACATGTTTGAAGGAGATCTTGTGGGGATTTGCATTCACAATGATGAAGAAAGAGAAAAATAAAATTATGATTAAAAATCAATAATTCCCATTAATAGGCTTTACCCACTCGATGATGAATGTGGAAAATCTAAGTCGCTAAAGATTTCAATGCTAAATGAAGAGGTGGAAGAAGTCTTTCTTGCTCTCCATAACTTATTGAGAGCCAAGAAAGGCTAGCTTATGGAGAATAGAGCCCCATGATGACCCCACAATGCTAAGGTGTTATATAAAATAAGAAATTAAGGGAAGGTGGCCTCCAAAGTTACATGGTAACATAGAAAGAGGAGCTAAGTTATCCTTTTTTTTCCAACTGCTTGATTCATAAGAACAAATCACCTCCTAAAGAGGAGGTGTACAAACAATATATCAATACATTTACTGATGCTAAGTGTAGTAGTTCCAAGTTAGTCAAGACTAATAGAAAACTCATGAAGGTTTTCTAAATGATGTATGAAAGCTATAAGTAGAGTTCTAAAAGAGAGATACTAGAGAGGCAAAGTGCCAAGAGAAAGTTCTCAAAAAGGAATCAAAGACAGAAGTCTTGTAAAACTGTCAAGACCATGTACCATGCAATAGTAATGATAGTCTAGCACTAGTGAACTATGATTTTGGTGCCACATGTAATGTCACCTTCTCATAAATTCTTCAAAATAAAGTCTTAATTACTTGTATAAAATATAGTGTCAAATTTAGCACTATAATATCATAAATGCTTACCTTGTTGTAATTGACATACTCTATAAATATAAAGAGATGTCAAGGAAGGACAAATTGGGTTAGACATATTCTATTTATATAAAGGGATGTTTGAGGGAGAACAATATAGTTAGCTTCTTGAGTACAACCACTCATACCTTAACAATGTTTCTTCTAAGAAAGATAATTCATCTTATAGCCTCCTAAGATATAATCGATAGACTATTAGAGCTAGAAAGCTAAAGAGATAATTCAAGGAAGAATTATCTTCATCCTTGTTGTATTTTACCTAATTCATTGATGAGGAAACTAGGGCAAATCAATGTATAGCTAGTAGGTTCAAAGTATTTTCAAAGCTTAGAAGTATGAGCTAAGGTGAGTTGCAATGAGAGAAGCATAGGTGGTCACTTATATAGGTTGGATCTAACCCACCACTATGAGATGCAGGTTCTATATAATATTTATGTTAAAGGAAACAACTTGATTAGTGCCCCCCTTAAAGTTGTGATGAAAGGGTTATTTGAGTTATTGTAAAACAGAATTCAAATTTTGGACAGATTTGGAGCAAAAAATTATGAACTCTAATAATATGCATTTTTCTTGAAGAAAAATAACGAGACACTCCAAATCAAAGGTTTAGGATGTCAGGGAACTAATGGTGGTGTTTTATGAGTTTTTGGACCAATGGTTGGGGAGTTATGATACTTTTAATTTGGTTGCTTGTTTTAGAACATCTCTCTATATTGATATTTTGTTTATGATATCTTAGAATTATTGGTGAGTTGAGGCCTTGGACCGTTATAAGAGATATGATAGAATATTAGAGAGTTTAAAATATGTTTTATGGATTTTAGTATTGAGGGAAGCTAGGCTCGAGGCTAAGTTGATGCAATGAAAATTGTATCGATAAAAATGGGGAATAAAAACAAGAAGACCTAACTAAGGATTTACCAAAACCCTAAGGGATCCGCCACCAAGTTTCACTAATGAGTAGAACAACCACCAAATTTTTTCGCATGAACTTTACATAATTTTTATTTAACGAAATAAAAAATACAAAGCAATATCATGTTTATAAGTTTTTTCCAAGACCAAACAATTTTGAAAATTTTTAAGAGCCAATAAAATACTATTATATGAATTAATGATGTGTATTAATACAATGAAAAATAAAATAAAAGAAACAAAATAATAAAAAATATGATAACCTTTGGCTTCTTGACTCGTAAGACCCACCTACTCGTCAAGGGACCCTAAAGTAAAATTCAAAATTATTCTCCTCAAGCTCAACTCGTTTATGGACTGGCAAGCCGAGCTTATCAAGCTCACGAGCCGAGCTCGAGCTCAAATTCGCACACGTTTAGTAAACAAGCAAGCAAAGACATGAACAAGAACAATGTGTATTCTACCATTACTTATAGACAAAACAAACCACCAACTTACAGTGCATTACTATCATCTCCTGAGTTCATCTCATTCCAAGAAACCACAGAGAGCAAAAATGAACTGCACGAGTTCACAAGAAAAACATGAAATTTCTTTCACTGTAAGACTTGCTAATGTACATAATATGCTGAGATCTACTTACAACATTCTCAAGCACAATAAAAGATGGAAAAACATAATCTCAGACACCCTATGCCTGACTTGGCATTACTTATCCTATCATCCCTTTTCAATTTTATCTTCATTTATACAAATAGCTATGAGCTACAAAAAAGTAAGATAACCTTTCTGTTTGTTAGGCCGTCAATCACGGCAAATTATTACGTGCGGTGTCCGGACCGTCCGGATGTGAATCCGGACGCGCCACATCACCCGGATGCACCGGGCCCTAAGTGACGTGGCGCGTCCGGATTCGCCTCCGGACGAATCCGGACACCACACGTAATAATTTGCCGTCAATCACACTGGTGAAGTAGTCAATATCTCAGGCTGTTGCTGCGCATTGTTTCTGAAAAATGGCAAATCAACAAGAGGAAATGAGAAAGCCCTCTGCTTTTCATGTGGCAGTTTCTCAAATTCAATAGCTTGTTGGCCATCAACAGCTTCCTTCCCATCTCCTTCAGCAAATTTAAGGTCATTGAGAGCTCTTCTTGCATAAATGGTGAAGGCTACAGTTAAGATAACTGCAACTACAAAGGAGAAGATATTGTAAGCTATCTCCAGAGGTCTCATCCTGTAACTTCCATATTGCATGTCGGCTAGAGTTCGAATCAACCGCCCGCTGTATCAAGATAAGAAAAGATGGATTAGGAAGAAGATTATTCTCAAATTTAGTGTTGAAAATACTTATGGCCCTCCAATGATAGTTGAAGAAGATGCCAATCTCAGCCTCCAACTCTTTCATTGGGTTGGTTTCAGCATTTTAAGAAGTTTAGTAAATTGTGGTCTTCAGATTGAAATAAACTTTTGAAAGAGTTCTAATAAATTAACACAACATATTTAGATGTTCAAAAATAAGTTCATTTGAACTGTATAATTTAAATGGTTAACTAAAAATTACAAAAGAAGATGATTAATTAGACATTTAAATGAATGTGTTCTTTAAATAAAAAAACAGTCCAGTAAGGTTCAAAATCAACCAAAACATTTCCCCATGATAATTCATTATCATTAGGCTTATCCCAATTTTTTGGGGGCAAGCTATATGAATCCACGTTTCTAATTTTTTTTTAGGCTTCGTTTGTAACAGTTTTCTTAATGCTTTGAAAAGCTATTTTTTAATACAAAAATCTCTGAAAGCAGAGAAAAAGTTGTGGTCTAAAGTTGTCCCAAATGAAGCCTTAAACTTTAAAATAACGGCAACCTCATACTAACCCTCGCTACCTAGTGGTGAAACCAAGGAGTTGGGTGTGCCTATTGCCCTCTTAAATTTGAGAAAAATCTCATATAACTATGTATAATATGAAAGTTTTACTTTTAAATTCTCATATAATTATGTATGTCATAGAAACTATCTCCCATCAATTTTGGGTAAAATCTTTTCATTCCCTTTCTCATTAGAAATACTAATTCCACCATTGCTCTCACCCTTTCAAAATCCAAGTTTGTGACCGAGCAAGATGGTTTCTTTAGTAAAACCTTGCCCGACCAGACAAAATTCTCATACATCACACGTGAATAGTCTCTTGACTAGGAGCTATTATTCTGTGCGGACACCGGACGGGAGAACCGTCCCGTTAAATGCTGGGTACCCAGCAGTACCGAGGGGTATCGAGCGTGGGTACCAAGCTGGCTACCCAGCAATGGGGTAACGTGGCGCATTTTTATTGGTCTCCGGACACCCTCCGGACTCCGCACAGAATAATAAATTCTTGACTAGAGCCAGAAAATAAGTAGAGATGAAAAGTAGTCTGACCTGTAAATGTAGATGAAAGCTTCAGGTATCATCCCAGCTATGGAACCACAAAGATAAGGCCCAAACCTCATATCTGTAACCACAACACCATAGTTGAATATTGTGTATGGAAAAGGAGAGATTCTGAAAACCGCAACAACTCGAAATTGTTGAAACCAGTTTCCTTGTCCAGCTAACCGTATTACAGATGCCTCTCTGGGCCATCTCATCAGCCATGCCTGCATTTCCACCGAACATTTCATGAGTTGGTTGCCCTTCATGCAAAACATTTGGCTCTTCTTGATTTGCAGGAGTTGGAGGAAAAGTATATGCTAGTTATAATACATGTTGGGTATTTGATTTATTGTTAACAGGACATGAGATTTACTTAAGAATTGAGATCAAATACATATTCCTTTTTACAATTTTGAAACCTACTAAACTGCAAAAAAACATTTTTATCGGACATTACTGTCACTTACATGCCCATTCACATGAGAAACAACAACATCAAATCTTTGTCCCACTACGTGGGGTCAGCTACATGAACTCTTTTTCTCCATTGTGTCTTGTTAAAAGTCAAATTCTCGTTTAAATCTAATAAAGAAAGATCATTTCTAATATTTTCTAACCAAGTCTTTTTAGGTCTACATCTACCTTTCTTAACATAAGTCAAATCTAATACCTCTACTTTCCTAACCGGGTCATCGGAAGGCCGCTGTTCTATGTGACCAAACCATTTAAGTCGACTCTCTCTAATCTTATCTTCCGCTGGTGCTACTCCAACCTTTTCACGTATATGCCCATTCACATGAGAAACAAAAAATTAATTTCCTCCAATCAGGCAAGAAAAGTTGAGACCTCAGCCAATCAAAGAAGTGGGACAAAACAACTTTCAATTCAATTCCTTCATCATTTTGACTACCATTGCCTTAACATTTTCTTTGCTCTAATTCCTTCAAACCAAACAAATTGTTTGTGTGATAGAAGAAAGTGAATGAAAAGACTTACATGTAGTCGTTCGCGAAATAATGAGCCAAACAAATATGGCAAAACCATACCAATGGTAGTTCCAACCATGATTATTATAAATCCAAACCCATAACCAAAGATCATTCCTGCAAGCCACATGGAGGGGCCTGAAGGAAGGAGAACAACTGGGAAAAGAGCCATAGAGGCCACAAGGATGAGAGCAAGAACGGGCCGACCAAATGCAGTTGCTTCCCATTTCATAAGTGGAATAAGAACCTGCAACATAGTTTTAAGGCATAAAACAGTCGATCCTTAGAAATATCTTTGTATATATATACAGGAGTCCACCATCAGTTAGTAAATAAATGACAAGAAAGCTATGTGATTAGCAGTACTAAATTCAACTTGGACAGTTTAATATGTTAGAAAATAAGCCACAAAATCATTATTAAAGCGCTTAAATCTTATTTAATTACATCACAAAGTATACACCAACATATCACCAAATCAATTGATGGGAATAGCAATAGGAAAAAAGATTTTTTGAGCACACAAAAACTAAGGACTTGTAAAGAAATTCTAAAGCTGGTAATACCTTCTCGAAAACAAAAGGAATAGCCCATTTCACAAAAAAGAAACATAGTATTATCAGAAGCAAGCTGCAAAGTAAAGCCTTCATCCACCACATAAATGATCTGCGCTTTGTTGTTTCATGGATTGATACTTCTTTGGTAACATCTGTACTAGTCTCGGCAGGTTTAACAAGCCTTGCATACTCATTTTCTTCCCTTGATTGTAGTTCAATACTTTCAATAATCTTACTGAAATCCTCAGGTGGATTGATCATCTTTGAAGTTCAGAAATCTGCACAAAAAATTGAATGAAATCATAAAAAATGAACAGGAAAACCTTAATAAAGTTAGTACGCTAACTGAAGTCTTTTTTATGGAAATTAGCAACAAAAAGCACTAACTTCAACCCCTAGCCTTAAGTAATATATTGGCTTTTAATGAATCATGATGATACCCATGAAGAAACAAATATTTTATGATGACTGAATGAAATAAGAATATGAAAGAGAGAATCATTATCTGAACAAAATGCATGTAGCAGCTTGAGGATCAGACAACTATTATGTATATAACTCATCAAGAAATGTTATATGAGGCATGGCAACATCTAAATCGAAAGCCTTCAGACCATATTTTCTTGTGTTCAAACTGCAAGTGCTAAGGATTCAAGAGATACTCGCGAACGAGCACACCACCACCACCACCTTCATGAACACCAAATATCTAAGAAAGTGCTCTTCAGGTGAAGAAATCTATCAGCTCCAATGGTCTTGATGTAGAACAAGACATGTATTAAGGTTATTTGGTTCATTTTAGCTATTTTGAATTATTTCTGAAATCCGAGTTCTTTTATAAATTTGAATTCCATGAAGAATAATAAATTAGACTATAATTTCATTAGGATTATAAGATTTATATTGATTTAATTTTGAAATAGTTTAGATATAAACCTATCACTATAAAAAGGAATAAGAAAGTCATATGCTTCATTATTTACTATTCAATGTGAATTGAAAGCAACTCCTCACATCAAATCTCCTTTCATATCACATATTTTCTCTCTCCTAAAATTGTAAAATTAGAACTCTCTCTCCTCGTGAAATTGCAAAGGCCAAATCAAGTTTTGAAATTGCACAATTGGGGCCTTGAGGTGTTTTCTTCCTGTGAGTCGAGGCATAAGCCTCACGGTATTTGAGGAGTAAGCCTCAAAATTAACTCATAACATTAATAAAAAAATATATAACATAATAAGTAATATACTAACATCAAAGTAAGAAATTAAATTAAAATTATAAAAAGTCAAAGTAATACCATTAAAATCATAAAAGGCTACAAACAATGGAAAATAAAAAGTATCTCCCACTCTTAGTTCAACATAAACAAATAGCCTAAAATTATAATTTATGAATTCAAAAGTGTCCCGCATTCTCATTACTTAGAGGGTCTTCGTTAGAATCATCATTACAATTAATTACTTTCCCTCTTTTCTCATACTAAAAATAAAAAAAATTGATTTCTAAGAACACGAGGAGAGGCATTGGAGGAGAAACAACAATAGCGTGCAATAGGATCGGTTTATAATATATTGATAATAATTTTTGCACACAAAATCCTCACCTTCAATCGCTAATCGGTTCTCCCATACATTAGAGCCAGAAAATAATTCTACTATTGAGAAGTCCAAAAGATTATCCATGTGTCATGATTGCATCTTTTACCATTTACATGCATGGCACTTCCCAACCCACTTGTATTGGTTGACAATCTATATGTGATATCAAATTATGCTTAATCCTTTACATATCAAGAGCTCCATCTATAAAGCCATTTAGGAAAAAGTATCTATCTATGCAGCTGATAGCCAATAACAGAATGATGGAGAAGCACTAACCCTAAAATACATGAAGAAGTTGCATTTAAAAAAAAAATCCAACATCCTCAAAAACACTCGTTTCAAGCTTGTAGGGCTCTTGAGTAAGAAGCACTAGACTGAAGGCCCCTCAACTATTAAGGAAACTGTTTCCTTTAGCAATTAATGGGCATACAGATGAAAAAAATATCTTCCTCAAGATTTGGAGCCTGTTAATGGATTCTGTTAGCTTTATCAATTTGTTAGAAGAGCTATATATGACAAACCCTACCAGAGAAAATAGATGACCTTACTTGAACTTAAGGAATATAAAAAGGAGAGGAAGATAGAAGAGGCAGAAGCTGCACTACTATTTTGTAGATATTATTTAGGTCGCAGACCTAAGGTATCCTCCAGAAGATCAAATATTAACTCATGAAGAGCCAAAAAAACACACAACTCAACTCCAAATGCTCTTCTTGAAGCTCCAGAAATCATCTAAGACCAAGAAGAAAGGCTTGCAACCCTAACAGGCCTGATCCAGTTTCCAAAGTTACATCTAGATTGAACTAGGGTACAAATTCTCTCTCATTTTCTTTCCTTTTCATTGAAAGCAAACATCCTGATTATAGGGGAAAGATCCACACAAGCGAAAGCCGAAATTTTTTATCAAAACAGGAAAGATTTTCATTTTCTTACCCTAATTCCTCGGTGGACGAAACTCAAAATACCAATTCAAAGAGAATTTTTTTTCTTAATTACTTCCGAGAATTAAAGCAAACATAAAAAAAGGAATTTCTTCAAAAAATAGCGAGGAGAGAAGAGAATCAATGTTACCGGTGCTGAACCGATGAAGGAAGAACGCGAATCCGTCGCCAAGAATGGTAAAGAAAAAGTTGAAAGGGCAGCTTAGAAGAAATCAGAGCTCGGTGGGCGTTTGGTGAAGCCAAGAATTCAAAGTTGGACTCTCCAAATTAACGTTTTTATTACTTTTACTAATGATTTGTTAATGGAAAAGCGGGAGAAGAATTATTTTGGCAAAGTCTGCCAGACTGCCTGGACAGAGACGATTAACTCACTCTTACAAATTCTGAAAACGCTAACTTTTTCTATAATTTGTAATCCAAAATGGACTTTTCAACAACAAAAATTTTAAAAAATAAAAAATAGTAACGAAGACTTTCTTCGAACGCACTCAGGTGGCATCGGCTTCTCAAGCAAGTGCCTTGCTTGCTTGCCCTTGAAGATCCTTGAATTTAGAAAATTCTTTTGTGAAAATATTTTTATTTGTTTTTATTCTTATAGAGAAGTGAGTGCCTTAAAAATTATTTTTGATGTTGAGGTTTTCATGCAGCTCATCTTGACCTCTTATTTAAAAGTTTTGACTTTCAATTATGACGTTTTAAATTCATGGCTTGTATATCTGTTTTGTATGTGTGTTTGACTTAATTGACTCAAAAGTCTCAAATAAAATGTTAAGGTTCTCAAGGAAGACTAAGCAACGTGAAATTTTCATATTAAATATTTTGACTAAATTTTATTTAGAGTTATATAATTTATAAAAATAATTAAATTTTGTATTGTAGTAATCTCAATTAAATTTAAATATTTTTAAACACTTTATGATTAACAATATCATGAGATAGATGATTCACTTAGAAAATACTCGAGGCTTTAATGAAGTTAGAGCCTGATGAAAAAAAATCAATCAATCAAGTGGTGAGCTAAATGAATATATTTGTTGCTACAACTTGAAAATAGTCATAGAAAAAGCATGCATACTCTCGGACCCACGTAGGAGCCATTACTAATTATAAAGCTCAAGTTGTGAAAAAGAAAAAGAACTTGAGAATGATAAATAGTAAATAACGAAGTGTGTGATTCAAACTCATGAACTTTGTTGAATCTAGATTTGTCTGAGGTGTGGTATAAAAATCATATTCCTAGAACTGTGAGAAAGGGGGAAAAGAAAAAATATGAGAGAAGGGTGTGAGCTTATGAAGTCAAAAGCCAAAAGAAAGACTTTGAACATTAAATTGCTAGTATCAATTGTATAAGGAATTGGATATAGGCCCAAATTTTTAGTCTATGAGACTAATAATCTAAAGAGCGGGGAGAGAGAGAGAGAGAGAGAGAGAGAGAGAGAGAGAGAGAGAGAGAGAGAGAGAGAAGTCCCAAAAATGATTTTTTTGCTCTTTATTTACAAGACTTTGGGCGCTCCAAGAAGGGCTAAATGATATGAAAAATATAAAATTCATACATGAAATATATGGCCTAAAGTGTAGTCAGCTATGGTACATCAAACACGTAGGTAGCTGGGTTGATAGACATTGCAAGTCTTGACATGCATGATGGTTGCCTCAGATACTGCAGGAGGACCGTCCATTAATGGTGAGTACTCGATTGATGAAAACATCCATCAGTGGTAAGTACTCAATTGATGAAACAACAATTGTGCTTTTGGATGTCGTCATCTTTATAAGAAGTTGCCGCCTTAAACAAGCTACCCATTGAAGTCATTAATTCAAGTAATAAACCACCTAGGTCATTGAATCGTTGAAGCACATGTCACTTGTTGGGCAGAGTGGCTAAGGTTCTATGAAGCCCTGAATTGATGAGCTTGCTAAGCACTTCAGCCAATGAGGCTTGAAATTAGCTCTGAAAATTTGGATGAATTTTTAGTATCCTGATTCTCTTCTATCTTTAAAGAGTCATTCATAATAGCAACAAGAGAATTAAAAAAAAAAGTTTTGTGTTTTCGTTATCGAAATTATTGCATATCTTTGTATTGAAGAAATTTTTACCGCGTAACTTTTGGTATGTTGTAGAAATGATGATTTTGCACGATTTGAGTATTTTCTGGAAAATTTTCATTGGGTATTTTGAATTCTGTGAGATTTTTATCGAATAAGAAATTTTTTGAATGTCGAAAAATATTGCTTCAGTACAAGTAAAGTCTTGAAATTATGTTTTATTCGATTTCTGGTAATTTGGTAATTTTTTGAAACTGTGTATTTTGATCCTGTTGGGATTTCTGTCGACTGTACGATATTTTAAGGATTTTCTTCAATTGAGTTAAATTGTGTTTATTGATTGCAATGTATTAATGAGATGTATACGAATATGGATATATGATTGAAATACTGTTATATTACTGAAAGACAAATAAGGACTGGTTGAACCGTTGGTTGGAGATTGATTGACCTGTACAGGATGGTGGGCCGACAAGCTTTCCTTTAGAAATGGTTTGGTGTTATCCTCAATTGATCACGTGATATAACGATTGGGAGTCATAAGGAGATTATGCCGACAGGAGAAGAGTGACGACTCTATTATTGAGCTAACGGATGCAACGATACATCGATATTCCAAGATTGAAAAATGCCTTAATAGCTAGTAATTGTACTTGTTGAGTAAAACTATTGTATTGAATTGCATGTTTAAAGTATTGTTCTATTGATTACCCTATGGATTTACTGATATTGAATTGATCTATTGTTACCGATTGATTTATTAATTACCGTACGAATTTACGGATATCGATGAATTTATTGATATTGAATTGATTTATTGATATTGAATGGATTTACTAACGGATTTATGAGCTTACTGTCACTGCACAATTTCATTGATATTGCATATTGTTTACCAATTCTACTACTGATTCACTGATACTACTGATTCACCGATACTACTGATTCATTGTACTGATCTTATAGCACGTGATACATCGAATAGTGACTGATACATGTGATACATCGAACACGTGATATAGAATATGATTTTACTGCATTGATTGATTTCAATTGTTATTAATGATTTATTGATTTGATTTCAACTGTTCTTAATGATGTATTGATTTGATGGCTTTATATGATTTCATACCGATTGATCATATTATTGACCGGAGATGAATTCTTTATTCAATGATTTGATTGATTCTATTGATGTGATATTAATTTAACTAATATTATTGATACGATGATTTTCTCTATGGATTTGACCGATGTTTTAAGATATGATGGATTCTTTTAAGAATTGATGTATGTACTGATTTATTAAGCATTATGCATTTTTCTACTATTTATCGATTCTCCTACTGATGATTGTGGATTTTATTGATTATGCATTGATTACTGATTTTCGTATATGCATAGATTTAATGATCATGTGCAAGTGACTGTTATTGATTTGACTAATTGACATGTATATTATTTCTGTACCGTGCTTTGATTTCAGTTGTAGGTTTTTGGTGACCTGCTCGGCTTTTTGAAGCTCATTATATGTGGTTAATATTTTCAGGTCAGGGCAAGGGAGCATGAGTGCGAGGTTGATTTGAGTTCTTCAGGTTTTTATTCTTTTTTGTTATAGTTGTTCTTTTGTACTCAGGACTGGATGGAATCCTGATTAATGTGTAAATCATGAGTATTGTAAATAAACTTTTGGGAATGAATAGAAATGTTTACTTGATGTTTTAAATTATAGATTTTGTTAGACTGTTTAATACTGATTAATGACTATAGATAGCTCTGCTAGTTGATGGATTAAAAGAATAATTCTTCCAAGTTAGATCTTGGGGCGTCACACATATGACTACTATGTGCATTAAATAAATATATAATATATTGAAAGTATCATTAAATTATTGATTAAGAGAATTCATTAATATTTTATATTCTATTTATACCATCAATTCAAAATTAGAGAATTTAGCTAGACATGAAAAATAAGTGAAGCAAACTCATTTTCATTAATTACATAAAAAAGAGAGTATAAGAAAAGATATCATTGGATGAGTTCAATGATCTCCTCCTTGAACTTACAGAATTGCTTTTGCAAACATTAACAAAATATTCTAATGAAGTGGATCTAGTGCTCCATGAATTCTCTTAGTTATCCCTAAGAAAATCACGGAGAAGCACTTTGAAGAATAAAATTAATGACTGAACTCTCTTACTAACATTGCAAATGGATTATTTATAAAAAAATGCATAAAATAGATTCTGGGGTTGCGGTGCTCGAGACACTAATGCTTCGGCGCCCATAAAATGAACTAACGTCTAGCGTTGAAGGATTTTCTCTGCTACGGTGCTTGTTGATGTGGACATGCTATTTAGTGAATAGACGTGTTGTTTCGTTGGCAGATCATGTCCTGAATGGTTACAACTGTAACGATGCGACGCTGGTGACAGTTAAGCAATGTGGCGTCCATGTGGCACTCCCTTTTGGCTTGGCATAGTAGTTACTTTTAACATAAGAAGAGATCAACAATCAGCAAGACCAAACTCATTTTTCATATTCATCACATCAAAAGAGGATATTGAAGCACAACTAAACATCATTAGCAGAAATTTTATAAGTAGTGCAATGAAATAAAGTGCAAAAAAAATGAAAATAAGATTTATATTGGTTCAGCCTATCGACCTACGTCTACTCCCCAAGTTATCTACTAAAAATTCCACTAAACTCTCTTATTTTATTCCACATAAGGTGGGGAAGCCTTTCTCTTTCATAGTATATTAGGGAAAACCCTACAACTCTTTTTCTTTACAAATAACAAGACTATTATAGCCCACCAACTAGCCTCCACATTATAAAAAGAATTTTCACATGATCGATATATCTCTAACAATTAACAAAAACTCATAAACTGGAACATTAGCATCACAAACTCAGAGATCAAATATATGATTTGAGGAAAATAATAATAGTTGCGTAAGCTCACTCAAAGATCTCTCTTTTCCGGATGGAAAATAAAAAAAACAAGAGAAGTAGCAAGAAGAATTTTTTCTCCCCAAAACTCTTAGGTAACAATAGCCGCAACACATTTTAGGTTTAATAAAAAGACATTTTTATTAAGTTGTTTAATTACCAACCCTAAATAGCTTAATTAAAAATTTGTTTTGCCCAATTATATAGTGTGATCGTATGATTAGTTCATTTAGCTAATTTCCCAGAAAATTCATCTATATGATTGTCTAATCAGGTCATATAGTACGCTCTTATTCACCTAGATTTGATTTTAATTTACTTATGGATATGCTTAATTGGATTAATTGTTTATGTCATCATATAGTATTATTTATACCATACAATATAATTAGTTTAATTTATGAATTGAATTAATTAAGGTAAGAAGCATATGGAACTTATGCAATTTAATTATAATTTGTTATCCAATACAATTAATTTAAAGTTTTTATTTTTGAATTTTCTAACAATAAATATGACTTGATCTTATAGTAATCCAAAAAATATCATGTACATCATACACTATGATCACGCCATCATATCATACAAGTACCAGCAAATTATGTTGTCTTGATTAACAATTTTAAAATATATATTTAAATTATTTTATCTCAATTATATTCTCATATATGTAGGCTTAATTATGTCACATCAATCATTTACGAAGCACATCAAAAAAGATACAACTTAAAAATAAAATTATAAATTTTAGATTCTTTGTCAATCTTCTTCTATCTTGATGGCTTTAAATTTTGTATAGATTCTTTGGAGCTAAAATTTCTCCAAAGTTTTCATTTTTAAAAAGCTAAAATTTTCATTTACATACTAACAATATTTAAAGAGTTACAATAACTCTAATCATTTTAAAAGAAGATAGAAATTTTAGAGAGAAAAGAGGTGGGTGACAATTAATGAAAGAATGTGCCAACTAATTTTATTAATTTAGTTTATATTCCAATCTTCATTAAGTAGTCATCCATACAAATTCTCTAAAAATAAAAAAAATTAAACGTCTATACGTTTTAGAATTTAAATATTAAAACACAAAATTTAATTATTTCTTCTTGAGTAAGCTCTTATGATGAGCTTTGATTCGACTCTTACTTTAGTACTTTTTGGATTATTAGCTTCATGTTTCTACGTAATTGATGCGCTACATCACTTATTCAAAATTTATGGTCATATTAGTTAGGGTAGATCCTAAGGTAACTTTAAATTTAACCAATTAGGGTTATGATTGATGTAGGCTAGGACAATTATGCTCAACGGTACAATTTGAAATTGGTCAAATTTCAAGCAAAATTATAAATACTCTTGATGGTATTTCTAATTTGAAACAAAAAGAAATTTTTACTATGGTTTCTCTTAGATTTGGTCAATTATTATCATATGGATGGATGGTTATATTTTGTTTAATAAAATTTTATAAAACTATGAGGCTTATTTTTTGAAAGGTAATGTTATCATTTTCAATGATATAGTTTAAATTTGGGTGAAAATGCTTAGTTTGCTTTGCTTTTCATATTAAAAATATATAACAAAATAATCTTGTAGGATGTAATACATAACACATAAAATTATAACTTTTTTATATTTAACCTTTAAATTTTACTATGTACATAGATAACATGTAGAATATTAAATAACATAAAAAATAACATTATTCTCACTCTTTTCGTTATAATGTCATCATTAATGATGATGAAGAGGTTGGCAGTGAAATCAATGAGATCAACAAGATTTTGACAAGGGATAGATGAGCTACATAAGTATAGGTGGATAAAGAGATGGCGAGGGCATTACGTAAAGTTGGATGCCGTCCTTCCAAATGAGATTCTGTAGAGAGAGTTGCTATTTGCATGTTTTATATTCTTGCAACTTATATTATTTTGATGATTTCAAATATTATTGTTTTTATATATCTCCTAACACTTTTTGAAAGTTTTATTTTTGCTCTAGTGTGTATTAACATTTCAGGAAAATCAACTCCAAGCGATGATGACTTGAAACTATTCATTTATAAATCATAAGTTTTTGAAAGAAAGGGAGTGATTGTAATTGAGTGAAAAATCACAACACACACTCTTAGGCGATAATTTTTGTGAACTGATCGTACGGGACGAACCTGGTTCGTACGGGACGATCATGTCAATCAACCCCTTAGGAGAGCAATGGATTGAACGTGCGAGGAGAAAATTTTCTAAGTCCTAGTCGTCCAGGACGAATTTAATATTCGTCCCGGGACGAACTTCTCGGGATTCTCTCTTGCACTGTTCGTCCAGACGAAAAATAAGGTTCGTATCGGGACGAAACTCTCTGTATGAGATCGTACAGGACGAAATGAACATTCGTACCAGGACGAAACTCTCTGTATGCGATCGTACATGACGAAATTAATTTTCGTCCCTAGACGAAACTCTCTGTTTAAAATCGTCCCAGGATGAACTGAACCGACTTACATCAGTTGGTTATGTCCTTTAGAATTTTTGGGAATCGACCTATGTAATAATCGTTTCGTACCGGACGGCCATAGTTCGTACAGGACGATGAGCGTGTACGAACATAATTCGTTCCAATATACATTAGGTTCATTTCCGACACTTTAAGTAAACTCGTCCAGGACAATCCACGATCGTATGGGACGATCCACTGCGTACAAAATTGAAAACTTGCAGTTTTTTAGCGATTTTTTTTGTCTTTTGTATATATAGTTCAAATTAGACTGCCACCCAATCTTTTTGCCATTTGATCTTCGTGCCTATTGAAAGAAAAGTCAAGGAGAGAGTGTGAGAGAGCATTCAAAGGATGATTCCTACCACTGGAGAGTGAAGGTTTCACTTGGTGTTCAAAGGTAAGAATCTCTACTTGTGATTTGGGATTAGTTCACTCTTTTCTTTCTTCCTTCTAGATTTCCTGTGAGAAGATCGGTCAAGGAGATCCGGTTCTCTGCCGACACTAGGAGAGTGTGAAAGGACGAAGGGTTCTCTGCCCACACTAGGAGAGTGTGAAATGACGAAGGGTTCTCTGCCCTCACTTGTGAAAGTGTAAAAGGACGACGGTTCTCTGCCAACACTAGTGAAAGTGTAAAAGGACGAAGGTTCTCTGCCGCACCGGGTAGTGGTGAAAAGAGTGATTGTAAAGGCTTCTCCGCCTTGTTGTGGGTGCAAAAGGAGAGACACTATTGGTATTAATGCAATACTCAGAGGGTGCCTCTGGGGAGTGGATGTAGGTCTGGTTTAGACCGAACCACTATAAATTGTGTGTTCTTTTATTTTACTGTTTTTTATTTTCTGCATTTAATTTAGTGTTTTAAAATTGTGGTTGAAAAACTTTTTATAAAAATTTATTAAATTTCAATTTCGGTTAAACTAATCAAAAGAGGGAAAATTTTTTAAATACCAATTCACCCCCTCCCCTCTTGGTAGCTTTGGGACATTAATTTAGGTCTAACAACCTATTTACTAGACTCAACAGATTCTACCCTTTATCTGTCGGTGGAAACTCTTAGATGACACCATGGAGAGAGGTTTTGGTCGAAGCCCCTTTCTAGCATTTACTTTCTTTTTATTAACATAATACAACAATAACAAAATCAAGCATTTATACCACTACGTGGGTTGACTACATGAATATTTTTTTTCTCCATTGTGTTATGTTGAGTCAAATTCTCATTTAAATCTAATAAAAAATTATTTCTAATATCTTGTAACCAAACCTTTTTAGGTCTACCTCTCGGTTTCTTAACATAAGTCAAATCTAATACATCTACTCTCCTAATCGTGATATCGAAAGACCGCCGTTTTATGCGACCAAACCATCAAAGGGACTCTAATCTTATCTTCTACTGAATCTACTCCAACATTTTCACGCATATCCTCATTTCGTATCCTCTCTAAGAGTAAAAGTCACTCATCTCTGCAACACTTAATTTAATTTTATGCTTCTAAAAAATAATTAAATTTAGATGTTAAATATATAAATATTTTAATTTCAAACTATTATGAATCTCTCAACAATCTTTATATTTAGTTTTGAATACATTCTGAAATATTTATGATAAATGTTACTATTTTTGAAAGAAAAAAAAAAGAGGATTTTTAACTATCTGATGATTGGTTTCATGGATATTTGGCGATTAATCTTATATTGATTAGTGTATGCATCAAATGTTTTTATTTTAATTTTCGGGTTGTCTGTTTGTCGACGCTCATCGGCGCGGAGCTCCGACAACGAGGTGAGAAGGAAGCCGCCGGAGGTGGAAGAGCAGTGGCGATGCCCGCGAAGAACTTCAGGAAGAGACGACTTGAACAAGATGAACTTGGGACCGAATCCGAGGATGAAGACGACCGCAGGTAGGACAATAACGTGAAATAAGAGTAGGGTTTCTGTTATTAGTTTCTTCTTCTACTACTACTGTCTGAATATCGGGGAGGAATATGAACATCTAGGATGGCGTTGGAGGAGGTAATGTTTCTCCAAAAGCAGCGGGAGAGGAAGACTGGCATTTCGGCTCTTCCGAGTGCACAAACTGGAAATAGCGGCCTCGTCCGCTCCGGAGACAAGGCCGAGGGCGATGGGGAGAAGGAGGATCTCGTCCTGCAGGATACTTTCGCACAGGAAACCGCCGTTATCGTTGAGGATCCCAACATGTAAGGATCCGTAATTTAGTGCCTCATTCTAGTCATTTATAGGACCGAGGTATACTTAATCCTGTATAATGTGAAGGCTAAAGTATGTAGATCAAGAACTCGCGAAGCAAAGAGGCAAGAAGATCGATTCTGGTAAGAAAGAGGATAAAGATCCCATGGACGAGCTATATGCCATACCGGAGCATCTAAAGGCGAGTTTTTTTCCCCCTTTTTCTTAAATTATTTGTGAAATTGGAGAAGTTAGGTGTTTTGTCATCCATTGTCAGCTATGAGGCCTAGGTAGCTTGGATTAGAAGTGAATTGTTTCTACTGCACTCATTTTAGGTGAAAAAAAGGAATTCAGAGGAAAGTTCTACGCAGTGGACCACTGGAATCGCGGAAATTCAACTTCCCATCGAGTAAGTTATTTATGGCCTATTCCATCTCTCTCTCGCTGGTGCATGTGCTTGTTTGTGCGTGCGAATGCACGCTTGTATGCATTTCTAGTCTTATCTCTTGGAGATACAGCCAAGATTGCAGCTTTAGCTCTAAGTAATGGTACCAAGTTGCCATTTGCTTCATAATCGTGCATATTTTCGTTCAAATTGATGATAAGTGAGAATTTTATTGTGAGCTTCAAGAACGGCTGAATTCGGGCATTTTGAATCCAGGGAAAGCCTATTATTTGAAGTAGCAAGGAATTTTTATCCATATCACGCTATCCAGGAGTAACAAAAGTGAACCACTTCTGAGGAGGAAATAAGAACATTTCTCTAGTAGAAGTTGAATTGATTCCTTTTCATCAAGACTCATTTATCCACTTATGCATTAATACTCAAAGGCTACTCATTCATTCTTGATGTTTCTAACAACGAGAACATTGATATCATGGTGTTGAGTTGAAAGTCATTTAATGAGGTTTAGGCTTTGTTTGAGATGGTTTTTTTACTTCTTTAAAAAGCAGTAAGAAAGGCGTCCCAAACGAAGCCTTGTTATGGATCTGTAAATTTTCATCACAATGAGAAGTGGAGAGATGCTTGGATACAGCGTTCAATGTACTTTAATTGGATTGCCCTTAGATCATATTTTGAAGATTACAGTGCTTCATGAAAACCAGAGCCTGATGTTGAGCATTAAATAACATAACTGCTCTTGTTGATTGTTAAGACTTATACTGATAACTTTAAATTCTTTGATAATTTTCACAATAGAGAGAGGCTTATGCACTGGGTGGACTGCGGGGGAGGGTGCGGACAACCTTCTATAGTATAGATAGCTACATTGGGTTTTAGCTTTATAGCCATGAGCAAGGGGAAGATGCTTCACTTAACCCTCAATATTCCTGATGGGGGTTTGGGAACCTTTTTCTAAGTGATAAATCTGATTTTGGAGATGAAAGTCCAAACATTTTTTCCATTTCTTTGAGATAGTTAATATCTCAAAGAAGCTGCTTCACTTAACCCTTGATATCCTTGATGGAGGTTTGCGAACCTTCTTGTAAGTGATAAATCTCTCTGCGCAATTTGACCCAAAACCGCCTCGAGACTTACGCAATTCCTCTCCTGGCAGAGGCGTACGCCTCACTTGGACTGAGGCGCGCCTCAGAGGCGCAATTGCGCAATTCTGGCTGAGGCGTACGCCTCAAATATATGCTCAGTACCGCTCAATACATGCTCGGTACCACTCAATATATGCTCGGTATAGCTAGGTATTTGCTCGGTACTGCTAGGTATATGCTCGGTACTGCTCAGTATATGCTCGGTATAGCTAGGTATTTGCTCGGTACTGTTAGGTACATGTGAGACATCGTTCCCTTACTGTTCCTCTCTGATTTGGATTTTCCTCTCAGGATCGTCCAGGACGATTTGAGATCGTCCAGGCCGATCGGTACTGTAGAAAATATCGGCCTGAAGATAGTTCTGTGAACCGTCCAGGACGGTTTTTCTGGTCTGATCGTCCCGGGACGATGTGGCGATCGGCCGGGCCGATCAGACAAATGATATATGAAAATCTGGTCGTTTTGAGGAGAGAGAAAAATCATTTTATAAAATCAGATATTTTGAGGAGAGAGAAAGAGAGGAAAAGTAAGAGGAAATCCTGGTTTTGGAGGCCGCGGAGCGCTTTTCGTCCGACGCTGCTGTTGGAGAAAGTGTAGATCTCGTGGTAAGGACTCCGAATCCTATCTCTGTTTTCAAAGATATTGAGTTTTGACCGAGTTGTGATCTGTTTTGTGTTTTCGTAGTCGACTTTTCGACGTGATTTGATATTGACGCAACTTTCACCGCACAACTTTTAGTATGTTATAGATATGATGATTGTACACGATTTGACTATTTTCTACGAAGATTTTACCGGTCGGAATTGATTCTACGCGATTTTAATCGAATAGAAAATTATCAGGACTTGATTTGATTTGGATTCTATAGAATAATAGTCTTGTATTGATGTTATGGATCTTCGTCTGTAATTTGGAAAGATTTGAACTTTGTGTCTTTTTGCAGGATTTTTGTGTAAATTTGACCGACTGCCGTTACTCTGCCCGATTTTCGTACGATTTCTGATTTGGTTGAAATTGCTAGATTGAATTGATATGCGTATAACTATTGATATGATCGTTTTAGATTTCTTTATTATTGATTATTGCATCGATTATTGCATTGATTGATTGTTACTGAAAGACAAGTGGGAACCTGGTTGAACGTTGGTTGGAGATAGATATTGACCTGTACAGGATGGTGGGCCGACGGGCTTTCCTTTAAATCATAGACCATAGATCATCGATATAACGATTGGGAGTTATAAGGAGTTTTATATGCCGACGGGCGGCCGACGGGCAAAAGAGTGACGACTCTTCTGGATAGAACCAACGTGCGGATATCTACAACAGCAATATGGATTCTACAACAACACTATTGATAATAGCTAGTGTTTGTGCTTGTCGAGTAAGACCATTGTATGGAATTGCATGTGCATCATATGGATTTCCTGATATGCATTGATTTATTGATTTGATGGATTTATCGAATTGATTGCTTATCGTCCGGATTCATTGATTTCATTGATTGATTCTTGAGTATTAATACTATTGATTATTGAATATTGACACTGATATGGATATGGACGGCATAGATTTATAGATTCATTGATACCATTGATTTATGCATTGATTCGACTTGCTACTGTAGATTTATCGTATTGTCCTTCCGATTGATTTGATCGACTTGATAGTATAGACTGGATTTGATTGATTGATTGGTTTGACGGATTCATTGATTTGATTGATTTATCGTATTGCTTTTTCGATTGATATTATCGACTTGATTGATTCATAGATACTGGCACCGACATGGATATGGAGTCTGTGTATTGATTTATAGATATTGACACTGATATTGATATAGATTGTATCGATTGATAGAGACCGATATAGACATTGATATAGATATGATATTGACATATGGATACTATTGATACGACAGATCCTGATAGGTTATTGATATACTGCTACATTGACTCGTCGTGCCGATTATCGATTGATTGATTGAATGAAATATTGCCGTATGGATTTGATTTATCGTAGAATAGATTTCTTTGATTTCTATTGACCTGATGATTTCATTCTATTGATTTGATTTCAATTGATCTTTCGCCGTATTGATTAGATTGTTTATTGGGATTTGAGCCGATTGATATAATTGACTGGAAAGTGCTTTATTGATTGGGATGATTTTCCTATTGTAGCATTGTATGTCGTCATTATTGAACCGTCCTCGCTGCTGGGTAGTAATCGTATTGAATAATGGGATTGACTGATTTGTAAGAATGATATAGATACAACGAATTGACTAGACGACCCGATTGATTGAACTGATAGTATTGATTGATAGACACTGCTACGATGGATAGACATTGACTGAAAGCACTTACTGATTTGATTATCACTGTTACGATGGATAGACATTGACTGAAAGCACTTACTGATTTGATTGTTGGGAAATTGATTTATCGATGTTTTTACCGCTGTATTTATTATTGACTATTGATGGATTCGATCTGATTTAATTTGATTTGCGTACCTGCATAGATTCATTGATCATAGCCTATTGATTTGATTTGATTTGATTTGATTGACCTGCATATTGTTTTCAATGTCGTGCTTTGATTTCAGTTGTAGGCTTTGGTGACCTGCTGGGCTTTGTAAGCTCATTATATGTGGTTAATATTTCAGGTGCAGGGCCTCCAGTCTGAAGATCTTTCTGTTGAGTTCAGCTTTTTGTTTTGTAACCTTAGGTAGGCTTTCTTTTGTAGCCTGTGTGGCTAGTGTAGATATTTCTTTTGGACTCTTTTGTCTGTTCTCTGATTGTACTATATGTGAATTATAGTATCCGCTGCTGTTTCTTTTCTGTAATGTAATTATCTCTGGCTCTGGATATATGTATGTATGGATTGATAGATGAGGAAACCGATAGAAAGAAAAGAAGAAAAAAAAGAGGCAATAGAACGATCAGATGAATCCTTTCGCTACACGGATCTTGGGGTCGTTACAGTACATGCTCGGTACTGCTTAGTATATGCTCGGTACAGCTAGGTATTTGCTCGGTACTGCTAGGTACATGCTCGGTACCGCTCAGTACCGCTAGGTACATGCTCGGTATTGCTAAGGAACATGCTCGGTACCACTCGGTATCTTCCCATAAAAATAACTTACGAACTTCAAAAATAAATAGAACTTCAAAATTACTCTTATAATAAAATTTTGTTCCGGGGACGCTGCCCTCGGAAACCCCCGCAGGGGCGCTGCCCCTTGACCCCGCGACCTGATCGGGCAGGTCGAACCCCGCCAGGGGGCAGCGCCCCCTTGGACCCCCGACAGTCCGGCATATTGTTCTATTCATCATCTTTAGTAATAGTTGTTAGTGTTAGTCTACCTCTTCATGAGTGCATGCTTTGATTGGAAGACATTGGACTCTATAGGAGAGGAGGAATGGGTGAGAAGATTCCCTTGAAGACCAATTTAGTGATGGGACATGATTGGATTTTATATATTCTTTCTTAATTGTACTTTGGGAGTTTTGATAGACTAATATTTTGTGGTTTTGTACTTTGGGACATGATTTTATTGCATCTATTTTCTTACTTTCTCCTAATTTTAATTGTCATTTAGATATTTTTATTGTATGATAGAATCTTACTATTTTTTACTTGCTAAAATCCTTAAATTCTCATTTACGCAATTCTTCGTCAGTGAGGCTTACGCCTCACACCGCCTCGAGGCTTACGGCTCGCCTCACGGACGAAAAAACGCCTCGAGGCTTATTCACGCAATTTTAAAAACTTGATAAATCTAATTTTGGAGATGAAAGCCCAACCTTTTTTTTCCTCTTCTTTGAGATAGTTGATATCCTTTAGAGTGTTTGCAAGTGGTTCCCTTGGTGGGGTGCCTTGCTGATGAAGTAGCAGATGCACCGCGAGGGTGGCATGCACCAATGCTGGAATAGTGGACGAGAAGTTGCTTAGATGCAAGCAACAAATCTCTATGAATTAGCACAATAAATGAAGCCGGTGAGGGAATGGGTGATGCAGCTGGGTTCCATAATGCCGATGATGGGCCTTGCTTGCGAGAAGGTGTTGACACAAATATTCTTCAGCTGCTCCTCACCCTTCTTCTTGCCTCCAGTACATGTTCCTGTTTGCAATGGAGAGAAGGCTGGCTAAGATGGATTGGGATACCTATTTGCTTTATTGCATTGAATTGCATCATTGTTTCTTTAAATTTAATTTCACACTTCTCCATGGAACGTGCTTATTTTACTGTGATATCTGCATTTCTGCTGTTGTTAGCAATTGGATTAAAGGTTGATTTGCTCAGTAATGGAGTCTAATATCATTAAATATGCAAATGTGGAGTATGATTTCTTGGTAATCAGGTTGGTCCATGATTTCACTCCCTTTTATCTATTTTATTGCATCCATAAATCTGTAATTATGCTGATCCACATCTTGCTATAGATCAGCTTAAGTTCCTGATTTGAACTTATTTCGTTAAGGTATTCGTTGATTTTTTGTTATAGGTGTTATCACTTTTCAAAAAGAATTATGCACTGATGGGATTCCTTTATATTAGAACTGTATGTTTATTTGCAATAGTCTTCAGGTACAAGTTGAGGAATATTGAAGAGACTGAGGCGGCCAAGAAGATTCTGCAAGAAAAAAGGCTTACAGGTAGAACAAAATCAGAATCAAGCATTCCTTCAAGTTACAGTGCAGATTATTTTCATCGTGGCAGAGATTATGCTGAAAAACTTCGGAAAGGTTAGTCACGTGCACACTTATTTTTAATTTTGATAGAATGATATCTTGCTTGGTATTTGGATCACTTCAGTAAAAATAACACTCAAGTATTCTGCTCTAATTATTTTTGCAAGCTTAATTGCTTGCCTGTTATATATTTTTTCAGTAGAAAGAACACTTAAGAAACTCTAGTTTCCCTATTTTGGTGTGCAAGTGACCACGTCAGCTTTCTTTTTGCAAGCATTCTTTTGTAGCTTCCTTTCCTATTGTGATATCGCAACTTTGTGTTGCTTTAATTTGGGAGAGGGAATTCCAATGGGTTTTTGCACTTAGGAGTTTTGAGCATGGAAAAAACACAAAAAACCTAGTTCCAAATATAGTTACAGTTAGATACTTGGATGTATTATTCCTTCTAATTGGAAAACTCAACTCCTTTATCAAGTGAGAGAGTTTTGAGAGAGGATGCACCACAGCAGCTTTCTTTTAGTAAGTATTCTTTTGTGGCTTCCTTTGCTATTGAGATATTGCGACTTTGTGTTGCTTTAATTTGTGAAAGGGAATCCTAATGGGTTTTCTAATTAGGTGTCAACTCCTTAATAAGTGAAAGATGTCCAATTAGATGTACTACAACTTGGGAAAAAAGTTACAGTTAGATGTACTACTACTTGGGAAAGTCAACTCCTTAACAAGTGAAAGATGAAGTCAACTCCTTAACAAGTGAAAGATGGTTTTGAGAGAGGATAATTTCTCATATGAGTATGAGAATTGATTCTTTTGTTTTTAGTGATTTTGTTCTTTCTATTTAAATTATTGCTCTAAATTTTATTATTAGATTTAGTTTATGATTGATTGCACTCAAATTTGATATAATACAATTTTCAAAAATTGCATAGATTTCAACTAGATAGGTAGCTTTCTTGGTTATACAATTCTATTAATTATTTTGAATAGAAGGTCTTTCGTCTTAGTTGATTTTTGTTATTTTTTTGCTTATCAATGCAAGTAATGAACAAGTGTTAAAAAAATTAAAGATTGTGACATGTGAATTTTATGTGTTTGTTGCATTTCTATATTTCATAGTAGATCTGATTTAGAAATGTTAGAGCTAAATACATTCTACATAAGATTTGGCATCAGTGCTTAATGATATATTCTAGATATAGGATCTAATATCAGGGTAAGTTAACAACACTAAATTAGCAATTTAAATAAATCCATTTAACTATGATTCTAAACAATTTCAACATAATGATTAAGAAGTTAAGAATTATATTCTTACATTTAATTAGAGTCATAATCTTAGAGTATTTTTAGATTGGATATGTTAAAACAATAAGTTTGAGAGGGAAAAACTTGGCTTTATTCCGTAATATCTTTCATATTTATAGATCTATACAAGATATCTTAATGAGGAAACAATAAATTACAGATTTAATACATAAAATCCCTAATATACTCTTTCATAAATTAGTGATGGGGGCATCGGCAGCGATTTCGACACATGTACCTTCAAGAGATGCCGGAGATCGACGACCACGATCATGATTTGTATTTTCATCATTTTATGTAGTAGTTTATTTTTATTTTATGTTTTTCCGTTTTTGCCCTTATGGGTATTTGGTGGCTATTGTAGCCCAAGGGGCATTTTAGTCTTTTGTTTTTCTTTGTCATTGTGAGGCCTATTTATATGGTCCTTCTTTTGTAATAGTTAGTTTTTGATGAATGAAAATTATTTGCCACTTATGATCTCTTTGTGAGTTCACCCTCCTCGATCTCTTAGTGAGTTCGCAGGAGAAGCTAGATCTCTTTGTGAGTTCTAGATCTTCTTGTTCTACCATTTTTTTTCTTCATTTATTTCTTGTGATCGATTCGTCGTCGTGGAAATCCGATTGAAGCATTTGTGAAAAGTGGAATCCACGCTTGAATCCCAAGATTTTCCCCTACTGATTGCCCTCTCTTGCTCACTGCCGCCGCCCCTCCCTGGTTTGCCCAGGCCGCCGGTGTAAAACCCTTAAAAAAAAAAAGAGCTGATTTTTTTTAGTGCTGTTAGTCCCGTACGAACTGGCCTTAGTCCCGGACGAACTGAAGAAAATTGTGAAGAATCTGTCATTTTCGTCTATACGAACCTGGAAGGGTCGGGACGAACTGAACCCGAGAGTTTCGTCCAGGGACGAAATAAATTGGAATTAATTTCGTCTGTACGATCCGTGTCCAGAGGAGTTCGTCCCGATACGATCTGGGCATCGTCCTGGACAATCCTGCTTGATAAATATCCGATTGGAGATATTTTGGATTATTTTGAGGAGAGAGAAAAAGCAGGAGAGAGAAAGAGAAGGAAAGAGAAGAAGAAGCTGGGTTTTGGAGCCCGAGGAGCGCTTTTCGTCCGACGACGCAGTTGGAAGATTTGTTTATCTCGCAGTAAGGACTCCGAATCCTATTTCTGATTTTGAAGATTTTGAGTTTTGATAATTCTGTGCACAGTTTTGTGTTTTCGTTACCTAATAACGCGCATAATTTTGTATTGACGAAAGTTTTACCGCACAACTTTTGATATGTTTCTGATATGACATTTTTATACGATTTGAGTATTTTCTGTAAAGTTTTCACCGGGTATTTTGAGTTCTGTGCAGTTTTTATCGAATAGGAAATTATCAGGATGTTGAAAAATGTTACTTCAGTACAAGTAAAGCTTTGAAACGTTGTTTTATTCGATTTCTGGTAATTTGGTAATTTTCGGGAACTGTGCATTTTGAAACGACGTCTGTCTACTATACGATATTTTAAGGATTTTTTCTACATTGAGCTACATTGAATTTATTGATTGTAATACCTTATTGATATGCATATGAATGTGAATATATGATTGAATTATTGTTATTGTTACTGAAAGACAAGTGAAGACTGGTTGAATCGTTGGTTGGAGATTGACTTGACCTGTACAGGATGGTGGGCCAACGGGCTTTCCTTTAAAAGGGTTTGGCGATATCCTCTATTGATCATTGATATAATGATTGGGAGTTATAAGGAGATTATTATGCCGACGGGCGGCCGACGGGCACAGAGTGACGACTCTTATTGAGCCAACAGATATATTTATGGATTTCTACAACAGCACTATGGATTTCTACAACAGCACAATGGATTATCGACTTGAAAAACGTCTTAATAGCCAGTGATTGTACTTGTTTAGTAAGACTATTGTATTGAATTGCATGTGTACAGTATTGCCCTTATGATCTCATTATGGATTTTATTGACATTGCCTTGTATGGATTTCCTGATATGAATTGATCTATTGATTACTGATTGATTTATTGATTACCCTACACATGATTGATATCGACGGATTTTATCGACGGATTTATCGTTAGCGAATGGATTTATTGATTTATTGATATTGATGGCTTTATTGTATTGAATTGATTTATTACTGAATGGATTTGCTGATGGATTTACGGGTCTACTGTTACTGTACGATTTCATTGATATTGCATGTTATTCATGTCACTGGATACTGGCACCGATATGGATATGGATATTGTATTGATTCATGGATACAGATACCGATATTATTGATTCATCGATATTATGGATTCATTGATTCATGGACACTATTGATACTACTGATACTGATACTGATACTACATATCCACTGATATATTGATTCATTGTATTGATTCTTATAGCACGTGATTATTGATGTATTGATTTGATTGATTTATATGATTTTATTGATTTGATTTCAACCATTCTTACGATGTATAGATTTGATCATTTTATATAATTCCTACCGATTGACATTATTGACCGGGATTAATTGATTAACTGATCTGATTGATTCGATTTCACTGTTATAGCATAATCGTTCATGTCGTCACTGGATTGTTATTGATATTGATACATACGCTGCTGTTACTGATTGAGATACTGATCAAGTGATATGTGATTTACTGAACATGTGATATCGATTACTAGATTGCATATGATTTATTGAGAAAGTTATATTGAATAACTGATCGATTTGCAAGTGTATGTTTTAATACGATTCTACTACATTGATTTGACTGATGTTATAGACTGATGTGATAGATAAGACGACTATTAAAGAGATTTGATGCACGAACTGATTTCTGATTTATTGAGCTTTATGGATTTTCTACTGTTCACTGATTCTATCATTGATGATTTTGGGATTCTATTGTTCATGCATTGATTTCTGTTTCTGTATTGATTTCCGTATCTGCATCGACTCACTAATCATGTGCAACTGACTGTTATGGATTTGATTTGACCATTTGACATGCATATTACTTTCGTGCCGTGCTTTGATTTCAGTTGTAGACTTTGGTGACCTGCTGTGCTTTTTGAAGCTCATTATATGTGGTTAACAATTTCAGGTCTGAGCAAGGGAGCAGGAAGTGATGGTTGATCAAGACTGTCGACGAATCCTTTCACTATGGATGCCTGGGGCGTCACAGCCGGCCTGCAGCCCAATCCGCCGGCCAGCAGCCACCGGCCAGCAGCCACCAGCCAGCAACCACCGGCCAGCAGCCACCGGCCAGCAGCCGCAGGCCAGCAGCCGCAGGCCAGCCCACCAGCCCACCGGCCCTCTCCCCCCCTTCCTTCCGCCGCCGCCTCTTGCCAACAGCCAGCCGCCAGACCACCCTGCCGCCGACCAGATTTTGGCCGGCCTCCCCTTTCCCTCTTTGTGGCCTCTTGTTTGAATTATTTCCTAATTGGGAGACTCATCATTAAGGGTAAATTTGAAATTCAAATTAGCCATTAATTTGAATACTAACTGCTCCCTTAATTCACTCTCTCAATTAAATCTATTGATTAATTGAAAACCTGAGAGTTAAATTCAGGATTTTGAATTAATCTGTTACTAATCTTGTGGGGCCCACAAACTTTTATTCAAATCCCCTTTTCCTCTCTCCTTGGTCCGGCCACCTCCCTCCCCTCTCTCTCCATTTAATTGCACCATTAATTGCAATTAATTCCCTTCCCAATTAATTCCCTAATTCAAATTGTGGGTTTGAATTAATTCCTGTTGGGATAAAATCTGAAATTAATTCAGATTTTAACCCAGAGATTAATTGGATTTTCACATTTATTCCCCCACAGCTGTCCACTCAATCTCCCACCATTTTCCCCTAAGCTTTGTGCCTCCGGAAGAGCCTAAAAGCTGCTGTCCAGAAACATCAGATTGCTGTCCAAGGAGTCCAGATCAAGTTGGATGGCTGCCCCCCACCTCGAAGTTGCCAAACTGCTGTTCACGGACAGCTAGGAGTGGTGTGCTGCTGCCCGCCATCTTGCAAGCATCCAAACATTCGCATCAGAGCTCTGTATTGCCTTTCCATTGGATTTCAGACTATGAGTGTTGGCTGTCCTCCACCCAGAAACTGCCAGAATATTGTATCATTGGACGACCGTCATCCGCCGCCACTCCGGCCACCTATCCAAGAACGACGATCTTAGGCTCCTTCTTCCTCGGAGTGACCTCAGTTCTAATGTGGAGATTCTTCTTCCGCTAAAGCCTAGACTAGTTGAGCGTATGGGCTCCAAAGGTGAAAGTTCTCTTTATGAAATCGTGGATTCTTGTTTATCGTCGTAGCGTACAATTACTCTTTGCGTTCTCTTGAATTGTTTGGTTAATCGGTTTTGCTTTTCTTTGCCTAAGCAAGTTAAAAACTGAGAACTACAAGGATCAATCGTTGCTATAAGTGATAATTTTGTTTTGGATTATTTTGTTAAAATTGCTCTCTTTAATTTCTTAAAGTGACTCCATCTCATGTACGTTTCACATCAATTAGTTCCTTCATTATGATGTGATCAATGAGAGCTTCTTACGGATTGCTTTCTGTGACCGTCAGATCATTTGCACTGGGAACGGCTGGATTTCAACACTCCCCCTCAAGCTGGAAAATATGGATATGTCATTCTCATCTTGTTAATCATTATGAGAAAGGTAGAATTGACAATCCTTTGGTAAGGATGTCTACAAGTTGATCTTTTGATGATACATGGTCGACGATTACTAGACCACTGTCTAGTTTTTCCTTAATAAAATGTCTGTCCACTTCTATGTGTTTGGTCCTGTCATGCTGGACTAGATTGTGGGCTATGCTGATTGCTGATTTGTTGTCACAATATAGCTTCATGAGCTCATCCCACTTGACCTTTAAGTCTTCTAGGATTATTTTGATCCATAGTTGATCAAAATTTTTATTGACAGATTTGGACTGAGAAACTGTCATCCCATTGAATCTGATTGGGATGCCCCCTGCTCTGACATGTATCTTGGGAGGAGGAACATGAAGCTCAAAATTATGGGTGTATTCAAGAATTCAAAATGGAAGAAAAGGGGAATTGATCCATGGTTGATTCCATAACATATAATATAGGAATAGTAGTTATATCTCATGAAAAAAGACTAGCTCACATATTCCCAAGGCCATAACTCGATATTCTACTTCTGCACTAGATCTTGCCACCATATTCTATTTCTTGTTTCTCCATGTAACTAGGTTACCTCCAAGAAATGTGCAGCATCCAGAAGTAGATCTTCTGTCAATAGATGATCCCGCATAATCAGCATCCGTGTATACTTCTAGGGTTATTCTGCGATCTCTCTTAAAGAGAATATGTTTTCTTGGGTTTCCTTTAAGATAGTGTAATATCCTGTCTACCGCTTGCATGAGAACCTGCTTTGGATTATGCATAAACTGATTGATCATGCTTACAACAAATGTTATATCTGGTATAGTGTGGGAAAGGTAGATTAAATTCCCTATAAGTCTCTGGTAGGCCCCTTTATCCACATCTAGATCCTCTGTAGCTTCCCCCAGTTTAAGATTAGGTTTTACTGGTGCGGTGCTAGTTTACAAGCTAGTTTACCTTTTTCTTTCCGAATATCTTTGATATATTTCTGTTGTGAAATAAATATTTCTTTACTGGAGTGAGCTACTTCAATTTCGAGAAAGTATTTTAGTCTACCAAGTTCTTTGATGTCAAATTTCTTAGTAAGACTTTTTTTCTTAAACATTCTCATCTTCATTATTTCCATTCAAGATAATATCATCAACATATACCAATAATATTGTGA
The DNA here is from genome assembly GCA_019514585.1 of Dendrobium officinale. Classification (NCBI taxonomy): domain Eukaryota; kingdom Viridiplantae; phylum Streptophyta; class Magnoliopsida; order Asparagales; family Orchidaceae; genus Dendrobium; species Dendrobium officinale. The sequence continues at coordinate 6,008,566 of CM033689.1, forward strand.
CTCCCCCTGAGTCCGAGTGTTTAAAGAATAATGTATGATCCCCTTGACTCTGTCAATACCCATTAAGGAGCATGAATTTATAGAATCTTTCAAACCAGGCCTTTGGTGATTGTTTGAGCCCATATAGTCTTTTTTAGTCTGCACATTTTGTTACATTCAGATTTTTCCTTAAACCCTGGTGGTATTTCCATAAATATCTATTCTTCCAGATCCCCATGTAGGAATGCATTTTTCACATCCAATTGTTCTAGATGCCTGTTGTACTTAGCTTCTAGTAAGAGTAGCATTCTGACAATATTCATCTTGGTTACAGGCGAAAACGTTTCTTGGTAGTCAATGCCATATGTTTGTGTGTACCCTTTTGCACCAATCTTGCCTTGTATCTTTTCAGTGTGCCATCAACTTTGTATTTTACTGAGAACATCAATTTGTAGCCGTTCGATTTTTTCCCTATTGGTAGATTGATGATCTCCCATGTATTATTTTTTTCTAGGGACTGCATTTCATCTCTCATGGCATTTTTCCAATTTTTATCAGATAAAGCCCAAGAAATATCCTTAGGAATATAGATATCTTCTAATGTAACCATAAATTTTTTGTGTGAGGCTAAAATTTTTTTGAAGGATATAGAGTTGGTTATAGGGTATAAGGGAGGCAGTGAGCTTACCTTATTTCCTGGAGACGGTTCAGATTCTTGGATTTGCTTTCGAGCACAACTTGAGCTTATACGCCTGGAGTAAACCTTCTCAAGTTTGATGACAGCTTTGTCAATGTTTTCCCTATCCTGGGTTTCAGGTGGATTGATTTGAGGTGGAAGATCAAGAGATGCTAGTTCATTTTTCTCATCTTCCTCAAGTTCAGTCTCCCCCTGAAGATGATATTTTGAAAAATATGAATTTTGTTCATCAAAATTAACATCAATAAAGACAAGGGTTTTTTTTTGTGGGTGGATGATAACACTTATAATCTTTTTGGGCAACTGAATAGCCAATAAAGATGCATTTGAGTGCTCTTGGATTAGTTTTCCTCTATCTTGGTTGTGAATATGTACGTAGGCAGTGCAACTAAAGATTCTAGGTGTAAGATTATGTTGGGTTCGGAACTCGGGGTAAAAAGAGGACAAAATCTCCATTGGAGTTTTGAGTCCTAGGGCTGTTAAAGGTAGTCGGTTTATAAGATAAGTTGCAGTTAGAAGGGCATCCCCCTAATAGGATTTGGGTGTATTGTAGTGAAATAACAAAGCTTGGATAAAAGCGAGAAGGTGACCATTTTTTCTCTCTGCAACCCCATTTTGTTATGGGGTGTGAACACAGGACTCATGGATGATCCCTTCACTCTGGAAGTAGGAGGAAAGAGTTTGGTTGAAATAGTCTTTAGCATTATCGGAGCGAAATCTCCTTATTTTTACCCCGAATTGGTTTTTGATCATGGTATGAAAGATGAGAAGAATGGTGCTAACATCATATTTATTTTTAAGGAGATAGATCCAAGATACTCTAGTGCAATCATCAATGAATGATATAAACTAGCGTGCCCCAGAGATATTTGAGATTTTTTGGGGTCCCCATATATCACTATGAATAAGGTAAAAATGAGTATCATATCTCTTACTTTTGTTTGGGCCAAAGTGAGTCATTGTCTTTGAATTTTAAAATTTTTTATCTTTCTCCTTTCATGACGATTCTTTATTCATCACCATTGCTGAACTTTCAACGACCTTTGGTTCTAACATCACTCCTCGTCGGCTTTCTTTCGCACGGATGAGAGAAATCGTTTCATTGAGTGATGGCGTCTCCTCTTTGCTGAGGATCTGGACTCTAACTTGGTCAAATTCTACATTTAGTCCTGCAAGAAAATCCTGAACTCTATCTTTTTCAATAAAGTTTTTTAGGATCGCAGCATCTTTCGGACATCTGGTTTCTATGCATCTATAGTGATCAAGTTCTTGCCACAGATTTTGTAGAAGGGTGTCATACTCCCTCGTGATCTTACTCCCCTATTTTGTGCTTTCAACTTTGACTTTAATTTAAAAGATTTGAGCTGCATCACGAGCTTTGAAGAACTATATCTGGCAGTATCCCATATGTCCTTTGTAGTGGAAAGGAACATAAATGTATCGCTAATTTTTGGAGTCATAGAATTCCACAACCATGGCAGCTTCATCCCATACCCCAAAAGTAGGATCTGCTTGTCTTGGTCCTCCTTCGAGAAGGTGGTATATTTTTTCTTTTCCTTTTAAATAGGTCTTCACAAATTGAGACCACTTTAGATAGTTCTTCCCATTTAGACGAAAGGAATGTTGCATGCTTTGGAGGTCACATCGTCCTTGGTGCACCATCGACTCCTTAGTTTGGTCAATGTTCTGGGAGGAATTGATTTCTGATATTATGATAGTGATTAAGACTATCTGTATGTCTTTGGGTAGCAATGAAGACTTCCCAAAATAAAATTTTTCTTGTTCGACAATAAAGGTCGTCGAAAGAGGATTTTTTTTCTTTGAGAAGAAATCTTCTAGATTAAATAATCGGGCCAAGCTGAGTCTTTTAAAAGACTCGGTTTGTTTTAGGTGACTAGGGCGCGCATGAAGGGACTTGAGTGGGAGCAGCTCGAGCGCGGCTTCGCTCCTTCGTCGACTTTCCCTTTTCGTCGGATCGATCGGTGGGTACGATACTTCTTCGGTTTCTTCGTCTCCTTCGTTGTTGTTCGACTAGGCTCCTTCGACGATAGTGTCTGGCGGAATCGAGGCTTCCGTATGCGGCATCAACTGGCAGAATTGGTGCTTCCGTCTGCGGCAGCAACTGGCATGATTGAGGGCTTAATCTGCGGCTGCGTCTAGCGGAATTGGGTCAACATCCTATCTTTTGCGGTGGCGGCTTGCAGAGTCAGAAGGTTGGATCATTCAACAATGAAGGCCGCCTGATTGGCTCTGATACCATGTTAAAATAGTAAGTTTGAGAGGAAAAAGCTTGGCTTTATTCCGTAATTTCTTCCCTATTTATAGATCTATACAAATATATCTTAATGAGGAAACAACAAATTACAGATTTAATACATAAAATATCTAATATACTCTTTCTTAAATTAGTTCCTTCATTATGGCATGATCCATGAGAGCTTCCCATGGATTGTTTTCTGTGGCCGTCGGATCCTTTGCACTGGGAACGGCTGGATTTCAACAGGATAGATAACTTTGAAAATTTCTTGAAAAATATTATTCTGAAATAATTAATTTTCCCTAAGTAATATTAATGTCTTGCACAATATTTTTAATGAAGTATTGTTGTTGGAAAAGCTGTTGGACCTGATGATATTCCAATAGAGGTGTGGAAATGCTTAGGAGATGAAGGAATTTCTTGGCTTACTAAACTTTTTAATACTATTTTGAAGACTAAAAAGATGCCAGATGAGTGGAGAATGAGCGTGTTAATTCCTATTTTTAAGAATAAAGGTGATGCACAAGATTGCGTGAATTATAGAGGTATTAATTAATGTGTCATACTTTAAAACTTTGGGAGCGAGTTATGGAGCATAGGTTGCGGCGTGATACTAATGTTTCTCAAAATCAATTTGGATTCATGCCGGGTAGGTCGACTATGGAAGCCATACATTTATTAAGAGGTTTGATGGAGAAATATAGAGAAAATAAGGAGGATCTACATATGATATTTATTGATTTAGAAAAAGCATATGATAAAGTTCCAAGAGAAGTGCTATGGAGAGTTCTTGAAAAGAAAGGAGTCAATAATGCTTATATTCAAATCATTAAAGATATGTATGCAGGAGCTATTACTTGTGTTCAAACACAAGGTGGATTGACCAAGTATTTCCCTATTTCGGTTGGGTTACATCAAGGATCAGCCTTAAGCCCATATCTTTTTGCTTTAGTCATGGATGTTCTCACTAGACATTTGCAAGAGGATGTACCTTGGTGTATGCTTTTTGCTGATGATATTCTTCTTGTTGATAAGACTAGAGAGGGAGTTGAAGGTAAACTTGAATTATGGAGGTCAACCTTAGAGTCTAAAGGTTTTCGCTTGAGTAGATCTAAAACGGAATATATGGAGTGTAATTTTAGTAGTAATAGACCTAGTGAGGGGATTGTGACTTTGGGCGATCAAGTCATTAATAAGAGTACACGTTTTAGATATCTTGGATCTATTGTTCAGAGTGATGGTGAAATAGATGGGGATATTATCAACAGAATTCAAGTTGGATGGTTGAAGTGGAGGAATGCATCGGGCTTGTTATGTGATAGAAATGTACCCCTCAAATTTAAGAGAAAATTCTATAAGATGGTAGTGAGGCCTGCAATGCTTTATGGTGCCGAATGTTGGCCATTAAAAGAGAAGCATAATACTAAGTTAAGTGTGGCAGAGATGAGGATGCTCAGGTGGATGAGTGGCTTTACCCTTAGAGATAGGATACGAAATGAGCATATACGTGAAAAGGTTGGAGTAGCTCCAGTAGAAGATAAGATTAGAGAGAGTCGCCTTAGATGGTTTGGTCACATAAAACGGCGGCCTTCCGATGACCCGGTTAGGAGAGTAGAGGTATTAGATTTGACTTATGTTAAGAAATGTAGGGGTAGACCTAAAAAGACTTGGTTAGAAAATATTAGGAATGACCTTTCTTTATTAGATTTAAACGAGAATTTGACTTTTAATAGGACACAATGGAGAAAAAGGATTCATGTAGCCGACCCCACGTAGTGGGATAAAAGCTTGATGTTGTTGTTGTTGTTGTTGTTATTGTTGTTGGAAAAAAATCTATATAGTCATATATGAAACATAAACTTAAAAAATAATTTTTGCGATGAGCAATGTAAGAATTTTAAATAATGTGATTACAGTGTGTTTTGATATTTCCTTAGGATTAAGGTTTTGTCACCAAACGTCATTTGCCAAACTATGTTTATTTCATTGAGGAACTTATGCAAGAAATTAAGCATGAATTAAGTTTGAATTCTCGAAAGACATTAGTCGAGGCTTTATATATAGTTTAAGAGATTAAAAAATATTACAGTTTTTTTCTTTCTAGGATTACTCCATATGTTCCTTATATTTCTAAAAATTCTTTAAAATCTCATGTAAGCAATGCCAACACAAATATCTAGCATGGTCAAATCTGATCTTATTGAAGAAATAGTTCGTGGATATTTTTAAAATGATGGATTTGATAAGGTAAAAAGATTATTATTATTATTAAATGATCGTAAATTTGATGTTATTATATGTAAATTTGCACCAAAGTTTATACTAGAGAATATAAATCAATTTGAACCTAAGATTAAATAAGAGTTAAAAACATACTTAAAAAATTGATATGCTGTCTTTTATGAAGTTAACCTCAAATCGAATATGAATCTATCTGGGGAGGGGGGTTCGTTTACTGAATTTAGATTGTTCTTAGGATGTCTGGGCTTTAGTCGACAGCTAGAGATTTGGGAGAGCCAAATCTTCCGCTCCAATTGAAGATTTACTTGCATCTTGTCTTTTCTTTCATAAAACTTTCAATAAAAATTATTCATGTGTATTCTCTATTCCTAGTTCTCTTGTCATTGATTTTCTGAAATGGTTGAAATTAGATTTCAACCAAGGCTTTTCCTAAATTTCTGCAAGCACTTCCTATCACATTTCCACACCTCTATTGGAATATCATCAGGTTCACTAGCTTTTCCCCACTTCATTTTTTTTAGAGTCCTATAATTTTGGTTTTTCTAATATGATGATAAAAATAAAAATCTCAATTTTCATTTAGAATGCTAAGATCACTAAGTCAACCTTATTCTCACAATCTTCATTGAAAAGCTTATCAAAATATTTTATCCATCTTTATTGAATATCCTCTAAGCAATTTTAATTTTTATTCTTAATGTATTTCACTTGAACTAAATTCTTACTTCTCCTATCTCTTTGCTTTATTAACTTATACATATATATTTCGCCCTCCTTAATATAATTTATTATATAAAATATTAAAAAGTAATTTTTTTTAAATCACATATTTCTTTCTTAGATTTCTTACAGGCTTCTTTATATATTTTCTAATATTTTAAGTTTTTATATCTAAACCAATTTTTATAATAAAGCTTTTTATGTTTCTATCTTTTTTTTTGCATATTTTTATTCAACCACCAACTATTTTTGCTATTGGGATTTTTTTATACTCCAAACATGTCCTTTGCAACATTCTTAATATAACTAACTATTTTTTTCCACATAATATCAACCTTTTCATATATAGTCAAAATCTTAAGATCTTAAATTTACTCTTAAAATTATTTTTGTTAGTGTTATTTAAATGCCCCCAAATCTAATTTTAGAATAATATTTTACTTTATTTTTCATATTTATCCCTTAATCTTAAAATCCAAAATTAATAAGTAATGCTTCATACATAAACTTTCACTCGGAATAACCTTACAATGTTTGCAATCTAAACAATTTATTTTTCTTATAAGAAAATAATCAATATGAGTTTTACTACATCTATTCTTATAAGTGATGATATACTTCTCTCTTTTCTTAAATAAGGTGTTAGCAATTAGAAAATTATAAATTAGAGAAAAATCTAATATAATCTCACCACCTTCAGTTAGTCGCTCTCAACTCGCTTACTATTATGTTACTTGTTTAAAAGGAACATTTTAAGTGCACAGGACGATTACTTTTGTGAATTTTCTTCGAATTTCGGCAGCTGACAGCAGCAAGCCTGAGTGAAGTTTCCCTCCTAGCAAAGTTTTTCACGATAAGATTAGAAATGATCCACTCGGATAGGGGTGTCAATTTTGGGATCACGGGTCGGTGTTCGGGTTTAAACCCGAAAATTGACCCGACACTGTTGGGTTCGGTGGGGTTTGACCCGTTTTTGCAAACGGCGTCAATTTTCTGGACCCGAACCCGACCCACTTCGGGGTCGTGGTTCGGGTTGGGTTACTGAAGGTGCCCTTTCAGCGAGCGCGTGTTTCAGTCCGCGCTGAGGGTTTTCGGTTTGCGTTTCTAAATAGCGGCGGCAGGCAGATAGCAGGGGTTTCGACATCTGCGCGCGGTCGGTTCGCCACGTTTTCTGTCTTGCGCGCGGCAGCCTTGGCAGCAGTTCGGCGCGGGGGACGCCGACAGCGGTCACGCGCGGTTCGCGAGCCGGCGGGCGGACATGTGGAAGGTGGGCTCAGTATTCAGTTCCAATTTCTC